>OU342742.1:4833464-5321036 GCA_910589775.1 Avena eriantha
TAAAACAAAAGTTATTCAATTAATAAGATTTAATCATTTTTTTACATTTCTGGAAATTATTTATATTTGAATTATACTATTTTCACTATTTACCCGACTGATAATACTTGTTGTACCTAGGTGATTCCTACCCTTAGTCACGGACTAGTGGGGTCAGGGACATGTCATATGCCACATGGGCAGTGGACCAGTCAATGGTGATATCGCCCTAACGTCAGCGCCGTGGTTAAACTTTTCCTACCGATTCTAACTTAACCCCCAGCCACTGACTGGTGGGGTCTATACCACGTCAGCTGCCACGTGAGCAAAGGCTGGGTGCACACGTTGACATGGCTAGAGGATGACATCACGACGACGTCATCTCGCCGGCTTGCAGAGCATCGACGACAGAGATGGCGATGGGAAGCAAGCGGGCTTGCATGCAGAGGTTGGGTCGAACCAGCATGTCGAGACGAGCAATATACTAGCGGTGCTGCCCCCTAAAGGTCATCGGAAGATGGCCGGCGACGAGGTCGAGCGGCGGTGGCTACTGACGAACGTGGCGGTGTTAATTCCAGAAGCGATCAAAGAAATGGGAAGCACTATCGTGTTTAGCAACTCACTAGGAACGCGATGATGCAGTCGGTGAAGCGAGGTGCAGCCGGAATCGCCAGTGACTGGCAGCGGAGCAATGCTTCGATTGGCTCGACTAGGGGCTCTCCGGCTTCTGTGGCCTAGCTAGGGAGAACAAGAAGGGTATGGCAAGCACGGGGTTGCCCTCCGTTGGATTTTGGGTGGTCAGAGACGGCGAGGATAGCAAGCTCTGGCGAGATAGGGTTTCGGCCCCTCGCGGCATAGAGAGAGAAAGAGAGAGCTCCAGAGGGGGAAATGGATGACAATGGGCAGAGGGACTCCGTGGCGTTCTTATCCTTCTCCCAGGCGTCGGTGGTGAGTATCACGGCGCACGGCTAACATCGACGACACCATTGAGCGGCGGCAAGGTCTTCCAGCGAGATGCCTGTGTGCATCGCAGTGACGACGTCGATGATTTTGCAAGAAACCCCTGAGTGATTTAACTTCTGAACCCACGATCCTCTGTTGGTCCCACTTGTCATACAGAGAGGGAATGCGAGATGGGATGATGTTGGGCTTCTCCTGGGCCGCGGCTGAGTGAGAGGATTGTGCTACATGCTGCTCGTGAGCGTGGAATAGGACTGGGCTATGGCCTGGTTCTATTTTTTATTTTGTGGTTCGTTTTTTCTTTCTATTTTCTGTTTTTCCTTTTTTAATTAAAATTTCCTCAATGATTTAAATACTTAAATTTAGTTATTCAACAAGGGTACTACTTGGTTAATGTAACTAGTTAGTTTGACATTCATTTTTAGTATTTTTCTTTTACTATTCATGATTATATAAAGGGTTCTTTTATTTAATAAATAAATATAACTTCGGGTTTTAGGGTTTACTTCCTATAAGAAAATCTTATAGAAATGATTTGTATTACCACTAAAATAATGTATTAGTAGTGGTTTAAGAGGCTAATGATTTATGATGGTGAGTGATAGGCATGGAATCTATATATATATATATATATATTTAACCTCTTTCAATAACCATATTAGATGTTGGTTTGAATCCTGGTTTATAATATGGTGATTTGAATCCCAGGGTTCTCCCTAATTGGTGATTTCACCAAATCCAATTCTACTTGATTTGTAGAGTTTAGAAACACCATGAGTTTTAGGAAGGTTCATTAGACTCATATTCAATTAGAGATATGGATGATTATTAAGGCTAAACATATTGCCACCATCTTCGTGATCCTGAATAACCTCTCAACTTAAAGTGAGTTATTGAACTTACTTTACTAAAGTGATCTTGATAGTATATGAGGCTAGGTTTTTATTAGGGTTTAAGATAGTAAAGCAGACAAGGTTTTCATCCATAAACACTCATCTAATATTCTACTTATCTCTTAGACATTTCATTTGACTAGATACTATCCATTGGTTGCCTAAAAATAGGAATTGGTTTACTACCCTCTTTATTCTAGGATGTTAAACAAATAGGTAGACATGGTTCTATTCATGGCTTGATATGATCTTGGTTAAGGCTTCTAAAGAATCCATACCTTAATACCACACTAAGGCTATCTTTTGATAAGGAATTCCTTTCCTAAATATACTCTATAAATCTCACTTATCTTATTCACAAACATCACATCTTCCTGACTAAGTCAATCATCTGACTCCATCATATCCATCAATATATGATGACATGGTCGTGCCACTTCAACATTACTCCTTCCTTCTTCTCCTACATATTTATACAACTTCCATTTATAAACTACCCTTAATAAATCCATTAATGTAGTTGTTTCTAACTCCTTCCATTAAGTCCTTTAAATTCACCTTGTATCTATATCCAAGACTTGCTAGATTATAACTCTATCTATATCACCTATGATAACAATCCTCTGTAATAAGTATGGTACTACTCTCCATAATACAAGTTTGTTCTTGTATTACCTGGGTTAAACTATTATACTTCCATCTACTCCTACAACTTATGTTATATACTTCATTATACTCTAGCTTGACTTCTCATAATCAAGCTAGATGATTCATCTTACTAGGGCTTTACCTAAATTGGTATACTCACCTCACTTCTTCAACACCTAGCCATCTATTCGCAAGTGACTTGAGAATAATGACCACCATCAATTGATCAAACTAAGCTTAGGCTTCTAATTGCTGATCAAGATCTATTATCCACTAAGTAGTAAACTTGTACTAGTCTTTCTATAAGGCTTATATTTCTAAGGAAACTTACTTGAAGTTTATACCCACTTGGCTTAACAAGATTACCATTGGATATTCTAATACTACTAACTTTCTCATAGCTTCATGATTACGACCTAAACTCTTGGGTTTAAATTCTTCTTCTAGTTAACTCATGTGTGATTTATCTCCTCCAACATCCAATGGTTTGATCTCTGATACGTTGCAAACGTATCTATAATTTTGGATGTTCCATGCTTGTTTTATATCTACTTTCTTATGTTTTGTCCACACTTTGGAGTATTTTTATACACTTTCTTGCACTAACCTATTAACAAGATGACACAGTGCCAGTTGTCTGTTTTCTGCTATTTTTGGTTACAGGAAAGTCAGAAAATGAATATTCTCGAAATTGGATGGGACAAAAGCCAATGTCAATATTTTACCGGAAGACTCACTGAGCCAGAAGACGAGACGGAGAGGGGCCAAGAGGTGGCCACACCACCTGGTGGCATGGGCCAGCCCAGGCTGCGCCAGGGGGTGGTGTGGGCCCCTTGGGCGCCCACCGACCTTGCCTATTTTGCCAATATATCGCCTCTGATGCAAAAACCCTAAATCATCTGGGAGAAAGCCACGAAAAGTTCCACAGCGCCGCCGCCACCGAAGAGGAGATTCGGGGGACAGAAAGACTTTGTTCCAGCACCCTGCCAGGACGGGGAAGTGCCCCCGGAGCCATCTCCATCGATCTCCACCACCATCTCCATCGCCGTTGCTGATTCCCATGATGAGGAGGGAGTAGTTCTCTCTCGAGGCTAGGGGTTCTACCGGTAGCTGTGTGTTCATCTCTCTCTCTATGCATGATCATATTGTGATCATGAGCTTTGTAATCAAGTAGATCTACCTTGCTACTCAAGTGCTTTAATAAGATCTCTGCTCTCCCCATGTGTGTGAAAGTGACAGCTTGCACACCATGGTGGCACTTAGGCTAGAGATTACAAATACTTGTTATGAGTTATATTTGGAGTTGGATGTCTCTATGAAATTGTGGTGTTTGTTGGAACCATCTAGTGCTCAAGGTGACAGTGTGGGGTTATCTAGATGGGAAAAGTGAACTTGGAGGTGTGCTGTTATAGCCCTACCATGGATTAGAGTGTCCAACCGGAGAGTAGTTCAGAGTAGTATCATGAAGAGAATATATTTATATGAGAGTGTTCACTAGTGAAAGTATGATCCCTAGGCCTTGTTTCTAAGCATTAAAACACCGTTTGCAATTAGATATGTTACATGTTTGCTTGCTTCCATCTTTATTTCAGTTTGCCTTTAGTCTTTTCCACGCCATCAAGCTATTTTCTAGTACCGTTACCACTTATAATTATCTATACCACTTGTATTTCACTATCTCTTCGCCGAACTAGTGCACGTATACACCTGACAATTGTATTGGGTGTGTTGGGGACACAAGAGACTTCTTGTATCTTGATTGCAGGGTTGCTTGAGAGGGGATACCTTTGACCACTTCCTCCCTGAGTTTGATAAACCTTGGGTTATCCACTTAAGGGAAAACTTGCTGCTGTTCTACAAACCTCTGCACTTGGAGGCCCAACAACTGTCTACAAGAATAGAAGTGCGTAGACATTAATCTCCACTAAGGATCACATTCCATTGATGATGGTACACTCAACCATTTCTAGTTCCTTCTTATTAATTTACTTAAAATCTTTGAAAGGTCAATATAATAGGTCAAAGGCTATGAGTCAATAAGTGCTAGGTCAAGAATTGATCACACACATTGATGATCAATAGACACTAGGACTTAGTTAAATAGGATTGTCATCGATTAACATGACACTAAGGGTATGTGATGGATGGTCTTGGTTTGACTTCCCTTTCTACTCTATTTGTGATAGGAGTTAATGTTGAAGGAGTACCATGATACCCATAGTAGGAATAACTATTACAAGCAGTGTTTCCAGATTTAGTTATGAGTTTCTTTTACTTAAGTTATATACTTAACTTGGTATTCAGGGTTTGTGGTAGATAATACCTTGATATCATATTTAGAATATTAAGTCTTCATCCTTGAGTTGTTGTAGCAAATACTATGTCATGATCTCTAGAAGATCAAGTACTCCTTATTAAATAGTGTGTTGTGACTTAGTTTTATTACATTTGATCTACCCTTAGATCAAATTATATTACCCAAAGATAAGGTTTTAGCAAAGGTCATATTGAAACTTATCGTAGTCAACTTGATGATCTACTTCAATTCCACCAAGTTAAGAGAAGCTTCAATCTCTTTGACAAGTTTTATTTAAAATCGCGAAAATTATTCGGATTTTCTATGCATGAATTTAATGCACACGCCTGTGTTCAGCTTATTTCTAAGCTCTAATGCTGGGGTGTTACAGTGGAGATTAAACCGGAGGTGATTACGACGGTGTTTCCCCCCTCCAATGTTTGCTGGTTGTGGTTCTATTTCGTAGTTTCTGTGTTCTCTCCGTCTATCTTCTGAGATCGCGACGGGCGATCTTTTTATAAGCGGTTTTTTGGTCAAGACGTCGATCTATGGCGGAAGATGGATGGCTTCAGACGCTCGAAGAGGGAAAGGCACAAGGTGGGACTGTTTGGTGGTGGTTTCTGCCACATGGGCCCTTTCATCCCTCCTGCCCCCTTTGGTGATCCACCTTCTCCTGGTCCTTGTCTTTGCGAAAAAATTATTCTCGAAAATCTTAGGTTCTTTTGAATTTATTTAGGTCAAGCTACTGCCACAAACTCATAGTCCATAGGTGGAATACTACCTCTTCATCATGGAGATGTTGTTGTTGATGATGGAGTGGGTGGAGATCCAATCGGAGGTGATTTCGATAGTGTTTCCCCTCCAATCTTCACTCGTTCTGGTTCTATTTCGTGGTTTCGACGTTCTCCTCGCTTCTTTTCTGAGATCGTGATGGGTGACCTTTTTATAAGCATTTTTAGGTCAAGACATCGATCTATGGCTGAAGATGGATGGTTGCGGATGCTCGAGGAGGGAAAGGCACCAGGTGGGAGGCCTAGTGGTTGTCTATTCCAGATGGGCCCTTTCAGCCCTCCTGGTTCTCTTCTGGTGATCCGACTGCACATGGTCTTTTTCTTCGCGGAAAAATGTTTCTCGAGAAATCTCAGGTTCTTTTATCTTCGTTTAGGTCAATCTGCTACCACAACCCATAGTCCATAGGTGGACTACTACCTCTTCATCGTGGAGACATTTTTGATGATGATGTAGTGGGTGGAGATCCATCAGAAGACGACGAGTGTAGCCATGAGTGCAGCTCTGAAAGGAGGGTAGCGGTGAGAGATTATAGTTTTGCGCCTCATGCTACCGCATACAATGAGCATAGGTCTATGAGTGAATCTTTGAGAATATTTCACTCGAATATCCTGACACAATATCCTCCATTGGGCTCTTCCTCAGGTCGGGCGACATGAATGCAACAATCCAAATGTTAGGATTCACTGGAGGTAAATCACTCTGCACTGAACGAACCTTTGAAGTATGCGCATCCTCTGGGTGCGACATGATCTTGACGGCACGTACCCCTCTGATGTACCCAGCACTGAACGTACAGTTAAAGCATGTGCATCCTCTGCGATGGGCACAGTCTAAACCGTACATACCCTTCCGATGGACAAACCCTTGGCACATGCACATCCTTTGCACGAACCTTGATTTTACCCCCATTGGGGCGGGTACATCACTCGTGCTGGGCACAAATTTGATGATACCCTCTTGTCGAGCAAGGTATCTACACGTCACTCATCTCATGACAAACACATTGGGGTTCGAGCGAGAAGTCTCGCATCATGTTGGTCTGCCACCCACTTAGCACATTGTCCTCTCTCCAAATGATGCTAATGGCAATTTCGTTACAACACAAAGGCTGATCTTGTTGACCCTTGACGGTTGCCTTCCACTAAAATCACACGCTGATATGACCTTTCCTACCTCAATCCCTTAGATATGAAAACCATATTATCAAAATACATCGTCATAACCTTAGCTCATATAGTTTTGTAAACAATTAGATTTTTGAACCCTTTTCAAGAAAAAAAGAGCATAGCATAAATGAAGCAATTTTGAAGACAACACATAACCTAGAGCAGATTCTATGTCTATAACCAAAGTATGACATACCTAACTTTTCAAAAGAATTGTTATAAATACTTTTACAAACAAGCTCTGCATGCATGATCCTACATTAACATAAAGTAAATATATATAAGAGTAAAATATAAGATTTTACATGATCAAAGTAAGACTTGCCCCTGCTGAAGGCGATTTGATCTACTTCTTCGTAGAACTCTGCTTCGCCGCCTTCTGGGTGTAATTAATCCCTTTGTCAGTACTGGACTTATGTGTCAGCAAAACCATTGCGGCTGTAGTACTAACTAATTATTATCCTAACAGCCAGATGTACGTGCGTGTCCATATACAAGCCAAACAGCCAGTATAATAAACCAAAGTGCGAAATGTATAGTAACATGTATGGCCACTACATGGAATCAAAACCATACAACATCCTCTTTTTCTTTTGTGTGGATCCAATATATGCATCCCGTGACCCTCAATTTGATGCAATGCCAGCTCCTAGCGCCACCAGTATATACATTTCCATGTCCTATCGTCTGTCAAGATTACTTTTAAATTCGATATTGAAAGGAGAGTAACGTGGCGCAGCTCTCAGCTCCAATGATCGTTCGGTCATGGGTGACATGTACACCTGGGCTATAAATAGCAGTCCAAACCATCCCAAGAAACCCATCCCAAGCAACAAAACCTGTTGCAGTAAGATCACTAGCTAATCGCTAGCTTGCTCGACGGTCGATCAGTTCAATGGCGCCCTCCCAGCTTGCCCTCTTCCTCGCCCTGAACCTGGTCGTCCTCGCCGCAGTCGCCCATGGCTGCACGCCATACTGCCCCACCCCCACGCCGGTCATCCCACCGCCCGTCCTTCCGACGCCGTCAACCGGCCACTGCTCGATCGGCACACTGAAGCTGGAGGTGTGCGCCAACGTGCTGAACCTGGTCAAGCTCAAGCTGGGCGTGCCAGCAAACGAGCAATGCTGCCCGCTGCTCCACGGGCTCGCCAACCTCGACGCCGCCCTCTGCCTCTGCACTGCCATCAAGGCCAACGTCCTCGGCATCAACCTCAACGTCCCTGTCGACCTCACCCTCCTCCTCAACCATTGTGGAAAGAAATGCCCTCCAAACTTCGCCTGCCCCATCTGATACATCCACCCGCCTCAAAACATACATCATTGGGATATACATCCTGTCCCTCTGAATGCAAATCATCTTCGTAATTTCCATGTCTTTTCATTTGTTTCAGTCCATATGATTGCTTTAGTTTCCATTCAGGCCTAAAGTATATCACGATGTGTGTGGTGTCTGAATGATTTCATATTTGTAAAATGATATTCACACTTGTAAAATTGAAATTAATAAAAGTTTCTTTATACATGCGCCGGTGAACTCGAATGCACGGACCCATCTTGAATCTTGATTGGATCCAGTTGCTATTTTATCTCCCCTTTTTATATATATGTGATGTTAGGGCGACGATCATACTATCAATGTATAAGATCTAGTAAGATGAGAGTCGATGTAGCTCACTGGACACTAAATACTTATTTCTTGATCGACATTGGCGGCTCTGCGATTAGAATCCTCATATACACTTGTACTTGTCCTATTGGAGATATCTCAATGTTTAGATCAGACGGTTGTTTGCTTTTACTTAGAAATAGAAATTTCCCGATAACATGAGACATAACGAAACAAATGAAAGATAGAAGACAATCATGGTACCTAACTCGTCGTGCATAGTAGGATATACATGCAAAATTCTAGGGTGCCAAGTTGAGGAGACCATATATTGCAACTTACAACCGTGGTAATATATTATGTGTGCATTTATACTAGGACCTTGCTATGTAGGGCACATGCCCTGAAAATCTTTCCCGTACGGTGCCCAAATAATGGCCGGTTATAACCCGGTTACCCCTCCAGCTCACACTCCCGTGGGCTAGCTAGATTGACAAAAAAGGAAAATGGACCATGTGACGCGAGTGATAGACCAGTACAGACTAGCTAACCTGATCTCCCTTTTAGCCCAAGCCTCCCGCGACGGGCCTCGCTCCGCTCCGTCAGAAGTTAGCCTCCTTAATAGAATTTGGATCATATTTCAACAAACTCCACCTTGAGACAAATTCCTTCTTGTAGCATCAACTGCAATCATCTTCCTAAACAAACAAAAAAACACTTTTGGCGCCAGCAACCACTTGGGCTAAACTGTTATACCAACTAAGATTGAGCATAGCCCAAACTTAGCAACATGAACTGGCTTTAGTTTCCATTCAGGCCTAAAGTGTGTATCACGTTGTGTGTGGTGTCTGAATGATTTCATATTTGTAAAATGATATTCACACTTGTAAAATTTGAATTAATAAAAGTTTGCTCATGTGTTAACTCGACCCATGACATCTCAGCTTCTTTACGCATGCGCCGGTGAACTCGAATGCACGGACCCATCCTCAATCTTGATTGGATCCACTTGCTATTTTATCTTACTCTTTTATATATATATGTGATGTTACAGCGACGATCATACTAGCAATGTATAAGATCTAGTAAGATGGGAGTCGATATAGCTCAGTAGACACTAAATACTTATTTCTCGATCGACATTCTTTTTGGAAATAAGGACATATTAATATCACACGGATATCAATTACACCCGGCCTCTGCAAAAACGCATAGCCTAATGGCAATACAGATGCACACAGCCAAAAAAAAAAGACGAAGAATCACGAAAAAGAAAAGTCCCGCTGCAGGAATCCGATCCTTAGCAGCAACGACACTACCATCACCAAAACAACAGCAGAAGTCCAACCCATCCAACAGCAGAAGTCCAACCCATCCAAAAAAGAAAAATCCTCCTCGCGGCCGTCGCCCACGGATGCACGCCATACTGTCCCACCCCCACGCCGGTCATCCGAGCGCCCGTCGTGCCGACGACGTCGAGCAGCCACTGCTCGATCGGCACGCTGAAGCTGGAGGTGTGCGCCAACGTGCTGAACCTGGTCAAGCTCAAGATGGGCGTGTCAGCGAACGAGCAATGCTGCCCGCTGCTCCACGGGCTCGCCAACCTCGATGCCGCCCTCTGCCTCTGCACTGCCATCAAGGCCAACGTCCTTGGCATCAACCTCAACGTCCCTGTCGACCTCACCCTCCTCCTCAACCATTGTGGCAAGAAATGCCCTGCAAACTTCTCATGCCCCATCTGATCCATCCACCCGCCTCAAAACATGCATCGTTGGGAAATACATCATGTCCCTCTGAATGCAGATCATCCTCGTAATTTGCAAGTCTTTTCATTTTTTTTCAGTCCATATGATTGCTTTAGTTTCCATTCAGGCCTAAAGTATATTACGATGTGTGTGGTGTCTGAATGATTTCATATTTGTAAAACGATATTCACACTTCTAAAATTGGAATTAATAAAAGTTTGTCCATGTGTTAACTCGACCTGTGACATCTCAGCTTCTTTGTGCATGCGCTGGTGAACTCCAATGCACGGACCCATCTTGAATCTTGATTGGATCCACTTGCTATTTTATCTTCTCCGTCGAAGGTGGCCGGCCTGCAGCTGGATTGGCAGATCTCGTGATCTGTCTTCCAGTCCCAGCAGCGAGGCCGGGAGACATAGGTGCCGGTAAAAACCGAGCCATTGGCAAGCGATGGCGGCGTTACCAGGTCATTACCTTGATGAAGGCATCGCCGTCCACCTTGTGTCGACCTCAATCGTGCTACTCCGGGGGAAACCTAAGATCTTCGGGTCGGGCGCTGGCATGATTAAGTTTCCATTGTATAATTTCAAGTCCATGCATGTATATGTATTGCATGCATGATTAAGATTCCATTGTATCTCGTTATGGTATATAAGTGATTCCTATATATGTTTGTAAAAGGATATAATAAAACTTTATGTTCTTGTTTTGTCTACTCTACTCGAGAAATATATGCCAGCTTATATTGTATGCTTGTAGAGATGAATCACACATGAACAATGATCACATATACTCCCTCCGATCCATTCGTAACAAGGTTCGTTGACTTACTACAAAGTTGTACTAAATAAGACACTTATTATGGATCAGAGGATGCGAGTTGGCCATATCTTCTGAACATTCTACCGTGCAAGCTAGGTAGTGTGCGGTGTTTAATATATTATTCTACTGCTTTGTGATTCATGTAGAACTGCATATTCTTGTCTCACGAAAACTAGAAGGCTTGTTGAAGGAAAAACATGTTGAAACAGTTAAGTCTACCTAGGTGCACCCTACAAATAAAATTCTCTACATCTTCTTCATCCTCTTTTCTTTCATTTATTTATCATGAGAGTCATTTTATTTTGTGCTGTCCTTCGAGACTAACTATAGTTCATACTCCAATATTTATTTAAAAAAGTAAACCAATATTTGAAATATACAGCATGCACTTGCCATAGCTTTTCACGGTCATGCGTCTCTTGATCATGTCAAAATGAGAAAAATAATGGATTGTTTGAAACCTGGTTGTGTGTATTACGTAATGATGCAATCCATCAACCAATATGTATAAATATTTGACGGTATTGCGTGTGCATGTATATGTATGTGAGTAAATCTATTTGAACTATATCATGGGCGTTTTAAACTTCATAATTTCACATTAAACCAGGATTATGCGCTTTGGTTATTTCCTCACCATCCCGGGACATGCAATAGGTCAAGCTAAACTCCATATTAAAGTTTCTAGCAAATAAAATATAGTTCTTAGAACGTCACAAATACCAAGTTCAAAAGTTTACTCTGTATACACATGTCAATGTAATATATTATGAAGACATCCCCAATGTGATATTATATAAATCACCAAATAAGCATTTAACTTCTTGGGGGTATCCACATATCTGCAATTATGTATAGGTACTAATAATTATCTGAGTGGTACATCTAAATGTATGTATAGAACAAGTGCATATTTATTTATCTCAACTATCACATGCTTTAACTTTTGTTCCCATAGAATTTTGTTTGTTTGAAAGAGTATACTCAGCAGAATTTTGCTTTAACTTTTATTTATCTCAACTATCACATGCTTTAACTTTTGTTCCCATACGTATTTCTTTAGAATTTTATAAAGATTTCATTTTTATAAAAAGATCCAAAATGTACATTCAGATGAACAAGTTATTTAGCTCGTAAAATTCCCATGGCCGGGCTCGTCCTGCCTTTTAAATTCTCAGCAGAAAAGAATTAGAAATTTTACTGAACCTAGTCGCTTTATTTCGGGTAGGGAGAGGATATATGAACAAAAAATGTACACCCAATAGGTAAACAGGACCCAGGAAGGAAAATATCAGAGCTCCTCTCGGAGGTCTCTTACTGTCAATTCTTTCACTAAAATAATGACCGGATACACTCCATTTTGGTGTCATATGCCATAGGTTTCATGGTAGGGTTACTGTCGTCACGAAGCTAATCTTTCTTTGATGACCTTAGATTCTTTTTAATTACTACCTGATTTGTTTCGAACCTTTTAATAATCCATAACGTACAGTTGTGTGCATCAATGGAAAGGCCAAAATGATCCTTTGTTTAGAAAAGAATCACATTTATTTTCAGCGGGGACAGAATATAGCTTCTACATATAAATTTGTTTTTTCACTAGTCTGTACATATGGTACAAATATAAAATTATCCTCAAAAACTTAATATAAATCGTAATTAGCATAGTCCCTTTCTTGGGGAAATCCTGGATGTGGATGGGATATATGACAAGATGTATATACACCCTAGATAGGTAAGCGCTTGTTCAGTTAATCCACTCTACAAGTGGATTGGAGTCGATTGGGTGGGATTTGGAGGGATTTTGACTTACATGGGAAATAATCCACCTCAATCCATCTTGATCCACTTCAATCCCTTTCAAACCGAACAAGCCCTAAATGTGTACGGGGAGGGACTTGAATCCACCGATCTCCGTGGAAAACAATCCATTGCCCGGTTGCTGATCCTTTCAAACCGAACATTGATCGGATACACTCACCCTTTATGTGTCCCAAGTTGCGAACTGTCCATCACTATTGTTGAAATATATTGCCTAGTCCTTTCCATCAGTTTGGACTTTTGGTTGCGCTGGCTAGTGCATGCAATTCAATATGGTATCAGAGCAGGAGGTCTTAGGATCAAATCCTGGCCAACGCAAGAATTAAAACAAATATTGCGGCTCCCCAAAACAAACGTCCTAACTGATGGAAAGGGCTAGGCAATATATTTCAACACTCACCCTACGTCTTTGCCCTTTGGCCTCCTAAGACCTCCTGCTCTGATACCATATTAAACTACATGCACTAGCCAACGCAACCAACAGTCCGAACTAATGGAAAGGGTTAAGCAATATATTTCAACACTCACCCTAAGGCAATATATTTCAACACTCACCTTACGTCTTTGCCCTTTGGCCTATTGTGACGTTTGTTTGGAGAGCCGCAATATTTGTTTTTAATTCTTGCGTTGGCCAGGATTTGATCCTACGACATCTGCTCTGATACCATATTGAATTGCATGCACTAGCCAACACAACCAATGGTCCGAACTGGTGGAAAGGGGTAGGCAATATATTTCAGCAACTATCAAGGGTCAACGTCTTGGAACGATCTAGAACTTGTTGAAGCTAGCGAGATACTAGCAGTCGGTGGATTTGACTCGATGGTTTGTACGTATATGGGAAATTCAACCAGGCAGAGAGAGCGATTTTTGGATGTACCCACATTAATTACTCCATATTTATATCCTAGTACTACGTCGCTCGATCACACACGTAAATACAGCTAGATATCTAGAGGATCTATCCTCTATACATGCCCTATGGATGGAGATCTACGTGCATACAAGGCAACCCTGCTGCCGACATAGACAAAACTAGTACAGGGAAATGGAATAAATATGTCCTGCAGTATAATATATGTGTGAGAATACCACCATCACACAAAATAGAGTTCAAGAGTCGCATCAGTATGGTCGGTGGATCAACTTGCACGCGTTGCATTGCATGGATTGGAGGTATACGTTCAGCGAGCAATCCTCCACCGTACCTCATAACGATCGATGGATGCCTGAAACAAGCAGAAAATTCATCCAGAGAATCAGTAACCCTAGGTACCTAGATCGAACTCTCTCGATCGATCGTGTGAAATGAAGAATTAAAGGTCTCCGTTAGCCACAGCCCACAGCATGAGAGACGCTATGTTTGACCTGACAACTAGTGCACGTAGTATATGCATGAATCCATGTCGATCCCTAGGGAGCAAAACTCAGCTCCGTCGGCCACGTTTCGTTTTACCTTTGCTAGGCTCATTTTTCTGCTCTCAACCATTCAATCAGTTTATGCTGGGAAAGGGTCTAATTGATACCAGTCAGTGTCTTTTCCCACTTGATGTTCATTCGTATCTTCCTAAGCCTTACGGAGGAAATTTGGATAACCACATTTTACAACATTTCATGCGTGTGTACTAGATTGTAATACTATGAAAATTAGGTTTAGAAAACCATTCTATGTAGACACATACTAGCAATAAAAGTTTGATTATACATTGTGAAGGAAATTATGGTTTGTCATAACGTTTGGATCATTTTCTATTAAGGATGGCTCGGTGATAGGGTTCTGGGAGGATAATAAGTGGCTTGGGAACACCATTCTTGGGGACGAAATTTAGGGGTGGCATTCGGAATTTGCAAACGCCACCAACCCGGACGCCACTTTTCCGGCCCGTGCTGCCCCCAACCCGCATCTCCCCCCATCTCACTCCCTCTCTCCCTCTTCCCCAACCTCCCCTCCCTCTTCCCAACCGCATCGGCCGCCGCCGCACCCCGCATGCACCGCATCGTCCACCGCCGCCCCCGCCTCCACCCCATCAGCCGCCGTCGCCCCCGCCTCCACCCTCCACATCTTCCCCGTCGCCGCCTCCTCCCCGTCTCCCCATCACCGCCTCGTCCCCGTCTCCCCGTCACCCCTCGTCCCCGTCTCCCCCATCGCCACCTTTTGCACGTCTCCTTCCCGTCCCCGTCTCCCTCTCGCCGCCTCGTCCCCGTACCCGTGACCTCCCGCGTCCACCGCCCCTCGCAACTGCCTCGAGCCACCACCAGTGAGCCCCTCTCTCACCCTTTTTTATTTGTTTTAGAGTAGATGATTTACTATATAGGTGATTTTAGATGAATTAGTGTAGATGATTTTATATGGTTTAGTGTAGATGATTTTAGATGGTTTAGTGTATATTTTAGCAAATATACTATATATATTCATGTAGAGTTAGTGTAGATTTAGTATATAGTAGAAAATATGGATTTAGTATATAGTTTAGATGATTGTAGATGCCTAGAGATATTAAATTTGGGCTCAATTTCTAGATATAGAAATGTTAGATTTAGCATATAGTAGCAAATGTAGATTTAGTATATAGTGTAGATGATTGTAGATGCTTTAGAGATATTAAATTTGGGCTCAATTTCTAGATATAGGAATGTTGGATTTAGTATATATTAGCAAATTTAGATTTAATATATAGTATATAGTGTAGATGATTGTAGATGCTTTAGAGATGTTAAATTTGGGCTCAATTTCTAGACATAGGAATGTTAGATTTAGTATATAGTAGCAAATGTAGATTTATTATATAGTAGCAAATGTGCGTGATTTTAAGGGTAGAAAATCTAGATAATTTTATGGATAGACGTAGCAAATGTAGATATATATTCATTTCTCATATGTTCACTAATAGTTGTATGAAATGGAACGTGGCTCTTTTGCTGCCACGTGCATATGCACCCTTTATTTGAATTTGATTTTCGTCAAAATTTGAAATGCCAAAAAAATTCAAAAACATATTTGCACGTAGAACTTCAAGTTTTAGATGTGTGCAAAGTCGTTTCATGAAAAAAAAGAAAAAATTTGGTGCAAAAGTAACGTGCTCCACGATGTAAAGATTTGTCTTTTTACACAGCACACAAAACATATCAGTTTTTGGTGGAATGACTTCGTGTGCACCTAAAACATGAAGCTACACATGATCATATTTCTTTTCAAACTTTCAACTTTTTGAAAAATGTTTTTTTTATACCGGGTGCATATGCACCCGGGTGTAGAAAGGGGTTTCCGTGTGAAATGGGACGTGGCTCTTTTGC
Organism: Avena eriantha; assembly: GCA_910589775.1. Lineage (NCBI taxonomy): Eukaryota > Viridiplantae > Streptophyta > Magnoliopsida > Poales > Poaceae > Avena > Avena eriantha. Next base: position 4,849,487 of record OU342742.1, read on the forward strand.
TCCTGGGTGCATATGCACCCTTTATTTGAATTTGATTTTCGTCAAAATTTGAAATGCCAAAAAAATTCAAAAATATATTTGCACGTAGAACTTCAAGTTTTAGATGTGCGCAAAGTCATTTCATGAAAAATTAATATTTGCTATTTAACTACGCCAGAGCTAAAGTTTCGTGGTGTTCACCGGAAGCCCATGAGGACCCCAACTTGGGCAGCTCAGATCACAGTGGATAACAGGAAGATCTAGCTAGATACTTTTAGGTGCTCGTGGCATGTGGCCCGTGCCTACGACTGTGCTGAGGTCCAGCACTTTGGGGCGAGAGCGGTCCTCAACTTCGAGGATGAGCGTCACGTGGCGCATCCGTTAGCGCCAGATAGCATGAGGATCACCACGAGGGCCAAGGAGAGGAATCACTGGTAGGCAGAGAGACAGTTGGCGCGCCACCGTCGCGAGGAGGATGACCCCTTGGTCAGGGGTCTCTTATGTAATCCCTAGGTGATGGCGGTCCAATACGAGGTCCTTAGAGAGAGCCAACAACGCGGGCAGGGCACGGTCAGCCCCTCCTGCACGCAGCAACATGGTCAGCCTGGCCCTCCTGCACGCAGCAACATGGTCAGCCTGGCCCCTCCGGCATGCAGCAGGAGTGCAGGACGCCTTGCAGCCTGTCGTCCTCTTTCTGGGACCGCTCGGATGACGACGATGTCACTGACACTGGGTCTACTCAAGTTTAGGATGTTCTCATGTGACTGTCGTATGCTACCTATCGTACTACTTATATAGACTTATCATACTACTATTGTATTACTTATATATGATGCTAGCTAATCTTACTTATGTGTTGTGTTGATATATTGTTCTATTTATGATGCTAATTAAGTTAAAATGGTCTATATAACGAAATTTGCATGATCATATATATGTATAATGAATGATGATTGGTGTGAGCATTGTGGTTACCAACAGTGCAAGGACAAGAAGGTTGTTATAGTGCTCTCTTCACAAGCAATCAACCTATATATACACTGCAACTAAATTACATGCTAATTGTTGCTTCCTTATAATTCTATATGTAGAACATATCCTGCAAGTTTAGACTAGAATTCCTAGACCATTTTGATTGGCCGTTGTGGCAGCAGGGACAGTTTCAGGTCGATCTACTACCTCTGAAGCAACCTGCACCGTCCTACACGTTCCAAGTCACGAACGAGGCGAACCACTGTCGGAGAAAGAGTCCCTCGTGGGAACAAGGGGTCCGACAAGCCTTGGGTTCGAGAGGGGTCTGAATCATGCGTTGCGATCTTCTCGGCGAAGGCGGCGGCGCATAGACACGATAGAGAGGTTGACATGGGGTTTTTTTACCTAGGTTTGTGACCCTCATGAGGAGGTAAAGGCCCTACTCTTGCTTGGTTGTATTGCTAGCAGTGCTTCGCGAGCGTAAAATGAAGAACCGAAGTCTAGGATTACGGATTGTAAGAATCGACCTCCTTCAAGGTAGAAGAAGGCCTCCTTTTATAGGGCGGCCGGGCCTCTTCCCCCCAAACGTTGGGTGGGAAGGGTCGCCACACTGATCTCCTTCGAAGGCTTGGTCTACAGGACTACTTTTGGTGGACTTGGTATTTTTGTCTCGGTTGCCCGCTTGTCCGTCACAAAGTTGATCCCTCTTGTGTCATCCTTCGCTATCCGACGACTCCGTTGTCCCCTTAGCACCAAAGCGGTAAGGGACGGCTGCCTTGGCCCCCGTGATGTCCTCGTCCTCTTTACACCAGATGGGAGACGATCCGACCTTTCTTTACCGAGGCAACCCATCCGGGCTCGGTCTTCCCTGCAGGGCTTTGTCTTCTTCTTCCCAATTGTGGCAGGATTAAAAACATGCGTTGGGCATGCCTTGACCCACTCGAGGCCCATCGGGGAACCCAGGCGAGTCGAACATCAACCGAGGTTGATGGCAGGGCCCGGGAATGCCCTTCAAGAGGAGCTAGCCTCGGGCTTCCCTCGTGAGGCCTCCCGCCCATATCATCACCGCAGGAAAGGGCGGTGGCCATGTTGGTGGGTCCGTCGTCTGTAGAATCGGTGTACCCCAGGTACCAGGACTCCGACAACCGCACCTTTTTTGGTGGTTTGAGGTGGACTGAGATGGTCGATGCCTATGAGATGGACGCCCAGGATAATTTGGTCTTCCATAAGGCTTATATTTCTAAGGAAACTTACTTGAAGTTTATACCCACTTGGCTTAACAAGATTACCATTGGATATTCTAATACTACTAACTTTCTCATAGCTTCATGATTACGACCTAAACTCTTGGGTTTAAATTCTTCTTCTAGTTAACTCATGTGTGATTTATCTCCTCCAACATCCAATGGTTTGATCTCTGATACGTTGCAAACGTATCTATAATTTTGGATGTTCCATGCTTGTTTTATATCTACTTTCTTATGTTTTTTCCACACTTTGGAGTATTTTTATAATCTTTCTTGCACTAACCTATTAACAAGATGACACAGTGCCAGTTGTCTGTTTTCTGCTATTTTTGGTTACAGGAAAGTCAGAAAATGAATATTCTCGAAATTGGATGGGACAAAAGCCAATGTCAATATTTTACCGGAAGACTCACTGAGCCAGAAGACGAGACGGAGAGGGGCCAAGAGGTGGCCACACCACCTGGTGGCATGGGCCAGCCCAGGCCGCGCCAAGGGGTGGTGTGGGCCCCTTGGGCGCCCACCGACCTTGCCTATTTTGCCTATATATCGCCTCTGATGCAAAAACCCTAAATCATCTGGGAGAAAGCCACGAAAAGTTCCACAGCGCCGCCGCCACCGAAGAGGAGATTCGGGGGACAGAAAGACTTTGTTCCAGCACCCTGCCAGGACGGGGAAGTGCCCCCGGAGCCATCTCCATCGATCTCCACCACCATCTCCATCGCCGTTGCTGATTCCCATGATGAGGAGGGAGTAGTTCTCTCTCGAGGCTAGGGGTTCTACCGGTAGCTGTGTGTTCATCTCTCTCTCTATGCATGATCATATTGTGATCATGAGCTTTGTAATCAAGTAGATCTACCTTGCTACTCAAGTGCTTTAATAAGATCTCTGCTCTCCCCATGTGTGTGAAAGTGACAGCTTGCACACCATGGTGGCACTTAGGCTAGAGATTACAAATACTTGTTATGAGTTATATTTGGAGTTGGATGTCTCTATGAAATTGTGGTGTTTGTTGGAACCATCTAGTGCTCAAGGTGACAGTGTGGGGTTATTTAGATGGGAAAAGTGAACTTGGAGGTGTGCTGTTATAGCCCTACCATGGATTAGAGTGTCCAACCGGAGAGTAGTTCAGAGTAGTATCATGAAGAGAATATATTTATATGAGAGTGTTCACTAGTGAAAGTATGATCCCTAGGCCTTGTTTCTAAGCATTAAAACACCGTTTGCAATTAGATATGTTACATGTTTGCTTGCTTCCATCTTTATTTCAGTTTGCCTTTAGTCTTTTCCACGCCATCAAGCTATTTTCTAGTACCGTTACCACTTATAATTATCTATACCACTTGTATTTCACTATCTCTTCGCCGAACTAGTGCACGTATACACCTGACAATTGTATTGGGTGTGTTGGGGGACACAAGAGACTTCTTGTATCTTGATTGCAGGGTTGCTTGAGAGGGGATACCTTTGACCACTTCCCTCCCTGAGTTTGATAAACCTTGGGTTATCCACTTAAGGGAAAACTTGCTGCTGTTCTACAAACCTCTGCACTTGGAGGCCCAACAACTGTCTACAAGAATAGAAGTGCGTAGACATTAATCTCCACTAAGGATCACATTCCATTGATGATGGTACACTCAACCATTTCTAGTTCCTTCTTATTAATTTACTTAAAATCTTTGAAAGGTCAATATAATAGGTCAAAGGCTATGAGTCAATAAGTGCTAGGTCAAGAATTGATCACACACATTGATGATCAATAGACACTAGGACTTAGTTAAATAGGATTGTCATCGATTAACAAAACCAATATTTTAACTATACAAGCATGCACTTGGCCATAGCTTTTCACGGTTTTCATGCGTTCTTGATCATGTCAACAATGAGGAAAAATAAATAGGATTGTTTGAAACCTGGTTGGCTGTATTTACGTTAATGATTGGCAATCCATTCAACCAATATGTATAAATATTTGACGGTATACTTGCGTTGTGACCACTGCCATCCTCTTGTAGTATGTAATGTGGGTAAATCTATTTGAACTATATTCATTGGCTCGTTTATTTAAACTTAATTAATTTCACATTAAACCAGGATTATGCGCTTTGGTTATTTCCTCACCATCCCGGGACCATGCATATGGTCAAGCTAAACTCCATATTAAAGTTCTAGCCAAATAAAATAATGTTCTTAGAACGTCCACAAATACCAAGTTCAAAGTTTACTCTGTATACACATGTCAATGTAATATATTATGAAGACATCCCCAAATGTGATTATTATATAAATCACCAAATAAGCATTTAACTTCTTGGGGGTATCCACATATCTGCAATTATGTATAGGTACTAATAATTATCTGAGTGGTACATCTAAATGTATGTATAGAACAAGTGCATATTTATTTATCTCAACTATCACATGCTTTAACTTTTGTTCCCATAGAATTTTGTTTGTTTGAAAGAGTATACTCAGCAGAATTTTGCTTTAACTTTTATTTATCTCAACTATCACATGCTTTAACTTTTGTTCCCATACGTATTTCTTTAGAATTTTATAAAGATTTCATTTTTATAAAAAGATCCAAAATGTACATTCAGATGAACAAGTTATTTAGCTCGTAAAATTCCCATGGCCGGGCTCGTCCTGCCTTTTAAATTCTCAGCAGAAAAGAATTAGAAATTTTACTGAACCTAGTCGCTTTATTTCGGGTAGGGAGAGGATATATGAACAAAAAATGTACACCCAATAGGTAAACAGGACCCAGGAAGGAAAATATCAGAGCTCCTCTCGGAGGTCTCTTACTGTCAATTCTTTCACTAAAATAATGACCGGATACACTCCATTTTGGTGTCATATGCCATAGGTTTCATGGTAGGGTTACTGTCGTCACGAAGCTAATCTTTCTTTGATGACCTTAGATTCTTTTTAATTACTACCTGATTTGTTTCGAACCTTTTAATAATCCATAACGTACAGTTGTGTGCATCAATGGAAAGGCCAAAATGATCCTTTGTTTAGAAAAGAATCACATTTATTTTCAGCGGGGACAGAATATAGCTTCTACATATAAATTTGTTTTTTCACTAGTCTGTACATATGGTACAAATATAAAATTATCCTCAAAAACTTAATATAAATCGTAATTAGCATAGTCCCTTTCTTGGGGAAATCCTGGATGTGGATGGGATATATGACAAGATGTATATACACCCTAGATAGGTAAGCGCTTGTTCAGTTAATCCACTCTACAAGTGGATTGGAGTCGATTGGGTGGGATTTGGAGGGATTTTGACTTACATGGGAAATAATCCACCTCAATCCATCTTGATCCACTTCAATCCCTTTCAAACCGAACAAGCCCTAAATGTGTACGGGGAGGGACTTGAATCCACCGATCTCCGTGGAAAACAATCCATTGCCCGGTTGCTGATCCTTTCAAACCGAACATTGATCGGATACACTCACCCTTTATGTGTCCCAAGTTGCGAACTGTCCATCACTATTGTTGAAATATATTGCCTAGTCCTTTCCATCAGTTTGGACTTTTGGTTGCGCTGGCTAGTGCATGCAATTCAATATGGTATCAGAGCAGGAGGTCTTAGGATCAAATCCTGGCCAACGCAAGAATTAAAACAAATATTGCGGCTCCCCAAAACAAACGTCCTAACTGATGGAAAGGGCTAGGCAATATATTTCAACACTCACCCTACGTCTTTGCCCTTTGGCCTCCTAAGACCTCCTGCTCTGATACCATATTAAACTACATGCACTAGCCAACGCAACCAACAGTCCGAACTAATGGAAAGGGTTAAGCAATATATTTCAACACTCACCCTAAGGCAATATATTTCAACACTCACCTTACGTCTTTGCCCTTTGGCCTATTGTGACGTTTGTTTGGAGAGCCGCAATATTTGTTTTTAATTCTTGCGTTGGCCAGGATTTGATCCTACGACATCTGCTCTGATACCATATTGAATTGCATGCACTAGCCAACACAACCAATGGTCCGAACTGGTGGAAAGGGGTAGGCAATATATTTCAGCAACTATCAAGGGTCAACGTCTTGGAACGATCTAGAACTTGTTGAAGCTAGCGAGATACTAGCAGTCGGTGGATTTGACTCGATGGTTTGTACGTATATGGGAAATTCAACCAGGCAGAGAGAGCGATTTTTGGATGTACCCACATTAATTACTCCATATTTATATCCTAGTACTACGTCGCTCGATCACACACGTAAATACAGCTAGATATCTAGAGGATCTATCCTCTATACATGCCCTATGGATGGAGATCTACGTGCATACAAGGCAACCCTGCTGCCGACATAGACAAAACTAGTACAGGGAAATGGAATAAATATGTCCTGCAGTATAATATATGTGTGAGAATACCACCATCACACAAAATAGAGTTCAAGAGTCGCATCAGTATGGTCGGTGGATCAACTTGCACGCGTTGCATTGCATGGATTGGAGGTATACGTTCAGCGAGCAATCCTCCACCGTACCTCATAACGATCGATGGATGCCTGAAACAAGCAGAAAATTCATCCAGAGAATCAGTAACCCTAGGTACCTAGATCGAACTCTCTCGATCGATCGTGTGAAATGAAGAATTAAAGGTCTCCGTTAGCCACAGCCCACAGCATGAGAGACGCTATGTTTGACCTGACAACTAGTGCACGTAGTATATGCATGAATCCATGTCGATCCCTAGGGAGCAAAACTCAGCTCCGTCGGCCACGTTTCGTTTTACCTTTGCTAGGCTCATTTTTCTGCTCTCAACCATTCAATCAGTTTATGCTGGGAAAGGGTCTAATTGATACCAGTCAGTGTCTTTTCCCACTTGATGTTCATTCGTATCTTCCTAAGCCTTACGGAGGAAATTTGGATAACCACATTTTACAACATTTCATGCGTGTGTACTAGATTGTAATACTATGAAAATTAGGTTTAGAAAACCATTCTATGTAGACACATACTAGCAATAAAAGTTTGATTATACATTGTGAAGGAAATTATGGTTTGTCATAACGTTTGGATCATTTTCTATTAAGGATGGCTCGGTGATAGGGTTCTGGGAGGATAATAAGTGGCTTGGGAACACCATTCTTGGGGACGAAATTTAGGGGTGGCATTCGGAATTTGCAAACGCCACCAACCCGGACGCCACTTTTCCCGGCCCGTGCTGCCCCCAACCCGCATCTCCCCCCATCTCACTCCCTCTCTCCCTCTTCCCCAACCTCCCCTCCCTCTTCCCAACCGCATCGGCCGCCGCCGCACCCCGCATGCACCGCATCGTCCACCGCCGCCCCCGCCTCCACCCCATCAGCCGCCGTCGCCCCCGCCTCCACCCTCCACATCTTCCTCGTCGCCGCCTCCTCCCCGTCTCCCCATCACCGCCTCGTCCCCGTCTCCCCGTCACCCCTCGTCCCCGTCTCCCCCATCGCCACCTTTTGCACGTCTCCTTCCCGTCCCCGTCTCCCTCTCGCCGCCTCGTCCCCGTACCCGTGACCTCCCGCGTCCACCGCCCCTCGCAACTGCCTCGAGCCACCACCAGTGAGCCCCTCTCTCCCCCTTTTTTATTTGTTTTAGAGTAGATGATTTACTATATAGGTGATTTTAGATGAATTAGTGTAGATGATTTTATATGGTTTAGTGTAGATGATTTTAGATGGTTTAGTGTATATTTTAGCAAATATACTATATATATTCATGTAGAGTTAGTGTAGATTTAGTATATAGTAGAAAATATGGATTTAGTATATAGTTTAGATGATTGTAGATGCCTAGAGATATTAAATTTGGGCTCAATTTCTAGATATAGAAATGTTAGATTTAGCATATAGTAGCAAATGTAGATTTAGTATATAGTGTAGATGATTGTAGATGCTTTAGAGATATTAAATTTGGGCTCAATTTCTAGATATAGGAATGTTGGATTTAGTATATATTAGCAAATTTAGATTTAATATATAGTATATAGTGTAGATGATTGTAGATGCTTTAGAGATGTTAAATTTGGGCTCCATTTCTAGACATAGGAATGTTAGATTTAGTATATAGTAGCAAATGTAGATTTATTATATAGTAGCAAATGTGCGTGATTTTAAGGGTAGAAAATCTAGATAATTTTATGGATAGACGTAGCAAATGTAGATATATATTCATTTCTCATATGTTCACTAATAGTTGTATGAAATGGGACGTGGCTGCTGCCACGTGCATATGCACCCTTTATTTGAATTTGATTTTCGTCAAAATTTGAAATGCCAAAAAAATTCAAAAACATATTTGCACGTAGAACTTCAAGTTTTAGATGTGTGCAAAGTCGTTTCATGAAAAAAAAGAAAAAATTTGGTGCAAAAGTAACGTGCTCCACGATGTAAAGATTTGTCTTTTTACACAGCACACAAAACATATCAGTTTTTGGTGGAATGACTTCGTGTGCACCTCAAACATGAAGCTACACATGATCATATTTCTTTTCAAACTTTCAACTTTTTGAAAAATGTTTTTTTTATACCGGGTGCATATGCACCCGGGTGTAGAAAGGGGTTTCCGTGTGAAATGGGACGTGGCTCTTTTGCTCCTGGGTGCATATGCACCCTTTATTTGAATTTGATTTTCGTCAAAATTTGAAATGCCAAAAAAATTCAAAAATATATTTGCACGTAGAACTTCAAGTTTTAGATGTGCGCAAAGTCATTTCACGAAAAATTAATATTTGCTATTTAACTACGCCAGAGCTAAAGTTTCGTGGTGTTCACCGGAAGCCCATGAGGACCCCAACTTGGGCAGCTCAGATCACAGTGGATAACAGGAAGATCTAGCTAGATACTTTTAGGTGCTCGTGGCATGTGGCCCGTGCCTACGACTGTGCTGAGGTCCAGCACTTTGGGGCGAGAGCGGTCCTCAACTTCGAGGATGAGCGTCACGTGGCGCATCCGTTAGCGCCAGATAGCATGAGGATCACCACGAGGGCCAAGGAGAGGAATCACTGGTAGGCAGAGAGACAGTTGGCGCGCCACCGTCGCGAGGAGGATGACCCCTTGGTCAGGGGTCTCTTATGTAATCCCTAGGTGATGGCGGTCCAATACGAGGTCCTTAGAGAGAGCCAACAACGCGGGCAGGGCACGGTCAGCCCCTCCTGCACGCAGCAACATGGTCAGCCTGGCCCCTCCTGCACGCAGCAACATGGTCAGCCTGGCCCCTCCGGCATGCAGCAGGAGTGCAGGACGCCTTGCAGCCTGTCGTCCTCTTTCTGGGACCGCTCGGATGACGACGATGTCACTGACACTGGGTCTACTCAAGTTTAGGATGTTCTCATGTGACTGTCGTATGCTACCTATCGTACTACTTATATAGACTTATCATACTACTATTGTATTACTTATATATGATGCTAGCTAATCTTACTTATGTGTTGTGTTGATATATTGTTCTATTTATGATGCTAATTAAGTTAAAATGGTCTATATAACGAAATTTGCATGATCATATATATGTATAATGAATGATGATTGGTGTGAGCATTGTGGTTACCAACAGTGCAAGGACAAGAAGGTTGTTATAGTGCTCTCTTCACAAGCAATCAACCTATATATACACTGCAACTAAATTACATGCTAATTGTTGCTTCCTTATAGTTCTATATGTAGAACATATCCTGCAAGTTTAGACTAGAATTCCTAGACCATTTTGATTGGCCGTTGTGGCAGCAGGGACAGTTTCAGGTCGATCTACTACCTCTGAAGCAACCTGCACCGTCCTACACGTTCCAAGTCACGAACGAGGCGAACCACTGTCGGAGAAAGAGTCCCTCGTGGGAACAAGGGGTCCGACAAGCCTTGGGTTCGAGAGGGGGCTGAATCATGCGTTGCGATCTTCTCGGCGAAGGCGGCGGCGCATAGACACGATAGAGAGGTTGACATGGGGTTTTTTTACCTAGGTTTGTGACCCTCATGAGGAGGTAAAGGCCCTACTCTTGCTTGGTTGTATTGCTAGCAGTGCTTCGCGAGCGTACAATGAAGAACCGAAGTCTAGGATTACGGATTGTAAGAATCGACCTCCTTCAAGGTAGAAGAAGGCCTCCTTTTATAGGGCGGCCGGGCCTCTTCCCCCCAAACGTTGGGTGGGAAGGGTCGCCACACTGATCTCCTTCGAAGGCTTGGTCTACAGGACTACTTTTGGTGGACTTGGTATTTTTGTCTCGGTTGCCCGCTTGTCCGTCACAAAGTTGATCCCTCTTGTGTCATCCTTCGCTATCCGACGACTCCGTTGTCCCCTTAGCACCAAAGCGGTAAGGGACGGCTGCCTTGGCCCCCGTGATGTCCTCGTCCTCTTTACACCAGATGGGAGACGATCCGACCTTTCTTTACCGAGGCAACCCATCCGGGCTCGGTCTTCCCTGCAGGGCTTTGTCTTCTTCTTCCCAATTGTGGCAGGATTAAAAACATGCGTTGGGCATGCCTTGACCCACTCGAGGCCCATCGGGGAACCCAGGCGAGTCGAACATCAACCGAGGTTGATGGCAGGGCCCGGGAATGCCCTTCAAGAGGAGCTAGCCTCGGGCTTCCCTCGTGAGGCCTCCCGCCCATATCATCACCGCAGGAAAGGGCGGTGGCCATGTTGGTGGGTCCGTCGTCTGTAGAATCGGTGTACCCCAGGTACCAGGACTCCGACAACCGCACCTTTTTTGGTGGTTTGAGGTGGACTGAGATGGTCGATGCCTATGAGATGGACGCCCAGGATAATTTGGTCTTCCATAAGGCTTATATTTCTAAGGAAACTTACTTGAAGTTTATACCCACTTGGCTTAACAAGATTACCATTGGATATTCTAATACTACTAACTTTCTCATAGCTTCATGATTACGACCTAAACTCTTGGGTTTAAATTCTTCTTCTAGTTAACTCATGTGTGATTTATCTCCTCCAACATCCAATGGTTTGATCTCTGATACGTTGCAAAAGTATCTATAATTTTGGATGTTCCATGCTTGTTTTATATCTACTTTCTTATGTTTTGTCCACACTTTGGAGTATTTTTATACACTTTCTTGCACTAACCTATTAACAAGATGACACAGTGCCAGTTGTCTGTTTTCTGCTATTTTTGGTTACAGGAAAGTCAGAAAATGAATATTCTCGAAATTGGATGGGACAAAAGCCAATGTCAATATTTTACCGGAAGACTCACTGAGCCAGAAGACGAGACGGAGAGGGGCCAAGAGGTGGCCACACCACCTGGTGGCATGGGCCAGCCCAGGCCGCGCCAGGGGGTGGTGTGGGCCCCTCGGGCGCCCACCGACCTTGCCTATTTTGCCTATATATCGCCTCTGATGCAAAAACCCTAAATCATCTGGGAGAAAGCCACGAAAAGTTCCACAGCGCCGCCGCCACCGAAGAGGAGATTCGGGGGACAGAAAGACTTTGTTCCAGCACCCTGCCAGGACGGGGAAGTGCCCCCGGAGCCATCTCCATCGATCTCCACCACCATCTCCATCGCCGTTGCTGATTCCCATGATGAGGAGGGAGTAGTTCTCTCTCGAGGCTAGGGGTTCTACCGGTAGCTGTGTGTTCATCTCTCTCTCTATGCATGATCATATTGTGATCATGAGCTTTGTAACAAGTAGATCTACCTTGCTACTCAAGTGCTTTAATAAGATCTCTGCTCTCCCCATGTGTGTGAAAGTGACAGCTTGCACACCATGGTGGCACTTAGGCTAGAGATTACAAATACTTGTTATGAGTTATATTTGGAGTTGGATGTCTCTATGAAATTGTGGTGTTTGTTGGATCCATCTAGTGCTCAAGGTGACAGTGTGGGGTTATTTAGATGGGAAAAGTGAACTTGGAGGTGTGCTGTTATAGCCCTACCATGGATTAGAGTGTCCAACCGGAGAGTAGTTCAGAGTAGTATCATGAAGAGAATATATTTATATGAGAGTGTTCACTAGTGAAAGTATGATCCCTAGGCCTTGTTTCTAAGCATTAAAACACCGTTTGCAATTAGATATGTTACATGTTTGCTTGCTTCCATCTTTATTTCAGTTTGCCTTTAGTCTTTTCCACGCCATCAAGCTATTTTCTAGTACCGTTACCACTTATAATTATCTATACCACTTGTATTTCACTATCTCTTCGCCGAACTAGTGCACGTATACACCTGACAATTGTATTGGGTGTGTTGGGGACACAAGAGACTTCTTGTATCTTGATTGCAGGGTTGCTTGAGAGGGGATACCTTTGACCACTTCCTCCCTGAGTTTGATAAACCTTGGGTTATCCACTTAAGGGAAAACTTGCTGCTGTTCTACAAACCTCTGCACTTGGAGGCCCAACAACTGTCTACAAGAATAGAAGTGCGTAGACATTAATCTCCACTAAGGATCACATTCCATTGATGATGGTACACTCAACCATTTCTAGTTCCTTCTTATTAATTTACTTAAAATCTTTGAAAGGTCAATATAATAGGTCAAAGGCTATGAGTCAATAAGTGCTAGTTCAAGAATTGATCACACACATTGATGATCAATAGACACTAGGACTTAGTTAAATAGGATTGTCATCGATTAACATGACACTAAGGGTATGTGATGGATGGTCTTGGTTTGACTTCCCTTTCTACTCTATTTGTGATAGGAGTTAATGTTGAAGGAGTACCATGATACCCATAGTAGGAATAACTATTACAAGCAGTGTTTCCAGATTTAGTTATGAGTTTCTTTTACTTAAGTTATATACTTAACTTGGTATTCAGGGTTTGTGGTAGATAATGCCTTGATATCGTATTTAGAATATTAAGTCTTCATCCTTGAGTTGTTGTAGCAAATACTATGTCATGATCTCTAGAAGATCAAGTACTCCTTATTAAATAGTGTGTTGTGACTTAGTTTTATTACATTTGATCTACCCTTAGATCAAATTATATTACCCAAAGATAAGGTTTTAGCAAAGGTCATATTGAAACCTATCGTAGTCAACTTGATGATCTACTTCAATTCCACCAAGTTAAGAGAAGCTTCAATCTCTTTGACAAGTTTTATTTAAAATCGCGAAAATTATTCGGATTTTCTATGCATGAATTTAATGCACACGCCTGTGTTCAGCTTATTTCTAAGCTCTAATGCTGGGGTGTTACAGTGGAGATTAAACCGGAGGTGATTACGACGGTGTTTCCCCCCTCCAATGTTTGCTGGTTGTGGTTCTATTTCGTAGTTTCTGTGTTCTCTCCGTCTATCTTCTGAGATCGCGACGGGCGATCTTTTTATAAGCGGTTTTTTGGTCAAGACGTCGATCTATGGCGGAAGATGGATGGCTTCAGACGCTCGAAGAGGGAAAGGCACAAGGTGGGACTGTTTGGTGGTGGTTTCTGCCACATGGGCCCTTTCATCCCTCCTGCCCCCTTTGGTGATCCACCTTCTCCTGGTCCTTGTCTTTGCGAAAAAATTATTCTCGAAAATCTTAGGTTCTTTTGAATTTATTTAGGTCAAGCTACTGCCACAAACTCATAGTCCATAGGTGGAATACTACCTCTTCATCATGGAGATGTTGTTGTTGATGATGGAGTGGGTGGAGATCCAATCGGAGGTGATTTCGATAGTGTTTCCCCTCCAATCTTCACTCGTTCTGGTTCTATTTCGTGGTTTCGACGTTCTCCTCGCTTCTTTTCTGAGATCGTGATGGGTGACCTTTTTATAAGCATTTTTAGGTCAAGACATCGATCTATGGCTGAAGATGGATGGTTGCGGATGCTCGAGGAGGGAAAGGCACCAGGTGGGAGGCCTAGTGGTTGTCTATTCCAGATGGGCCCTTTCAGCCCTCCTGGTTCTCTTCTGGTGATCCGACTGCACATGGTCTTTTTCTTCGCGGAAAAATGTTTCTCGAGAAATCTCAGGTTCTTTTATCTTCGTTTAGGTCAATCTGCTACCACAACCCATAGTCCATAGGTGGACTACTACCTCTTCATCGTGGAGACATTTTTGATGATGATGTAGTGGGTGGAGATCCATCAGAAGACGACGAGTGTAGCCATGAGTGCAGCTCTGAAAGGAGGGTAGCGGTGAGAGATTATAGTTTTGCGCCTCATGCTACCGCATACAATGAGCATAGGTCTATGAGTGAATCTTTGAGAATATTTCACTCGAATATCCTGACACAATATCCTCCATTGGGCTCTTCCTCAGGTCGGGCGACATGAATGCAACAATCCAAATGTTAGGATTCACTGGAGGTAAATCACTCTGCACTGAACGAACCTTTGAAGTATGCGCATCCTCTGGGTGCGACATGATCTTGACGGCACGTACCCCTCTGATGTACCCAGCACTGAACGTACAGTTAAAGCATGTGCATCCTCTGCGATGGGCACAGTCTAAACCGTACATACCCTTCCGATGGACAAACCCTTGGCACATGCACATCCTTTGCACGAACCTTGATTTTACCCCCATTGGGGCGGGTACATCACTCGTGCTGGGCACAAATTTGATGATACCCTCTTGTCGAGCAAGGTATCTACACGTCACTCATCTCATGACAAACACATTGGGGTTCGAGCGAGAAGTCTCGCATCATGTTGGTCTGCCACCCACTTAGCACATTGTCCTCTCTCCAAATGATGCTAATGGCAATTTCGTTACAACACAAAGGCTGATCTTGTTGACCCTTGACGGTTGCCTTCCACTAAAATCACACGCTGATATGACCTTTCCTACCTCAATCCCTTAGATATGAAAACCATATTATCAAAATACATCGTCATAACCTTAGCTCATATAGTTTTGTAAACAATTAGATTTTTGAACCCTTTTCAAGAAAAAAAGAGCATAGCATAAATGAAGCAATTTTGAAGACAACACATAACCTAGAGCAGATTCTATGTCTATAACCAAAGTATGACATACCTAACTTTTCAAAAGAATTGTTATAAATACTTTTACAAACAAGCTCTGCATGCATGATCCTACATTAACATAAAGTAAATATATATAAGAGTAAAATATAAGATTTTACATGATCAAAGTAAGACTTGCCCCTGCTGAAGGCGATTTGATCTACTTCTTCGTAGAACTCTGCTTCGCCGCCTTCTGGGTGTAATTAATCCCTTTGTCAGTACTGGACTTATGTGTCAGCAAAACCATTGCGGCTGTAGTACTAACTAATTATTATCCTAACAGCCAGATGTACGTGCGTGTCCATATACAAGCCAAACAGCCAGTATAATAAACCAAAGTGCGAAATGTATAGTAACATGTATGGCCACTACATGGAATCAAAACCATACAACATCCTCTTTTTCTTTTGTGTGGATCCAATATATGCATCCCGTGACCCTCAATTTGATGCAATGCCAGCTCCTAGCGCCACCAGTATATACATTTCCATGTCCTATCGTCTGTCAAGATTACTTTTAAATTCGATATTGAAAGGAGAGTAACGTGGCGCAGCTCTCAGCTCCAATGATCGTTCGGTCATGGGTGACATGTACACCTGGGCTATAAATAGCAGTCCAAACCATCCCAAGAAACCCATCCCAAGCAACAAAACCTGTTGCAGTAAGATCACTAGCTAATCGCTAGCTTGCTCGACGGTCGATCAGTTCAATGGCGCCCTCCCAGCTTGCCCTCTTCCTCGCCCTGAACCTGGTCGTCCTCGCCGCAGTCGCCCATGGCTGCACGCCATACTGCCCCACCCCCACGCCGGTCATCCCACCGCCCGTCCTTCCGACGCCGTCGACCGGCCACTGCTCGATCGGCACACTGAAGCTGGAGGTGTGCGCCAACGTGCTGAACCTGGTCAAGCTCAAGCTGGGCGTGCCAGCAAACGAGCAATGCTGCCCGCTGCTCCACGGGCTCGCCAACCTCGACGCCGCCCTCTGCCTCTGCACTGCCATCAAGGCCAACGTCCTCGGCATCAACCTCAACGTCCCTGTCGACCTCACCCTCCTCCTCAACCATTGTGGAAAGAAATGCCCTCCAAACTTCGCCTGCCCCATCTGATACATCCACCCGCCTCAAAACATACATCATTGGGATATACATCCTGTCCCTCTGAATGCAAATCATCTTCGTAATTTCCATGTCTTTTCATTTGTTTCGGTCCATATGATTGCTTTAGTTTCCATTCAGGCCTAAAGTATATCACGATATGTGTGGTGTCTGAATGATTTCATATTTGTAAAATGATATTCACACTTGTAAAATTGAAATTAATAAAAGTTTCTTTATACATGCGCCGGTGAACTCGAATGCACGGACCCATCTTGAATCTTGATTGGATCCAGTTGCTAGTTTATCTCCCCTTTTTATATATATGTGATGTTAGGGCGACGATCATACTATCAATGTATAAGATCTAGTAAGATGAGAGTCGATGTAGCTCACTGGACACTAAATACTTATTTCTTGATCGACATTGGCGGCTCTGCGATTAGAATCCTCATATACACTTGTACTTGTCCTATTGGAGATATCTCAATGTTTAGATCAGACGGTTGTTTGCTTTTACTTAGAAATAGAAATTTCCCGATAACATGAGACATAACGAAACAAATGAAAGATAGAAGACAATCATGGTACCTAACTCGTCGTGCATAGTAGGATATACATGCAAAATTCTAGGGTGCCAAGTTGAGGAGACCATATATTGCAACTTACAACCGTGGTAATATATTATGTGTGCATTTATACTAGGACCTTGCTATGTAGGGCACATGCCCTGAAAATCTTTCCCGTACGGTGCCCAAATAATGGCCGGTTATAACCCGGTTACCCCTCCAGCTCACACTCCCGTGGGCTAGCTAGATTGACAAAAAAGGAAAATGGACCATGTGACGCGAGTGATAGACCAGTACAGACTAGCTAACCTGATCTCCCTTTTAGCCCAAGCCTCCCGCGACGGGCCTCGCTCCGCTCCGTCAGAAGTTAGCCTCCTTAATAGAATTTGGATCATATTTCAACAAACTCCACCTTAAGACAAATTCTTCTTGTAGCATCAACTGCAATCATCTTCCTAAACAAACAAAAAAACACTTTTGGCGCCAGCAACCACTTGGGCTAAACTGTTATACCAACTAAGCTTGAGCATAGCCCAAACTTAGCAACATGAACTGGCTTTAGTTTCCATTCAGGCCTAAAGTGTGTATCACGTTGTGTGTGGTGTCTGAATGATTTCATATTTGTAAAATGATATTCACACTTGTAAAACTTGAATTAATAAAAGTTTGCTCATGTGTTAACTCGACCCATGACATCTCAGCTTCTTTACGCATGCGCCGGTGAACTCGAATGCACGGACCCATCCTCAATCTTGATTGGATCCACTTGCTATTTTATCTTACTCTTTTATATATATATATGTGATGTTACAGCGACGATCATACTAGCAATGTATAACATCTAGTAAGATGGGAGTCGATATAGCTCACTAGACACTAAATACTTATTTCTCGATATAACGTAGAACTTCAAGTTTTAGATGTGTGCAAAGTCGTTTCATGAAAAAAAAGAAAAAATTTGGTGCAAAAGTAACGTGCTCCACGATGTAAAGATTTGTCTTTTTACACAGCACACAAAACATATCAGTTTTTGGTGGAATGACTTCGTGTGCACCTCAAACATGAAGCTACACATGATCATATTTCTTTTCAAACTTTCAACTTTTTGAAAAATGTTTTTTTTATACCGGGTGCATATGCACCCGGGTGTAGAAAGGGGTTTCCGTGTGAAATGGGACGTGGCTCTTTTGCTCCTGGGTGCATATGCACCCTTTATTTGAATTTGATTTTCGTCAAAATTTGAAATGCCAAAAAAATTCAAAAATATATTTGCACGTAGAACTTCAAGTTTTAGATGTGCGCAAAGTCATTTCACGAAAAATTAATATTTGCTATTTAACTACGCCAGAGCTAAAGTTTCGTGGTGTTCACCGGAAGCCCATGAGGACCCCAACTTGGGCAGCTCAGATCACAGTGGATAACAGGAAGATCTAGCTAGATACTTTTAGGTGCTCGTGGCATGTGGCCCGTGCCTACGACTGTGCTGAGGTCCAGCACTTTGGGGCGAGAGCGGTCCTCAACTTCGAGGATGAGCGTCACGTGGCGCATCCGTTAGCGCCAGATAGCATGAGGATCACCACGAGGGCCAAGGAGAGGAATCACTGGTAGGCAGAGAGACAGTTGGCGCGCCACCGTCGCGAGGAGGATGACCCCTTGGTCAGGGGTCTCTTATGTAATCCCTAGGTGATGGCGGTCTAATACGAGGTCCTTAGAGAGAGCCAACAACGCGGACAGGGCACGGTCAGCCCCTCCTACACGCAGCAACATGGTCAGCCTGGCCCCTCCGGCATGCAGCAGGAGTGCAGGACGCCTTGCAGCCTGTCGTCCTCTTTCTGGGACCGCTCGGATGACGACGATGTCACTGACACTGGGTCTACTCAAGTTTAGGATGTTCTCATGTGACTGTCGTATGCTACCTATCGTACTACTTATATAGACTTATCATACTACTATTGTATTACTTATATATGATGCTAGCTAATCTTACTTATGTGTTGTGTTGATATATTGTTCTATTTATGATGCTAATTAAGTTAAAATGGTCTATATAACGAAATTTGCATGATCATATATATGTATAATGAATGATGATTGGTGTGAGCATTGTGGTTACCAACAGTGCAAGGACAAGAAGGTTGTTATAGTGCTCTCTTCACAAGCAATCAACCTATATATACACTGCAACTAAATTACATGCTAATTGTTGCTTCCTTATAGTTCTATATGTAGAACATATCCTGCAAGTTTAGACTAGAATTCCTAGACCATTTTGATTGGCCGTTGTGGCAGCAGGGACAGTTTCAGGTCGATCTACTACCTCTGAAGCAACCTGCACCGTCCTACACGTTCCAAGTCACGAACGAGGCGAACCACTGTCGGAGAAAGAGTCCCTCGTGGGAACAAGGGGTCCGACAAGCCTTGGGTTCGAGAGGGGGCTGAATCATGCGTTGCGATCTTCTCGGCGAAGGCGGCGGCGCATAGACACGATAGAGAGGTTGACATGGGGTTTTTTTACCTAGGTTTGTGACCCTCATGAGGAGGTAAAGGCCCTACTCTTGCTTGGTTGTATTGCTAGCAGTGCTTCGCGAGCGTAAAATGAAGAACCGAAGTCTAGGATTACGGATTGTAAGAATCGACCTCCTTCAAGGTAGAAGAAGGCCTCCTTTTATAGGGCGGCCGGGCCTCTTCCCCCCAAACGTTGGGTGGGAAGGGTCGCCACACTGATCTCCTTCGAAGGCTTGGTCTACAGGACTACTTTTGGTGGACTTGGTATTTTTGTCTCGGTTGCCCGCTTGTCCGTCACAAAGTTGATCCCTCTTGTGTCATCCTTCGCTATCCGACGACTCCGTTGTCCCCTTAGCACCAAAGCGGTAAGGGACGGCTGCCTTGGCCCCCGTGATGTCCTCGTCCTCTTTACACCAGATGGGAGACGATCCGACCTTTCTTTACCGAGGCAACCCATCCGGGCTCGGTCTTCCCTGCAGGGCTTTGTCTTCTTCTTCCCAATTGTGGCAGGATTAAAAACATGCGTTGGGCATGCCTTGACCCACTCGAGGCCCATCGGGGAACCCAGGCGAGTCGAACATCAACCGAGGTTGATGGCAGGGCCCGGGAATGCCCTTCAAGAGGAGCTAGCCTCGGGCTTCCCTCGTGAGGCCTCCCGCCCATATCATCACCGCAGGAAAGGGCGGTGGCCATGTTGGTGGGTCCGTCGTCTGTAGAATCGGTGTACCCCAGGTACCAGGACTCCGACAACCGCACCTTTTTTGGTGGTTTGAGGTGGACTGAGATGGTCGATGCCTATGAGATGGACGCCCAGGATAATTTGGTCTTCCATCTCTGTGAAGATCGCATGACCTACTTCATCTACTGAGGCCCTGAAGCATCGACATACTCTGACGCTTCTTCCGATGACGAGATTCTAGCTGCTGCCATTAGGTATGGCATGGACGTTACCGGTAATCTTTTTGAGGATTAGTAGTTAGTTCTATGTAGCTAGGTAGCTCAACTATATGTAGTTGAGTGTAATCCTTTTGAGTACTAGTAGTTAGTGTTACCATTTCTATTAATATATCTTGCTATGTAGTGAATATTCAATTGGATGCCCCAGATTTTATTTTTTATTTTCGAAAACTCACTTATGGTGTTCATAATAAAAAGAATGTCACAAATATGATATGTAATGTTGGCGCTTACAGGAAACACCGCTATTAGGATATGTAATGTTGGCTCTTATAGTACACGCTACCACTAGAAATCCTACCAGTGATGTTCGGTGGAGAAGCCACCACTAGGACCTACCAGTGGCGCGAGGTTAGTTGCGTGCGGTTTAAACGCCACGAACCCCTTTTTTCGAACACCCCAGTAGGCCTTTTCGTACTAGTGGAAGATTCCAGTACCATGGAAATTGTTATAAACGCGACAAGAAAATAACGAAGAAAAAAACGAAATCAAGGGGACACCGATTTAACGCGGAAAAACTGCTCCAACAAGGAGAGAGAAAACCATGGGCGCAACCAGCAAAACTTCACTATAACGGGGAGTGTTTACACAACACTAGGGATTTCACATATGCAACTTATCCCGGTTAGCTTACAATAGGTATATATAGAGGTGGAAATCTAGGTTTTCAACAATCCGTACCGTGTGGCGGAGGTGCGGGGCTTCGGCCCAAGCCTACCGGCCGTCTAAAGTTAGCCTCCTTAGTGAATCTGAATCATAATATAACAGAAATTGTATCCCCTTTGTTTTGTACAATGTTGTATAGAGTAGGGTATTGCTCCCGGGGAATAGCATTTCCAAGCCACTTGTCCTCCCAGAAACGAATCTCTGGTCCATCTTTAATAGAGAAAGTGCCAAAGCGGATGAAATATTTCCTCAACGCCATCAGCCATGCCTAAAAGTGCACGTCTCCTGGCTCCCATAGCACTTGAGACAACGTGTTTGAACCAACATATTTCCTCCTGAGAAGGTCTTGCCAAACACCATCCTCAGTAAGTAGCTTGAAAAGCCATTTACCTAGTAGAGCGGTATTTTTAACCTCAAAGTCATGAATAACATTCTTAAAACAAGGGTTGTTTCTAATTTTCCACAAGATCCAAAGAATACAAGCTACCCTAGAAGCAAGATTAGATTGCATACTTTTCTTCATAGAGGACATAACCCACTCACAAACATTGGCCATACTTCCTAGTAGGTTTTGTAGATTGAAGGAACAACCACCACATGCCAAACATATTTGGCAATAGCACATTCAAAGGGAAAGATGATTCATAGTTTCTTTGCAATGTCAACTTACATTTCTCAACCCCAATCCACCCCATCTTGACTAAATTATCTTTAGGGAGGATAATGTTCTTCAAACAAAGCCAAATAAAAACTTTAACTCTAAGAGGCACCCTAGCTAGCAAAGTTAATCCCTTTATGCCTCTGCATTAACAAATTATTAGACAGCTAGATAGATGTAGGTACTTGTTCATGCCAAGTAGAGTGAGTATCATAAACCAAAAGTAGGAACGGCACAGTACACATCTCCTGCGCTGGTCTAGTAAACATGGAACAAAAAACAAGCAATATAATCTCCTATATACGCCTCTCGTGGCCCTCAATATCAGGTAACGCCAGCTCGTGTAGGGCTGCCGAAATATACTCCATGTGGCCAGCCTAGTATTAGTTTTCAACATTTTTGTTAAATTCACCATGATGAAATATACTTTCTCCGTCTGGAAATAAATGATTTAGATTGTATAGATTCACATATATCTACACAAAAACAAATATGCGTATAAATTTAGAAAACTGAGTCAGTTATTTCCGGACGGAGGGAGCAACTTGTGGTTCGGAAACCAAAAGTCCCCGGGAAGAACTCTCAGAGTTTTGTTCGTTAGCATACAAACTAGAAACCTCCAAGAGTGGTACACGCGTAACAAGCTAGAACCGTATGTGTACTAGTTTTTTACACGTAAATCATTATTTGGAAACGAACTATACGTACTTACTACGGTGTTAGATAGTCAAACTGGATTGATCGTGACATATGAAGAGTGAGCAGTTGCACAATGAACCTGCCCTATAAATAGCGCCCCAAACAACTCAAGAAAAACCATCCCAAGCT
This sequence comes from Avena eriantha, assembly GCA_910589775.1. Classification (NCBI taxonomy): domain Eukaryota; kingdom Viridiplantae; phylum Streptophyta; class Magnoliopsida; order Poales; family Poaceae; genus Avena; species Avena eriantha. The sequence continues at coordinate 4,871,870 of OU342742.1, forward strand.
AGCAGAGCCTACCTAGCCTGTAAGATCGACTAACCCAGCCGAGCATAGAAATGGCGCCCTCCAAACTCGCCCTCTTCCTCGCCATGAACCTGGCCCTCCTCGCCGCCGTGCACGGCTGTGGGTCGTACAGCTGCAACCCCACCCCTGTCCCAACACCGCCGATCGCCGTCCCACCACCGCCGGCTCCCATGACCCCGAGCCCGTCGACCGGCGGCGGCAGCACCTGCTCGATCGACACGCTGAAGCTGAGCGTGTGCGCAAACGTGCTGAACCTGCTCAAGCTCAACCTCGGCGTGCCGTCCACCGAGCAGTGCTGCCCGCTGCTGTCTGGGCTCGCTGACCTCGACGCCGCCGTCTGCCTGTGCACAGCCATCAAGGCTAACGTCCTCGGCCTCAGCCTCAACGTGCCCGTTGACCTCGTGCTCCTCCTCAACCAGTGCGGCAAGACATGCCCCGCCGACTTCACCTGCCCCGCCTGATCCACCCATCTGTCCATCGCATGCAAATCATATTCGTGTTATATATATCCGTGTTATAGAATTTCTAGTCCATGCATGCATGTATATGTACTGCATGCATGCATGTTTAAGTTTATTTCCTGTCCTGCAGTGTGACTACCTATGAGTCACCATTGTATCTGGTTGTGGTATCTATATATACATATATATGTGGAGTACATGTCTACGTGGAATAATAAAACTTTTTGTTAATGTCATGTCTACTCTACTCGTTGATATATATGCCAGCTTGTATTGTATTGCATGTATGTACAAAGGAATCACGCATGAAAAAGTACATGTCTACTAGCTTGCAGTGGGGAATCCAGGATGGAAATGTAGGGTAGGCTCAATGAACGAAACATAGCCCAAATGCATGTTTAATTGATTGTTTTGAACCTGCTAAGAAACACGACGTAGTCTACAACGGATTTTTGAAACTGATTAGCTGCACGATTGTCTATGCACATAAGTCATAAGCCCTACTGGCCTAGGTTGTTAACTGATTCACTATAGCTTCATTTTAACAGTCGTTTGTTTCCTTTACTGACAAAACTTTGACCTTTTATCATCGACCATGGTTGAGGCATACAAATTTGATGGTTTTTTGTTGAAAATGGAGGGTGGAGTCGAGCCTATTGAAGCCTATCTAGTAAATTCGCCCCTGCCAGCTTGTATTGTATGTATGCACAGACCCTTTTATTATAAGTTCAACATCCAACGGTTATTATTTATCTCGTAAAATGCCCATGGATGGGCTCGTCCTTCCTTTTAAATTGTCAGCAGAAAATACTACTCTCTCCGTCCATAAATAACTGACTTGGATTTGTCTAAATTCAAATATATCTATACACTAAAACATGTCAAAATACAATCGAATTTAGACAAATCCAATTCACTTATTTCTTGATGGAGGGAGTATAAATTTTACTGAACCTAGTCACTTTATTTGGGGTAGGGAGTGGATATGTGAAAATAAAATATGTACACCCAGTAGGCAAATGGGAAGGAAAACAATCGATCTCCTTGGGTAACAAACATTGTCTCCAGCTTTCCATATTGTAAAATATCAGAGCTCCTCTCAGAGGTCTCTTGCTCTCGTTTCTTTCACTAAACTAATGACTGGATACACTCCATTTTGGGGTCATATGACATAGGTTTCATAGTAGGGTTAGTGTCACAAGGCAAATCCTTCTTTGATGATCTCCGATTTTTCTTTATTTTTACCTGACTTTTCAGTTATATTTTAATAATCAAAAACATATGGCTGTGTGCATCAATTGATTCAGAGCCCGAAATGATCCTCTGTTTAGAAAAGAATCACGTTAATTATCTATTCAATAAGAAATTTTTAGTGGGAATATTTTTTTTTATAAGGAGCATATAAGCGGGAATAGAATATCATTTCTACTATAGGATTTTGATGATATTTTTGACACAATCAAACTGATTTGTTTCACTAGTGTGTCCTTATGGTATAAATATAAAATTACATTCATAAACTTAATATAAATCCTATTTAATATATTGTCTTTCTTGGGTAAATCCCCCTAGCTAGGTAAATGTGGACGGGGACGGGAATCCATCGATCTCCATGGAAACAATCCATTGTCCTGTAAAACGTCAGCTCTATAAGTGGTCTCAGTTCCTCTCACCCTCCTTATTGAAGCATTGTGATCGGATACACTCTCCCTTTTTGTGTCCCAAGTTGAAAACTGCCCATCTCTATCGAGGGTCCATGTCTAGAACGATCTAGAACATGTTGAAGCTAGCTAGATAGTAGCAGTCGGTCGATTTGACTCGTTGTTTTGAACATATATGGGAAATTCAAACAGGTAGACAGAGCGATTCTTGGATGTACCCACATTAATTTCTCTATATTAATTATATCCTAGGGTCGATCACACAAGGATGCATACATGCCCTATATGGATGGTGATCGACGTGCATACAAGGCAACCCTGCCGACATAGACAAAATCTGGCCAATAATATATGTGTGAGAATACCACAATCACACACACAAACTTCAAGAGTCGCATGAGTGTGGTCCAACTTGTGCGCGCGTTGCATGGAATGGAGGTAAATGCACCTCATACCGATCTCGGAAACGAGCAGCAAATTCATCCAGAGAATCGGTAAGCCTACATACATAGATGGAGCTCTCTCGATCGGTCGTGTGAAATGAAGAATTAAAGGTCTCCGGCTCTCCGTTAGCCACACCATGAGAGACGCTATGTTTGACCTGACAACTAGTGTACGTAGTATATGCATGCATCCATGTCGATCCCTAGAGAGAAAAACTCAGCTCCGTCGGCCACGTCTCGTTTTACCTTTGCTAGCTAGACATATTGTTTGCTCTGAACCATCCAATCTTCACTAATTTATGCTGGGAAAGGCTCTAATTGATACCAATCATTTTCTTTTTCCACTTGAGGTTCATTCGTATCTTTCTAAGCCTTACGGAGGAAATTTGGACCACCATATTTACAACAGTTCATCCGTGTGTACTAGATTGTAATATTGTGAAAACTGGTCTACCAAACCATTCTATGTAGACACATGTTAGCAATAAAATTTTGATTATAATTTTGAAGGAAATTATGGTTTGTCATAAGGTTTGGATCATTTTATATTTAGGATGGCTCGGTGATAAGGTTCTGGGTGGATAAGTAGCTTGGGGACACCACTCTTCAGAACCAATATCCAGCTCTATAGAATATTGTATGTCATAAGAGCGATACTATTACCACGATAATGGAGACAACTCCACTGAATGTGACATTTGGGCAGGATCTTATCGGTCCTAGACTTCTAGCATGGAATGCTCTATTGGAGCGTCTAGCAAAAATCTAGTTGTTGCAAGGAACTAAAGAATTCTGCTAGAGTCTACATGAGAATGGTGAATTTTATGTAGACTTCATGTATAGAGAGCTGGTTTATTCCGTAGTGCAAGTCAATACTAATAAGAAAATATGGAAGAGGAAAATACCATTAAAGATTAGAAATCTTTATGTGGTATCTGTGTAGAGGGTTAATTCTTACTAAAGATAACCTATCAGTGTGTCTTATGTCACCATGATGAGACAAATACACACTTACTCTTTGAATGCAAGTTCTGCCATTCTATATGGTCAATCATCCAAGTATCGTCTAGCTTGGAATACCCTACTGGACCGTCTGCCAAAAATCTAGTTGTTGCAAGGAACTAATGAATTCTGCTAGAGTCTACCTAAGAATGGTGAATTTTCTGTAGACTCCATGTAGAGAGAGCTGATTTATTCCGTAGTGCCAGTCAATACTAATAAGAAAGTATAGAAGAGGAAAATACCATTAAAGATTAAAATCTTCACGTGGTATCCGTAGAGGGTTAATTCTTACTAAAGATAACCTATCAAAGCGAAATTGACATGGAAGTTTAAAGTGTGTCTTATGTCACCATGATGAAACAATTACACACTTACTCTTTGAATGCAAGTTCTGCCATTCTATATGGTCAATCATCCAAGTATCGTCTAGCTTGTATCCACCATGCAGTGTTGCAAATATATTTGGCAACTGGTTATGCGGATTTGGTCACAAGTTTTGTATTCTCATTCGGGTTGGAGTGTTTTCATAATATGGCCGTCGTGGCTATGCAGAAATGATATGGTTTTTTAATGATAAAATTAGTGTTTATGGAGGTGTGTACATGGTAGGAGGTGGAAGTCATGGAACTTTTATCCCGCGTGGATCGCAGCATAATCTGTGTATCGGTCCTTCGGCGCCTTGCATCATATAAGCTATATATGTCCATGAGATTCTTGTATTTCGCCTTTTTTTAGTTCTGTTCATCTCGTATCGATACTTGGATGACCGACCATATAGAATGCGTATGCTTGAGTACGTGCATGCAAGCATATAGTGGTGCACCCGTACGTGCAAGCATATAGTGGTGCACCTTGTTTTGTTAATTGTCTTTTGTACGCTGAGAAAAAAATGGCTACATGTTGGGTACGTAGCAGAAAGAAATGACTATCGTGACCCCGTTGAATATAACGTAACATCTTAAGATGAACATAACAGCTCAAGAACATGAAGAGTGCTCGACATCATCATCACGCGTCTTCAAATGAATCCAAGATTAGGTTCGGATTAATGCCTCCCGTGACTTGCAAGTGGCTCTACGGCAGCTAGAGCTGGAGCTGGACCTTTCCCTTTTTCCTGTCCTCAAATATATCATATGAAAATGGGCCACGGATCATGGCCTATATGGGATGTTCAGTGCTTCAATTTAGCTCGGCCTATCTGGGTGCCTCCACCACAAGTACTTATGGGCCTTCAAAACTAAGGACATAAATGGCCCACGGAGTAGATTAGTGTAGTGTATATCAGTTGTTCCATTCCTTCAAAAAACATCCTCCGGTTCTCACTGAAAGAACCAACCCTTTTTGTCTCGAATTACTTGCCATAAATTTTCAAGGTACGCGTGTCTCTAGATGTATTATTATAGCGTGTGGATACACGGGAAAGTATACAGATCCGCGACATCTAATGTGAGACAAGGGTAGTAGCTAAAGAGCTAATAGTTCAAAAAAAAAGCTAAAAGTTTAAGTGACCATAATAACTTAATAAAAACCTTAACGCAATGCAAGAGAACTACGGAGACTTATTTTGTTATGAAGTACTGGCAAATCGCAATGTCCCAAACAGCTCCACTTTCCCGTTGTGCGAGACCTTATGTGAAGACATTAAGCATGCATGTTTTGGATGTGTGAGACCGAAAGACGTATGGAAAAATCTTGGCCTTCGGGAGATAATATCCAGAGCATCGACAATGTATAGATGAGGTATGGGCTAATTCGATTGAAGCCACAACAATTTTTAGTTATTTGAGAAACACCGCTATAGTTTTTGATATCTGAAAAATACCACTGTATTTCTCTATGCATCTCACATATGCCATTACACCCACCTAAATGCACATACCAGACAATATACACAATATATGCTCGTATTTCTATGGTACATATGTATACCTGGTGGTCCCTACCAAAATCATATTACAAATGGACTAGGCAGCTGCCTTGACTTGAAACAAACGAGGGTGACTAAGCTTGAGTCATCGGTATTCCCTTCCTCTTTCCTCGAAACAGGCATGTGCCCCGCTTTATAAATAAAGCAACATCCAGATACAACCGAGTACCAACCCAACACATAACCGGCTAGAGCCAAAGAAAAAGAAAACCACCAAAGTCTGTTGGGCCTTAGGATAGAATAGCCCAATGAAAAGGAAAAGATGACTGAGCCAGCCTGGGCACGCAGGGGCCGCATGGGTATCACGCGGAGTCAGGGGCCGAGAAGTGGTGCGCCGCCATTCTCAGTGCTTGAAGGGTCTGTCCAGGTGCTCCTAGCCCCGTTGTCTAGCTAGCGATACCACTGTTGCAGGTAGGCAATAAAAATGAAAACGGGGTCACAAGCTTGGCTAGGAAAGATCGGTTCAATCACTATCTTATTATGCACATTCCATAAAGTCCAGGCTAAGGCCACAAACACTAAGAAGAAGATGCGGTGTGTAACATCCCAACATTAGATATCTAACAAGATATCATAGGATACAAGTATGTGGAACACTTATATATACATTATAACTCATTGAAGTATCACAAATTAATCCCAATGCGACTTTGTTTTACTTTTCACATTTAAGGTGATTTGTTTTCCAAGATGATCTTAATACCGATATACCTAAATATAGGAAACTAAAATTTTCTCACGAAACATTGTTGAAACAACAACGACACTAGTCTTTTCAAATATAAAGATTAGAATCATGTATAACAAAGTGAACATAATAAATATTAGCTGATTTTGTATGTGCTCATTTATCCAAAATCTTTACAAAATAATTTAACCGATTAAATTATTAGTTTAATAAAAGTAATTGTTATGAAGTATAAAATAACAATATAAATAGAATCTTAGCAAAAAGATTTGTTGCCGATGTGGCAATATCGATAAGCACAGTGCATAGTCATGTTGGGCCGCGATGGAAAGAAGTTGCCGCTACAGAAGACATTAGGGACCAGTGGACTACATCAGCCGGCTGGAGTCCCGCAGTGAGGGAGTGCACGCACTCTTTCGTGGCAAGAGTCATGACTGCGGTGGCGGGGTTGCCGCCATGCGGCTTGTAGTGAAGGTTGGTGTCGACCCGTCTCGATACTAATCGAGTACTGTAAAAAGTAAAATATATTTTCACCCAAACTTATGTTGCTGAGAAATGACAAATGATACTTGTCTTGTTTTCCAATAGAGCGTCGCTAGCAAGCTAAGTGAACTCGATCTTCTCTCCTCATCTCCTCTCTATCTCGCACTTAACAAAAACGAGAACTATAAGAAAAAACCAGCATCATCCCATTGTATTTCCTCGTCATGGTTATCATGACGTGGTGCATGACCTCACTTGGATTTAGAATCGTGATGCAGGCGGCAATTGAAGTTTGATAAATATATACTAGTGTGTGGAGGAAAACTTGACAGAGTGCGCATGTAAGCGGACATAAATTTATGCCTTCCAGTCTAGAAGATAAGACACACGTTAGTTTACACAGTAGCCAGGGTCGACAAAAGAGATCGATCGAGAGACACGGAGACGCGGCACGTCCGGCCGCATGTTTGGCTGCATGCATGTGCCAGGCAGACCGAGCTGATGATGATACGGTGAGGAGGGGATAACCTTGATGAACGTGCACGCTCCTCATATGTCGCCAAAACTGTCACAGCTAAGCTAGGCTAGTGACCAAACCATGGGCAGACCATGCCCATGCATCTGTGCGTATGCGGTGCATCTATAATTTTCAGAATCAGAAAACAAATGTGATCGTAAATTAGCACCATGCAGCATGTGGGTGCTCGGCGGTCGGAGAAGGCGGCCAAGCCAGCTGATTGATGGATGAATACGATGCATGCTCGCGCGTCTTCCCCATGCATGAACACCAACGTGCAATGTACTTAGTCGGTTTCCATGACTTTCCCATCGTCTCGATCCACGCATCAATCTCAGTTTGAGTACTATATGAAAAAAACATGTAGTTCTGCTCTCCGTTTGAGAGCTCTCGTACCCTACCTGATCGGCGGCGACATGAGTTGCATTTAAGTAATTGTCAGCCGATTGAGAATTGGCTTAACTCTCAGTTAAGTGATGTCAATCAATGGAACTAAAAATATCTAACTCCATTTACAATTAAGTCTTTGTTGCAAGTTGGTTGCAACCGAAATTCTCAATTCTAACCACACTTACAACTGAAAAATCCTACTAGTTGCAATCTCACTTACAACTTAGAGGGCACACGAATCGTGATGCAAATCCAATGATTATGACTTGACTAAGCTCTAACTTAGAGCATCTCCAAAGGCCGACCCATATGGACCGAAACTATCCTAATGTGTCTAGCCACCGCAACCAAACGGACCGAGCGGCGTGGACCGGTCCGAAACGACCTATTCCCATCCAGAATTTAGGTTTGAGTTGCGTATACATGGACAACACCCACATCCACGGACATCCGCCTTGTCCTCCACTGACCCGGCCCCTAGTGGCACACAAAACACTCTCTCCGTTCACTCTCTCCAACCAAATCTCTAGTTAGCGATGGAGGACGCCGCCACTGCTACCACCACCGCTGCACCTAGGGCCAAGGGCAAGGCCCTCCTCAATCTGAAGATGGAGCTGATGGCAGAGGAGTGAGCAATTGAGACCTAGAAGCACGCTGGCCGCATAGAAGCGGCCAAGGCACGTGTTGCCGAAGCCAAAGTTGTCGCCGAGCTTATCCAGGTCCTTCGGTCCAAGCCCAGTGCCGAAGTCTTCACCACAGGTCTCACCGCCCAGGACGTCTTCCTAATGAAGCAATAGGAGTTCACCAGGCCCTGGCCCTAGATGGCGGACATCTTGCTCAATCAAACTGGACATCGACAACCGGGTTCTGGGCCGCGGGAGGTGGTCACCCAAAGAGAAAGAACCATCACAGGAGCATAGCTCGGGTGAGGTCCCGGAAGATGCTGCCAGGTATTGGAAAACTTGACCTCCAACATATACATATAGCGGCGGACGTGCTTGTCCTCCTCCCTGACACGCCTCCGTACCACCTCCTCGGGGGCCGGCTCCCTCTGCACCCCTCCTGGACCATGCGACCACCACCAAAGAAGCTCCGGGTCGACGACGGGACCCGGATTCCTCACCAGGCTACGCGTCCCGGAAGGTAGCACCTCCCAGTGCCAGCCCGGTGGAGCCCAGTCTCGGACATGCCTGATGGATCCCAGTACTCCGCCGTCATTGCCACCGAGTCATGGACGAACACGTGGGGGCATCCTAAAGTAGGAAGCGGGAAATGTGTGGGTGTGTGGAAGGGAATGTGTGGATGTGTGGTGTTCATGACGGTCGCCAACCTATATATAGAGGGAAAGGGCGGGAAAACATGGTGGGAAAAACATATGGCGGGAAAACATGGCGGGAAAACGTGGCGGGAAAACATGGCGGGAAAATGTGGCGGGAAAAACATATGGCGGGAAAACAGGGCGGGAAATATGTTTAGCCCCAGTTGGTGTTTCCAACCGGGACTAAAGATTCATCTTTAGTCCCGGTTGAAGAAACCAACCGCGACTTAAGGGGTGAGTGTCGACACTATGACAGGGTGAGTGTCGACACTATGTCGTGAGTGTCGACACTATATTGTGATGTTTTAATCTATAAATAGGCATCCATGTGAAGTTATCAACTGCAAACAAGATGGTGTGAAAGAGCAGGGACAACACACTATGGCCAGCTTCAGGAAGATGGCGTCGGAGCCCAGTCCTCTAGCATCTCTCTAAAGCTGGCCATAGAGGTACTCCCTAATATGTGAAATTAGTTAGCTCCCCGACATATTGATCTAGGTAGAGAAGTTATGAACTACAAGAGCAGGGACAACACTATGGCCAGCTTCAGGGAGATGCCGTCGGAGCCCAGTCCTCCGGCATCTCTCTGAAGCTGGCCATAGAGACACTCCCTAATATGTGAAATTAGTTAACTCCTCGACACAATTATAGAACATCTTCATAGTTCGGGAAAGTTGTAGAGAGACCAACACTAGTAGGAAACGATCCATTAGTCCCGGTTTCTAACTGGGACTACGGAATCGGGACTAAAGTCCCCCCTTTAGTCCTGCCGGTCCAGCCACAATCCGGGACTAACACTAAAGTCCCCCCTTTAGTCGTTGTTGCTAGGCGCACGCGCTTGGATCCTAAGCCCAGCCATGGCATATTCTAGTGGTACCTGCCACTTCGGCCATGGATTCACGACGCTTGAGGGAGGGGGCTCCTGGATGACGATGTTGCGTAGCCCGTGACCTTCACCATCCACACCCTTCTTGTGGCTCTATGGAGGGTCAAAGTGCGGGCACCACAAGCGAGGATGATCTCCCTGGGTGATGTAGCGCATCACACCGACGATAGTCTGGTTTACCCACCACATGTGGCGACCAACCTCGTTGTGGTTCAACGGGGGTAGCCCGTCACCCTCGTACCTGGCGAGCTCCCTTTCCTGCCGATTAGCGAAGAAGGCATTCCAGTTGTCGGGATCCCAATGGGGATCCATCCGCTGCTCCGGCGTGAGCTCGAGGTAGAAGTGGTTCGTGATGGCCTCCTGGCAGGCGGAACCTTGAGGCACAGGAGGGACAGGAACTCCTCCAGCGCTCAGCATCCAGTCGGCGGGCAGACGGTAGCCTGACGGGCATGGGTAGTTGGAGGCCCATAGTGCCTTAGTCTCCTCGAGGGTCAGAATGGCCCAGTATGCGGTGTCCATTGTTTTGAGAGGGGAAAATCTGGATGTGTGGATGGCCATGGTGGCCGGCCTAGATATAGAGGGAAAAGGCGGGAAAATATGGCGGAAAGCGAGGGAACTGGCGGGAAAGCATGACGCGTGGCTTGATGACTATGAGAAGGGCGGGAAATAAAGTCCCGCTTATTGACTCCAACCGGGATTAAAGGCCCCAAAAATATAATAGTTAAACCCTAAACCCTAACCCTAACCCAAAACCCAAAACCCTAACCCAAAACCCTCAACCCTAAACACTAAACACCTAAACCCGAAACAGAGATTTCAGTAAAATATAATAGTTAATGCATTTTTAAATTGAAAATGGCAAAATGGTTAATAGTTTTACTAGTTAGAATAATTATTTTATAAAACTAAAAATAGATTTGGATTACTTATTCAAATTCAAGCATTTTTTATGTTAAAAGTTTAGTGAGATTCAAAAATATGCAAAATATAATAGTTAATGTATTTTTAAATTGAAAATAGCAAAATGGTTAATAATTTCACTAATTAGAATAATTATTTTATAAAACAGAATTTTCGATTACTTATTCAAATTCAACCATTTTTTATGTTAAAAGTTTAGTGAGATTCAAAAATATGCAAAATATAATAGTTAATGCATTTTTAAATTGAAAATGGCAAAATGGTTAATAGTTTCACTAGTTAGAATAAATATTTTATAAAACAGAAAATAGATTTGGATTACTTATTCAAATTCAAAAACTTTTCATGTTGAAAATTTTCTCAAATTCATAAGTATACAAAAACTATATAATTCAAATGTTTAAAAAATAGAATAGTTACAAATTGAAATATTTGAAAAAACAAGCGCCAACTTAGGCCCAGCGCGTGCAAATTTTGGCCTTTAGTCCCGGCCTAGAACACCAGCCGGGACTAAAGGCTCTGAAGGTGAAAAGGCAGCAAAAGCCTTTAGTCCCGGTGCGTGACTGGAACCGGGACTAAAGGGTGGGGGGTATTTATTTTGCCGCTTCTTTCCCGGTCGAATCCATCGGCCGGAGCACATCGTGAGGAGCACATTTACGCTGCCAGGCTGCCAAATCACTGCCCTCCTCGGCCATGCCTCCTCGGCCGCCCTTCTCGCGCCGCGCCTATCCGCGTCGAGCCTCTCCGTGCCGCGGCCCCGAGCTCTGCCACCGCCACGATCTCCGCCACCGCGCCTCCCCTCGCCATAGTCGCCCATGCTGCCACGAGCTCCGCCACCGCCCCAGCCACAGTGCCTCCCCTCGCCGCAGCCGCCCACGTCGCCATGAGCTCCGCCACCGCCCCGGCCGCGCCCCTCCCCTCGCCGGTCGCCACCGCCACCACCACCGGTATATGTATTTGTATATAGGAATTATTTGTATATATGAAATAATTTTTTTGTATATAGCAATTATTTGTATATATGAATTATTTGTATATAGGAAATATATTCTTGTATATAGAAAATATTTGTATATAGGAAATATTTGTATATAAGAAATATTTTGTATATAGGAAATATTTGTATATAGAAATTTTTTGTATATAAGAATTTTTTGTATATATGAAATATATTTTTGTATATGGTAAATATTTGTATATAGGAAATATTTGTATATAGGAAATATTTTGTATATAGGAAATATTTGTATGTAGAACTTTTTGTATATAGGAAATATATTTTTGTATATACATAATATTTGTACATAGGAAATATTTGTATATAGGAAATATTTGTATATAGGAAATATTTGTATGGTGGTGGTGCTCGCGGGGCGCCCGGACTTAGGGTTAGAGTGTTGGTGCTCGCGGGCCGCCCGGACTTAGGGTTAGGGTGGTGGTGCTGGCGAGCGACCGAACTTAGGGTTAGGGTGGTGGTGCTCGTGGCCCCCAGACTTAGGATTAGGGTGGTGGTGCTCGCGGGCCGCCCAGACTTAGGGTTAGGGTGGTAGAGTGCACTAGAATTTTTCTTTTGTTTGGTTTTATTGTAGCAAATTAGGTGTACATATTATTATTTTATATTGTGTGCATTTTTGCAGAAAACTATGGATCCACCTAGCCCAATCCACAGAGACCTGAAACAAGAAGAAATCCTCGAGAAAATGATCAACGGGGCCCCCCATGTTCATCCACCTGAATCTCCGTCAATGTATCTGAACCCCTTCGGTGAGGGTGAGGAGGTCGACCGAAATGACCAGGGAGAAGCCGACAGATCCGATGATGGAGAAGTTGGCGGCTCCGATGATGGAGAAGCTGACGGCTCCGATGATGGAGAAGCCGACGCCTCCGGTGGACCCTTAACTAAGTCTGGCGAGGTATATATATGAAGTCCGGTGATGAGTAGATGCATTAATTGAGTTGTATATATACAAATTGACGAATGTTTCTTCTCTTAGGACTCCACATCGAGCCAAAAATATTCCAAACGAGGCCCGGCCAAAAATTTGGACGCATCTACGCATTATACAATTACGCGGGTATCACCACGGGGTGAACCATTGGAACCCAAAAAGGCTAAAAGTGTTTTTGTACAACAATGCGGAGTTATGGTTAGGGACCGCATCCCGATCACCGTTCGAGAGTGGAATAGGACAAAAGAGGCAGGAGAGGGTGAGTATGTCACCGACCGGTACAAAGAGGGTCTTTGGAATGACCTCATGACACATTTCACCCTACCAGAATTTGAGGATGAAGCCGACACAACTGCATTGAGGAAGAAAGTCAAGCAGGGGACTCTTACGAAGATGGCCAAACTATTCAAGAACTGGAAGAAATCATTATGGCAAAAGTATCAGAAGAAGAAGACTCCTCTTCAATTCGAATCATATCTAACGAAGCAGCAGGCTAACTGGGATGCATTTGTGAATTATAAGGAGTCAGAAGCTGCTAAGGAAAAGTCGGAAAAAAATAAGTTAAATGCCGCAAAGAAGAAATATCACCATCACCTGGGGCTAGGGGCTACGCGATTGCCATGCCAAAGTGGGATGCTAAAGAGAATGAGTTGCTCGCTAAAGGGATCACTCTAGAACCAATACGCGAAGATTGGAAGAAGCTGCGAAGCTTGCGGCCGCTATGAATGTGACTGTTGAGGAACAGCCAAGACGACAAGTTACCCAAGGGTGATGTAGTCCCTCAATATGTCCCAGGGATGTCGTTGGTCAACCAAGAGAGGTTGCAACAACTGCCAACACAAATGCTGAGTTTACATAACTGGTACTTGAAAGCCGCAAAGGAGGAGAGAATAATGATTGTGGCGAAAGTACCACATGGCTACTATTTCCGAGAAGAAGAGGTACATGTTGAGTTTCCAGAACTCTTCCAGTTATACGCTTTCGACGCCCTCGAGAAATCTATCATGAGTTGCTATTGTCTGTAAGTTGTTGAATTCATTGTCTACATATAAGTTGTTCAATTTATTGCATGTAATTATCCTCATTATATCCTTTTGTACTCTATTATTATGCAGAATGAAGATCCAGGAATGTAAAAGAAGGTCACTCTTTAGTGTTGGGTTCATTGACCCAGATAAAATACACATAAAGACGCTAACGGATAAACCCAAGGAAATGGAGAAAAACCTTCTAAGGTTTCTAACGGAGCAAAATTTCTGTGACCACATACTGTTTCCTTACAATTTCAAGTGAGGGTCTTACTCTGGTGTACACATTCACTTTTGCTTACTCAATTTAAGTGTTATTTATAAGTTACTGATGTATATATAAACGTGTGTGCATATTCCACTGCATTCTACTAAACATTCAACTTGATAAGGGAAGACTTGAAGTCATGGACTCATTAACAGTTTAGGGACATGCAGGACACGCTCCAGAGGTAATTTCCATGCTACATCGGTCTCTTTCGTTGATTTCCTGAGATATCACGTAATAAATAACTCATTCATTTCCTTTACTAGGCAGGGTTTGGAACCAGTTCAAGAGTGCGGTTACGAGTCAATTTAGTGAGAAGCTGACGTTTAAGCCGATCTCGGTAATTAGTACACACATCTCTTTACTTCTATAGTTTCAATACAATTATGATGCTAGAATATTATTTTGATTGAATTCTACTCTCGTAAAGTGTGCTAGGCAGCCACCCAGGACGAATCTATGTGGATTCTACGTTTGCGAGTTCGTTCGCATGTTTACCACTGAGCATAAAAATTATAAAGTCGATGTAAGAAATACATTCACAACATTATTTTTATTACCGTCACTTTTTGTTATCATGATTGGTATTAATATATTGATCTCCTTTTTTTATATAGTTCGATAGAATGCGGGATCAACTCCACCAGAGCAACACGTACTAGGAATTGCTGAAGAACTGGCAGGATTCTTGATGAAAGAGATGATAGATGACGCTGGAGAATTTAGTGTGAATAGGCGCTACCGATGATCCCCCGACCGTGTAATTGAATAGACGGGCTCTAGTCCCGGTAACTATGATGTCTCCATGTAACTATCATGTAAATATCATGTATATATTTGTATGTTCTAGTCCCGGTAATGTGTACGGTATGTGGTAGCGTAGAAATCTATTTTGAAAATGAAAAAAGAAACAAAGTGAATTCTCTGCCGCGGCAGAGAAAGGGGCCAAAACTCTGCCGCGACAGAGAACCACTAGTCCCGATTTGTAATATCAACCGGGACTAATGGGGGTGGACCTAGCGCGCAAGGGCAGCCATGTGATGCCCATTGTCCCGGCTGGTAAACGGGTCAGTACTAGTGGATGGGCCTTTAGTCCTACCTCTTCAGCCTCGGTACCGCAATCGGGACTAAAGACCCTTATGGGCCAGGACTATAGGCCAATTCTCCACTAGTGGAGGTAAAAGGAAAAATAGTTATGCCAGGGGCAGCCGTCGGCGTAGGCTATCCTACTCCGAGGGCCAGCTTCGTGGGGCGCTCAGCTCGTGGCCTACGTCGGCGGCCCCGAAATTTGGCCGTAGGCGCATCGTGCCGCATCGTGCCATTCCTGTAGTGACTCCTCTAACCCGTTATAGGGGATAGTCTAGAGATGCCTTAGTTCTTATTCGACTAATTAAGAATTAGTAAAACCATTTAAGTAGACGAACGAAGAATAGTTTGTGTATCGGAGGGAGTAAATACGCTGCCGCGCGCGTACATAGTGCAAGACCATCCTGACCTCGAACACGGTCACGGGACGCACTGTAGGCGATTTGACGAGGCGTCCGATGGGAATGACACGGCACCCTCCATCCACAATATAATCGGCAAAGCTCCAAAGCAGCACCGCCGCAGCAGGTTGTACTGTAAAGTAAAGCCGGAGCAACTACAGTGGAATAGGATGCTAGAGCCGTGGAGAGCCGTACGCCATCTTTTCTGCGAGCACTAGGCCGTGATGGCCCTGCAAATGGCTAACCATCCAAAGCTCCAAACAGCTCCCCTTTCGTCGTCTACCTCTCCTTCAGCAGAGCGGCCAGCTCACATGCACGCACCGTCTCCTCTTCTTGCGCCTGTCGCGGCCAGCTAGCTAGCTACCTCTTGCTCCCCAGTCTTCACACGGCCGGAGAGCGATGGGTGCATCCAGTAAAATATCTGTGTAGGAGCAAAACCCTACCCGTCCTTCCTGTGCTATAAATACCAGCCCCAGCCTCCCTTGCACTGCCACCACACACACTCAGGCGCAGATCAGTGAGCTGATCTAAACCCCTGTAGCTTGCTAGCAAGGCAGGCATGGCGAAGAAGGTGGCCGTGATCGCCACGCTGCTGGCCCTGAACCTGCTCTTCGTCACCTTCTCCGACGCGTGCGGGTACTGCCCCAGCCCGGGTGGAGGTGGGGGTGGTGGGGGGGGGGTGGCGGTGGAGGGAAAGGAGGAGGTGGTGGCAGCGGCGGCAGCGGAGGCGGAGGGAGTAGCGGAGGTGGAGGCAGCGGTGGGAGCGGCGGCGGCGGGGGAGGCAGCAGCGGCGGAGGATCAGGCGGGGGCGGCAGCGGCGGAGGCGGGTCAGGAGGGGGCAGCAGCGGCGGAGGCGGGTCAGGTGGTGGTGGATCCGGCGGCGGCGGGGGTGGCCGTGGAGCGCGTTGCCCGATCGACGCGCTGAAGCTGGGCGTGTGCGCCAACGTGCTCAGCGGGCTCATCAACCTGGAGCTGGGGACGCCGCCCAAGAAGCCGTGCTGCACGCTGATCCAGGGGCTCGCCGACCTGGAGGCCGCCGTGTGCCTCTGCACCGCTCTCCGAGCCAACATCCTGGGCATCAACCTCAACGTGCCCATCGACCTCAGCCTTCTCGTCAACTACTGCGGCAAGAACGTCCCAACCGGATTCCAGTGCCCATAGAGATTCGTCCTTCATTCCATGATCCATCCTCCCCACTATATACTGCCTTCAGCATGAGTGCATCATGATCCGGTGACTAGTCCTGCTAGCTAGTCGGATAATTTATCACTTGGTAAGTACGTACACGTAGTATCCGTTCCACTTTATATGCTTGTGTTTGTGTGTGTCCGGAGTAATCTGTTGTAGCAATTATGTCTTGCCGATCGTCCAGCTAGGTTACGTACTACCTTCAGTACGGATGAGAGTTCTCATACATGATCTTCAATACTACTAGCAGTATTTGCTTCAACCAGAGGGGTTCCGCTTTTCCATAACTGTAATAAAAGTGATCTTATATTGTCATCAACACGTGTGTGAGCTCTAGCATTTTGTACCTAAATTTGGTTTTTTGCCCCATTTTATTTCTTTCATTAGAGTATGTAGATCAACTCCATAGATTATATTGTGTTTGCTGCTTTATTGATCTGCGAGTTTATATCAATATGGATCGATCCTCCGCGAGGACTGGGGACGCTGGGGTGGAACTCCCGTTGAGGAGCGAGAGAGCGGGGCGATGGGATTCGAATTGTAAACCCGCCGCCGCCGGCCTGTCGTCCCCCCCCTGCCCTACCGCCATGGCCGCTGGGCTCCCTCGCCCTGACCCTTCCCCGCTACGCTGGAAGGCCTCGGCGGCTTCGGGGTTCGCGGGCTGCCGACCGGGATGGACGGCAGCGACCGTCGTGCTCCGCCTGCCGGAGGGGCGGCTGGTCCTGCTGAACTCGGCGGCCGTGGTGGTTGACGCCAGGGACCGCCGGCGTGGGGAGTTCGTTCGGCAAGGTGTCGCGTTGTCTTTCCCGGCGCACAGAGTGAAGACTGGAACGCGTATCCTGCCGCCGCCACTTGATGTTTCCCCGATGCTGCTTGTTCGGGGGCCGGATCCACCACCATCTCGGCCGATGTCGCCGGAGAAGGTGAAGGAACTGGCCGACCTGCACGGTCTCGCTTGGGGGGGACATCGAGGAGGAGGAGGGTGAGGAGGCGCCGCCGGAACCGGAGGTGCTGCCGGCGGGGGACTGGCTCAGGGCGCGGGTCTCGGAGGCCGACGCCGCGCTGCCCTTCGGCGCTCCAACACCCATCTCTGCTACCTGTTTTCTGCTGTTTTTGGTTCCAGGAAGTTAGAAAATGAATATTCTCGGAATTGGACGGGACAAAAGCCAAAGTTATTATT
The DNA here is from genome assembly GCA_910589775.1 of Avena eriantha. Taxonomy (NCBI): domain Eukaryota; kingdom Viridiplantae; phylum Streptophyta; class Magnoliopsida; order Poales; family Poaceae; genus Avena; species Avena eriantha. The sequence goes on from OU342742.1 coordinate 4,889,685, forward strand.
TTACTGGGGGACACTTGGAGCCAGAATACGAGACGGAAGGGGCTGGGGCTTGGCCACGCGGCCAGGCCTAGCCCGTGCCAGGGGGTGGTCTGGCCACCCCAGGCACCCCCTCGGCCTCTCCTTCCGCCTATATATTGCCTCTGATATGAAAAACCCTAAGTACCAGATCAAAAATCCACGAAAGAGTATGTAGCCGCCGTCATCTCCATCCCTAGATCGAGAGGGATCTAAAGCTCTTCCCGGCACCCTGTCAGAGAGTGGGATTCACCCTGGAGGCCTTCTTCATCATCATGCAAGCCTCTGGTTTGATGCGTGAGTAGTTCATCTCTGGACTACGGGTCCATGTAGTAGCTAGATGTCTGGTTCTCCTCCTTTGTGCTATCATGTTTAGATATTGTGAGCTCCGTTCATGATCAAGATGATCTATTTGTAATTCTGCATGTTGTGTTTGCGAGAATTCGATGGATATTGAGATGCTATTTCAGATTGATTATTGATTCTATCATGTCTTTGTTATTTGTGATCTTGCATGCTTTCCGTTGTTAGTAGCTATCTTGGCCAAGTAGATGCTAGCAACTCCAAGAGTTAGTATTGATGCTCGATGGTGGGTTCATGTCTCTGGTAATCTGGGAAAGTGACAGAAATCTCTAAGGTACTAGATGTGTTGTTGCTACTAGGAAGAAAACAACAATCCTTTGTTCATAGAACAATCGTATTGTTTACTTTACACGCAATTCGTAATGCAATAATCTGTTGCTTGCAACTTAATACTGGAGGGGGTTCGGATGATAACTTGAAGGTGGATTATTAGTCATAGATGCAGTTGGATGGCGGTTTATGTATAATGTTGTAATGCCCAATCGAACCTCAAAAGAGTCAAGATGAGTAGTATATGCTTGTATGCTTTCTCGATGTTTGTCAATTGTCCCACTGTAATTTGTTCACCCAACATGTTATCTATCTTAAGGAGAGCCACCTCTAGTGAACTATGGACCCTGGTCCTTTCTTTTACATACAATCTACAAATTGTTTACTGCTTTGTGTTTACTCTCTGCAAACTTTTACTTCCTTCCATTCGATACGTTTAATCCTTTGTTTTCAGCAAAACCGGTGAGATTGACAACCTCATCGCAAGTTGGGGGCAATGTACTGTGGTTGTGTTGTGCAGGTCTCCACGTTGCTACTAGCGCTGGTAGTGTGCCCGGCCAAGGCTCAGCTAGCAACACCTTTGGGGTATTTCCTTGCTCCTACTGGATTGATAACCTTGGTTTTGTACTGAGGGAAAACTTGCTGCTGTGCTCATCATACCTTCCTCTTGGGGTTCCCCAACGAGCTCGATATATTTTGGGCCATCACATGTCTAGGTAGGTAATTTTGTCTACGTCTTGCAAGCTTGTGTTCATGTCTAGTCTAGATCTTGATATGTGCGACCGCGAGATCTGTAGGACATGACCCCTAATGAGTTCAGCCAGGCCCTCATCGATTCTCAGGAGACCTTTGTCGCTGGGACCCAGCCCCAGCTCCCGCCTTTGAGGCTCACCTATCCTCAGTGCTCGGAGATCTTGTATATGCCTTCGATGACCAGGTACACGGTGGAGCAGATTGCAGAGCAAGCTGCCAATTTGCTGGCCAAGAAGAAGGCCATCAAGGCTGGAAAATCCCACAGCACAGGCCACTGCAGGGGGTGAAGGGCACCATGAAGTGGGAACCGTTCCTCTCGGCGTTCGTGCTCAACCAGATATGTGAGATAATCAAGAGTGGCGTCAGGATGAAGAAGGGGTTCAAGGAGGTACACCTGAACACGGTTGCCCGCAAGGTGTTTGAGTTTTGTGCCATCGAGGTGTCCTTACAGCAGGTGTACAACCACATGCGTAAGTGGAGGCCCAGGTGGATTCATGTGACCAAGCTTAGAGATCTTAGCGGTGCTAGCTGGGATGAGGAGACCTGCACCATCATCTTAGAGGACGCCCACTACAGAGGACACATATCGGTACTAACTAATTTCAATTCTTCCAGTAACATTCCCTTTTGTAACCTGGCTAACTAGCACTGATCTCCCTGCAATTCTTCATCTCAGGATCACCCCAAGGATGCCGAGTATCTGAACAAGCCAGTCGCCAACTATAGGCAGATGGAGGCCATCTTCTCATTTAGCCTTGCCACTGGCAGGTTTGCCATGGGCTCCAGTGAGCCTCTTGGCGCACCAAGCCCTGAATACATGCATACCCAGGAGTCCGAGATGGTGGTAATAGATGAAGAGGTCGATACTGATGCCGCCGCTGGTTCTCCTGCTCCAGGCGTTGGTCCCAGCGCCAGCACCAATGCCTACATTACTGCTGGCTTCGATCCATCCAAGAAGAGGAAGAGGTCACTGCTGGGAGAGGAGGACGTCGTCGCCATCACATGCATGATCGATGCCGTGAAAACGATGGCGACCGCCATCACCACTGCTTCCCCTCCTGATGTGCACCCAGGTCTCTACGACGTCGTCATGGCCGCCAGAGGCTTCGGCCCTGAGGCTCTGATGGTGGCGCTCAGCCACATCTTCGACAACAGGGCTATGGGCAATGGCTTTTTTTAGATGGTGGAGGACCACATGGATCTCTGACTCAGGACCACAGGGATCTCTGGCTCTGGACCTACCTGGCCAAGCACTACTACGTGTAGTGCTTGCTCCCTGATCTTGGAGATGGTGGTGGCTAGTGCATGCATGATGAAAAAGAAGTTGTTTTTTATATATTTTGAAGTAGCTAGGGACTTGATGAAAACTTATGCCTGTCTATTGTGAGGTGGTATATACTAACCCCTCACATGATGAAGAACTTATGCGGTGGTAGGATTACACCCCTATTGATGTGGTGGTAGGATGACACCATAGAAGTTGGTGGCGATCGCTAGGGTTATGCTTTTGCCCATATGATTATGCATGCTTAAATTGCTTTTGTTAATTACCTTGTGTTTGTGAACTTGATTTGCATGCTTTAGTTGTGATCCTCGTGTTATATATTATATGTGTGTTATGTCTCATAGAATTACGGGACGCACTGTATAGTACTGAAGTACTAGATATGGATAGCTGACCGAGACGTAGTACTGGACCGGAGGTAGCTATGGTGATTTGACTCGGGGCCCGATCCGAATGACACCGCACCATCCAAACTGGGCAAAGCACCCAAGCAGCACAATAGTATTGTTAGCTAGGCGGGCCGGTGTACTGTAAAGTAGTAATGCCGAGCATCTCCAGCAGTAGCGCTATATCTGCGCGCTGTAAAACGCCGAACCAGTGCACGCTAGACGCTTTGCGCGCGCCATTTTCCCGCGTTCCTTTCCAGATGATGCAAACGCGCGCGGCAAAACACGGCGCACAGACGCCTCCACCAGACCCTGCAGAATACAGCGCGCAAACACACGCGCGCACACAAACACATACATTGGAAGATCTAGAAAATACACATAAATTAAACTGCGACGAACAGAAAATACACATTGCGACAAACAGAAAATAAAACTAGAAACTAGAAAATAAAGCTACGATCTACGCTTCATCGTCATCCGAGGTGGTGTCCTTGGACTGCGTCCAGAGGTCGTCCCACCTTGGATCGTCGTCGTCGATGGTCTGCGGCCCCCGCGAGTTGCGCGTGGATGAATGCTTTGCGCCGGCGGCGATCTGCCCTGTAGGCCTGTCGCTCGGCCCTCCTCGACCGGTAGAACTCCAACTCGGCCTGCACATCCTGCGGGAACTCGCGGCGCCACGCGGCCATGGCGCGCTCGTCGTGCTCGGCGATGAGCAGGCGGCGCTGCGCCTGGCGATGAAGGTGGCGGTCCTCCTCTGTGACGAGGCGCGGCTGTGGCGCGAGGAACTGTGCTTCCTCGAGGGACTCTATCTCGGGGAAGTTCATCTGCCGGCGCGGGCGCCCGATGCGCCATGCCGCCGCGTCATACGCGCGGGCTGCCTCCTCCGGCGAGTTGTAGGTGCCGAGCGTGAGGCGGAACCGGCGGTGCAGATCTCGGCGTAGAAGAGCCCGTTCGGGCGCGGGCGCACGCCCTTGAAGCCGGAGGCACTGTGCCGGCGAGGCGGCATGGCGGCGCTAGGAAGGGCAAGGCGGTGCGCGCGAGGAAGGGGGAGAGGGGAATGTTCTGGGCGCACGCGTGGCAGTTGGGCGCGGGCGACGCGCGGCTTTTGTAGCGCGCGCTCTACGACGCGCGGGAGTTTTGCCGTCCAAACTAGCGCAACCACATCGCGCGCCTAAACATCCTGCGCGCGCATTTTTTTCCCGCGTCTGCTGGAGGAGAATTAAGCGCCCACGCGCGCCCAAAAAATCAGTTATTTTAACGCAGCGCTAGTTTCCAGCGACGGCTAGAGATGCTCTAATAAGCTAGTACCCTTTCGTCCTCGTCTCCTTCCTTCCTTCCTGCGGGCAGCTCACATGCACGCACCTTCTACTTTTTGCACCTGTAGGCTGTAGCGGCCAGCTAGCTGAGCCCTTGCTCCCCACTCTTCACATGGAGAACGAACACAAGGTGTTAGCTAGCTAGGAGCAAACCCTGCCCTCCTTTCTTGTGCTATAAATACCGCCCCCGAGCTCCCTTACACACACACACACAGGCAGTACCTAGCTAGCTAGCAAGGCAGGCATGGCGAAGAAGGTGGCCGTGATCGCCACGCTGCTGGCCCTGAACCTTCTCTTCGTCACCTTCTCCGACGCGTGCGGGTACTCCCCCTGCCCGGGTGGAGGCGGGGGTGGTGGACGAGGAGGAGGTGGGGGCGGCGGTGGAGGTGGTGGGAGCGGAGGTGGCGGGAGCGGCGGTGGAGGTGGTGGGAGCGGAGGTGGCGGGAGCCGCGGTGGAGGTAGCGGGGGAAGCGGCGGAGGAAGCACCGGCAGAGGCGGCAGCGGCGGAGGGGGGTCATGCGGTTGTGGATCCGGTGGTGGCGGATCCGGAGGAGGTGGCAGCGGCGGCGACGGCGGTGGAGCGCGTTGCCCGATCGACGCGCTGAAGCTGGGCGTGTGCGCCAACGTGCTCAGCGGGCTCATCAACCTGGAGCTGGGGACGCCGCCCAAGAAGCCGTGCTGCACGCTGATCCAGGGGCTCGCCGACCTGGAGGCCGCCGTATGCCTCTGCACCGCTCTCCGAGCCAACATCCTGGGCATCAACCTCAACGTGCCCATCGACCTCAGCCTCCTCGTCAACTACTGCGGCAAGAACGTCCCCACAGGATTCCAGTGCCCCTAGAGATCCATCTCTCCTTCCTTCCACGATCAGGAGTACTACGAGCATGGGTGCATCATGATCTGGTGACTACTCCTTGCTAGCTAGGTAGTCGGTTAATTTATCACTTGGTACTAGTATCCCTTCCACTTTATATGCGTGTGTTTGTGTTTGTTGGGGGTAATCTGTTGTAGCAATTACCCTAAATTGTTGCCCTAGTGATCTATTATATGCCTGTCTTGCCGATCATCCAGCTAGGTTACCTACTATCTGCAGTACGGATGAGAGTTCTCGTACATGATGATCTTCTATATACTAGTAGTAGTCCGATTTTCCATAACTGTAATAAATAAAGTTGATCTTATATTGTCATTTGTCAACACATGTGGACTCTGTAGTATTTTGTGTACCTCATTTTGATTATTATTTTCCCCATTTTATTTCTTTCATTAGAGTTTGTGTATCAAATTACTCCATGTATTATATTGTGTGTTTGCTGCTTGATTAATCTGTGAGTTCAGATCCATGCATATATGGATCCTCCGCGCCGCATGAGATCTGTGTCGCGTCTCATTAGGACCGATCGCGACACCTATACAGTGCCACGTACGCGTACCAGCATCCACGCGTCTCATCAGGGATCTGTTCAGTTGCTTGATTAATTAACTGCATGCACGTATCGATGCTTGATTCAATTTAGTGGTGCTCACAAGTCACAAACCATGCTCTTAGTTCAGACTGATTAGCAGGACCCAGTAATAGCTCGATCGGTAGCTAAGAAGTAGAGTAAAAAATAGTTGGTGTTGCTCCTAGCAAAAGTAGCCGATATCCGATACAGTATATACGACTAGTTAAGAACTTCAGATTGATTGGCTAGCTGCTTCGTGTACTAACCAGTGAAAGAACCAGTACTAGCTAAACAGTAGAGCAAAAAAAATGTTGCTGCTGCTCCTAACAAAAGTAGTCTATAGTTCAACTTCGTGCATGTCGTGTCAAAACGTCAATACATGCAGATGCACTGCGCCAGTGCCGGGTATATGTCCTGGACAAAAACGAATGAGAAAAAGATCTGCATGTCGACCCGGCGGGGGAAATATCCAGTGATCTCACGCATTAGGTGATAACATTATTGGATAATTAGGCACAATTTAAATTTGACCAAGCTCTTACTTAATTTCTACTAGTCTGGATGAGAATTAGCAGCCCCGAGATAGTTATATGTATTACGACAGTGGTAGACCTGCCGTTCCTGTTGCCCGGCAGTTGCACAAGCTTCTGGCCGGCCGGCTAGCACAACCTATTTCTATGACTATTTTAGAAAAATTAAGCTTTTAAATTTAGAGTTATTTGTCCAGGCTCCAAAACATTCTTGGGTCCGCTAGTGACTATGTACTACTCCGCCCGACGATGAGATGTACCGTACAGTTGTTGCCGCATGCAAGTCATGTCGTCATCGGCTACGAGTATACACAAAAGACGGGGTGTCACATGCGTGCTAGGCTTGCATGATCACTGGGCGAGTACGTACGATGCGTGGTGACGATGATGGCACACGGACGGAAATGGGGCAGTCAGTCACCCATACATGCGTGATAGGGTTTGGTGCCGGTCGCAGATCATCAGCAGATTGGACGGTGTACATACGTACGTACGTACATACCCTGCTAGGCTAGCCAGTGCCGGTCTGTCCTGGTCAGGGGTCATCGAGGTCGATCGAAAGGCAGCAGCTAATGGACGAACGACTCGATTTCTAGACATGTGCCGCCCGTGAACCCTCTTTCGCTATGATCATGCAAGCACATGATATATACTCTCTCCGTTTCAGCTTTGTGAATAAAGTGTATTTAGACCTCTTTTAGTGTCTAGGTTCATTTAGGTTTGGAGTGAACGTAGACACTAAAAGGGATCTAGATAAGATCCTTTCATAAAACTAAAACATCTTATATTTTGAAATGGAGGGAGTAGTTTCTAATCTGGTGTGAACTGCTTATGCATGTAATGATTTTATATATGGACGCTTGGTATGACGTTCATGTTATGGTGTACCTTACATATTAATCAATATCAATAAATTCAGCATACACTATATTTTCTTAATGTGTCCATTCAAAAAGATCGGAGCAGTGACAACTTCGACATGCGTGTGGCGGATGCCCTTAATGACCTCGTCGACGACCTTGAGCTGCAGGAATTACCCCTCCTCGACCGCAGGTACACATGGTCAAATGGCCGCGAGGTTCCCACTCTTGTGCGCCTGGACCGGGCCCTCATCAATATGGCGTGGGGCGACCGTCTGTTCAACACCACGCTCGTGTCCCTGCTTCGAAACACCTCGGATCATGTGCCCCTCCTCACCAGCGCCTCCTCTCACGCGCCCGCGAACCAGGTCTTTCGCTTTGAGCGGTCCTGGGCCTTGTCCCCTGAATACCGGGCCCTCATCGCGTCAACCTGGGCACGGCCCCAGAACCGTCATCTCGGATGCGCGGCCGCGTGGCTTTCTCGGTTGCTCAAGTGGGCCCGCGTGGAATCAAAGAAATGGGCCCGTCAGCGGAAAAGTCCCCTGAGGTGATCTCAAACTGTAGGAGGGTCATTGATCCTCTAGACCTCATGGAGGAATTCCGTGTGCTCCTTCCACCAGAACGTCTGTTGCGCGACATGGTGCGGGCGAAACTATCAGTTGAGTACACCTCCCTCGGCATGTACTGGCGCTAGCGCTTCACCTTCTGTCTCTGCCGCCTCGGTGAAGACAACACCTGGTTCTTCCATGCGTGCGCCTCCGCTCGCCTGCGCGGCAACCAAATCAAGGTCTTGCATGATGGGTATCAGGTGGTTTTCAACCACGACGAAAAAGCTACTGTTCTCCACCGATTCTATGTCGGGATCCTTGGCTCCTCCACGCCGCCCATCTGGGACTTTGACCTCGACCGGGTGATTCCACGTGTTCCAGGGCTTGCCTCCCTGGAGGCCCCGTTCACGCTCTGGGTGATGCGCGTTGGTAGCAGCCCAGGCCCTGACGCTTTTGGCCCCGCGTTCTTCCGCACATTTTGGGACACTGTGCAGGGTGATGTAATGGAGTTTCTACGGGACTTCCACGAACCGTGTGGCGCCTCTGGATGGGGTGAATCGTGCTTAAATCGCCTTGCTCCCCAAGAAGGCCGACGCTCACCGCCGACGGCTTTCGCCCCATCTCGCTCCAGAATTGTATTATGAAGCTCGTTACCCGCACTTTGACGTCGCGCCTCCAGTCCTTCATTGAGCTACTGGTGGCCTTCGAGCAGTCCGGCTTCATCAAAAGGCTCAACATCACAGACAACTTTCTCTACGCCGCCGACCTCGTCCAGAGCTTCCACGTGCGCAAAGTACCAGTTGTGGTCCTGAAGCTCTACTTCCGGAAAGCTTTTGACTCGGTGAATTTGGCTGCCCAGGACGCGGTCCTTGAGGTGAGGGGCTTTGGTGTTTGTTTCTTCGGGTGGATTTCTGCCATCCTCTCCACTGGGAAGACGGCTGTCCTCCTTAATGGTGTCCTAGGCCGTTGGATATCCTGCAGGAATGGGTTGTGGCAGGGGGATCCCCTGTCCCCCTACTTGTTCCTTGCTATTGCCAAGCTCCTCCGCTGCCTCGTGGTCGAAGACTCCGGAGGAGATCGCTTGCTCCACCCCCTGGCTGATGACCTGTCGTGCCCCATCATGCAGTACGCTGATGACACCCTGATTATTCTACGGGCGGACCCTTCCAGCTGCGCCGCCTGCACTTGATCCTGGACTCCTTCTCTCGCGCCACGGTCCTCGAGATTAATTTCCATAAGAGCACCTTTGTCCCCATCCATGTGCCGATGGCGCGCGCCGCGGAGATCGCGGCCACCCTTGGGTGCCTTGTTTCGTCGTTCCCCCAGACGTACCTGGGGCTCCCCTGCCGGATAAGAAATTGCCCGTGTCGGCCCTGGAGTTCCTCGCCTCGAAGATCGTTAGGCGCCTCCCCAGCTGGCGCACCTCGTTGATCCCCATCGGTAGGCGTCTCACCCTTGCCACTGCCGTGCTATCCGCGCTTCCCATGTTTGCCATGTCCATGCATCCCATTCCGAAAGGCACCCTCGCCAATATCGATCGACCGCTCCGCGCCATGGTCCGGAAGGCGGTCGTCTCCTACTCAAGAGGTGACCGCTAGGTTGCTTCGGATTTTGTCTGTCGGATGCGCGACGAAGGAGGCCTGGGGGTGGTCGACTTTGCCGTGCAGAATACGTGTCTGCTGCTCAAGGTGGTGCACACCCTTTTTTCCGGCCGTGACACACCTTGTACGCGTTGGGTTCGTCGGAGCTACCTGTGCGCCCACCCGGCCGAGCCCACCCCTTCCTAGCGGCACTTCGTGTCCCTGATCCCCCTGTACCGTTCGGTCACCCGTGTGGTCCCGGGGGATAGTGCGACTGTATCCCTGTGGTTTGATAGCTAGACTCCCCTTGGCCCACTTGCCGCCGCTCTCCCTGCCGTGTTCTCGCATTGTCTCACGCATGGTGCATCCTTAGCGGACTCTGTTCAGGGTGGTACCACCATGATCGTGCTGCAACATCAAGTCACCTCCCAGGCTACCTCGGAGTTGGGCTACTTGCACCCCCAGTTACGCATGCTCCGTCTTGTGTCGGTCCCCGACCGCCGCCTCGTCTCTCTAGGCGCCTTCGAGGATTTCCATGTCACCAATGTCTATCGCGTGCTACACTCTTCCGGATGCGTTGTGCCGCACCAGGATCTCAACTGGGACAACTTCGTGCCCCCCAGGGTGCGTGTCTTCTTTTGGATCCTTCGTCTGGGGAGGACCAGGATACGGGATCATCTATTCCACATCGGGTGTGTCCCCACACCCAAGCTGTACGTTCTGCCCCAACCACCGGGACGATGTGGCTCACCTATTTGCTCGGTGCCCTCGCTTGAGCGAGTTTTGGGTGCGCGCGGCCCCCAGCATGTGTTTTCCCCCGTACTCTGACATCGATGTGCTCCTGGATGGTCTCTCTACTCACCTCCCGGACATGCACCCCCGCGCCTGCAACACGATGATCCTCGTGATTCTCTGGTCCATGTGGAAATCCCGTAAAAGCATGGTGTTCGACAGGGATCTGCTCTCCTCCTCCCGCATTGTTGAGCTTGTTGATGGCCACCTATGCATGTGGGCCATTCGTTCCCCCCGCCGCATTGACCTGGGTGTCCTCCTTGCTTGGTGCGACCGAGTATCGTAGGGCTTCACTGTTTGCTTACCCCCCTTCTCTCTCCCCCTCCCCTCTATGTACTCCGGGCGCGGTATGCCGCCCCTACCCCAAGCCCCTGTGTGTGTGCATGGCTGCCTGACTCCCTGTACCCGTATTCTACGTTTTATATATATGAGCGGAGAGTTCAGGTGGGCGATCACCCCCCGTTGTGCCCTCAAAAAAATTATAGATGTAGATATATTTTTCTAAATATTTGGTCAAAGTTAGTAAGATTTGACTTTTGACTAAACCTTAGGCGCCTTATATTTGGGACGGAGGGAATATGCCATTATGTGGTTTAGAGACAGAGAGGTGTTTAGGGTTTGTCCAACAACAACTCCTCGAAACAGGCTTCCGCCTAGCTTTATAAATAAATCAAAATCCATACAAGATCCAAAATAGCCAACCAAAGCAGAAAAAACCAAATGTTGGGGCAACAACACAAAAGAGCCCAAGTTTAGGAAGAAAATGAGCAAACGAAAGATACTGTTCGATCGCTGAGTTGTGCTCCCTTCGGGAGTTGTATCACCTTATCTTTTGTTTGCGCACCAGCATAACATCCAGACGTGCACTGTCCCACTGTCTACACAACGGGTACCACTGCTATAAAAAATCCAAGAATTTGAAGATTGAATCAGAGGCCCAACGCAGGATGACACGATTGATGTATTATATATGTTCCATAGGGTCTAGATCATCGTCGCAAACACTAACCAGAAGAAGCGCCTCCTCCCACCAGTATAGTTTGCATTGACTTCTAGGAATTCTCCAAGGTCTGAGGCCTGTCACTCAAGCCCTAGTGCCTCATGGGTGAAGTTTCATAGGAAGCGAGCCATGAGATAGGTAAAAAAAATGTAGGTTTCAGATTCCGGAACCGCACATAGGGGGGCAGAGGCCATTTCCTGGCATGTGCCGCTTGGCCACCACCACCCTAAAGGGAGCGGATCTGGCAAGAGTTGCCACACGAAGATTTTAATCTCTAGGAGCAAAGGGGCCTTTCATAGAGGGGAGGTCTAGGGGAGGGAGGACCAGTTAAATAGGGTCATTTGTGCTGAACTAATAGTAAAGGTCCCCGAGGGGGCCAGGTGCCATGACATAGTATTCGAGGAGTGGGAAAGGGACAACGGGAGGCTGTCCTACCATCTCACCCGCACCAAGGTTCCGCTGAAACTCAACAATCCAGGCTCTATCTCGGAAAGCCTTAGCAACCAAGATCATAGGGTCCAAGCAAATCACAAATAACGTAGGCACCTCATGCCTCAGGGGACGTCCTCCAACCCAGGGGTCAAGCCAGAATAGGGTGCCCTCTCCATCACCTATGGAGAAGGATATCCCCTTCCACACCACTAGCTTAATGTCCTTGATGGATCTCCAAAACTGTGATCCTTGCCGACGTTCATACGCCATTAGTGGTCACCCCCAGAGGTACTTAGATTTCACCAACTGCAACCAAAAGCCTCCCTCATTTGTTTGGATTCGCCAAACCCATATCAACATTAATGTCACATTCATGTGGAGTGAGGATAGGATACATATGCCCCCCAAGATATTTGGGGGCGAAAATGTCAGCCCATTTGACCATGTGGTATTTTTGGTGACTATCGTTGGCCATCCAAAAGAACCACGATAGCTCCTTGTCAAAGCTTCCATGGACACCTTCCTACGGGAGATATAGTCCCATGATATACATGGGGAGGCTGGAGAGGCATGAGTCGATGAGGATGGTCTTTCTCCCCTTGGAGGTGAACCTTCCTTTCCATGGCTTGGATTTCTCCTTAACCCGCCCAACTAAGGGTTCCAGATCCTTAGACAGGACTATGGTATCCTAGACTGGCATCCCTAGATAGTTTAGGGGGAAATTGCCAGTCGTCAATTCAGGTTATTAGCAATCCACTACAGGTCCTCCGGGGGTGAATCCCAACACCATAACTTCGCTCTTGTAGAAGTTAATCTTAAAGTCCAACATGGCCTCAAAGTAGAGGAGCATGAACTTATGATTGATAATATCCAGTTCCGATCCCTCCACCATGATCATCGTATCATCAACATATTGAAGATGGACCACTCTACCCCCGGATGATATGCCCTACCACTTTGGAGATGTGGCCGGAAATATTACCCTATACATTTATGTTTATGGACGTCTTCCCACTCATAACAATTTGTATGATCCAACCTATCATGCTATCATCAAGGCCCCCACGTTGAAGAACCTGTCGGAGAAAGGCCCAGTCCAAACGATCATATAACTTCTTGAAGTCTAGCTTCAGGAAGACGCCTCTGTGGCGCCTAACCTTAACCTCATGGATAATCTCATGAAGCCCCAGAATCCATCATGGATATACCTAACTTTGAGGAAGGAAAATTGGTAAGGGTGCGTCAGGCGCTCCATAATTGGAGCCAACCCGTGAGCACATACCTTGGATGAGATCCTATGGATAACATTGATTACTGTGATTAGGCTGAATTGGTGTACATCTGTGGCCTCACCACCTTGGTGATCAGGGTTATATCGCCAAAATTGAGGCGTGCTGACATGGGTATGATTACTCGGGTGCTTATGATTTGCTACCCTGGCTGTATGAAGGCTCACGGCCCATGGAGATTCAGGTTGAAGGCCCAAGAAAGCATATGACGGAAGCCTTAGTTGTATTAGATAAGGGAGAAAGGAACCGACGTCGTGTTGGTATTGTAATCGTTAATATGTAACTATCCGTATAAGGCTTTGAGACCCGGCCTATTATATATAGGACGGGAGAAGCCTACGAGGAGGTACTGAAAAACTCCCAAGCAATTTGTAATATCTTTGTTCATCAATAATCAGGTGACTTCGACTCCCTTGTTTGCTTGACATCCGACAAAATCTCCAGCGTTCTATTTTCCATGAAACCCTGAGTCCATAACCATGGGAATTGCCGAGGTTACCCCATGTCACGTGCCATCACGAGAGTGTGAAATTGGGAGGAGATATAGGAGGATTACTCCCAAGTTCATGGTCTATGAGAATAGCCACCAGCATGTATCCCAAGGAGCACATCATGTCCGATAGAGTAGGTTCAAAAAGATTTCATCATCTTCATTTTCTTTGTCATGATCGTGAAGGTCCTTTGTTAATTGGGGAGCAGAACTGCAGTCACAGCACCTGGCCCATGACTCGATGTATCTACAACCTTCCTCCTTGGTTGTGCATGAAGCAGGAGTTCATTATGATGCCAGTGCTTATCCAAGGCCCGAAGCAACCCGGCAACGACATTGATCTGTACCTAAGGCCATTAGTTGATGAACTTTTATAGTTGTGGGACAAACCAGGTGCACGTGTGTGGGATGAGCACAAACAACAGGAATTTGACCTACAAGCGTTGTTGTTCGTAACCATCAATGATTGGTCTGCTCTTAGTAACATTTCAGGATAGACGAACAAAGGATACAATGCATGCACGCACTGTTTAGATGAGACTGAAAGTATATATCTGGATAAATGTAGGAAGAATGTGTACCCGTACAATCGTCGTTTTCTTCCGCCAATTCATCACTTAAGGAAGAAAGGCAAGCATTTCAATGGCAAGGGAGAAACCCGGACGAAGCCTGTCCCCCGTACTGGTGCTGATGTATTTGGTATGGTCAAGGATTTGGATGTAATCTTTGGAAAGGGTCCTGGAGGACAACCTGTTCCGAAAGATGCCGACGGACACGCACCCATGTGGAAGAAGAAATCTATATTTTGGGAGTTACCCTATTGGAAAGTGCACAAGGTCCGCTCTACAATCGATGTGATGCACCTGACGAAGAATCTTTGCGTGAATATTCTAGGCTTCCTGGGCTTGTATGGGAAGTCGATAGATACCCAGGCAGCACGGGAGGACCAGCAACATCATAACGAACAAGACGACAAGCATCCAGGGCAGTTTCAAGGGCTTGCCAGCTACGCTCTTACCAAAGAAGAGAAGAAAATCTTTTTTGAAGTCCTTTTCAGTATCAAGGTCCCGTATGGCTTCTCGTCGAATATAAAGGGAATAGTAAATATGAAAGAGAAAAAATTTCAAAACCTAAAGTCTCATGACTGCCACGTGCTTATGATGTAATTGCTTTCGGTTGCATTGAGGGGAATTCTACCAGAAAATGTTCGACTAGCCATTGTGAAGGTATGTGCATTCCTCAATGCAATTTCTCAGAAGGTAATCTATCAAGAAAGTCTATCAGGGTTACAAATTGATGTGTTCCAATGTCTGGTCAGCTTCGAGTTGTTGTTCCCACCATCCTTCTTCAATATTATGACGCACCTCCTAGTTCACCTAGTCAAAGAGATTAGAATTCTCGGTCCTGTGTTTCTACACAATATGTTCCCCTTCGAGAAGTTCATGGGAGTCTTAAAGAAATATGTTCATAACCGTGCTAGGCTAGAACGAAGCATCTCCAAGGGCTATGGAACGGAGGAGGTCATTGAGTTTTGTGTTGACTTTCTTCCTGACCTTAAGCCGATTGGTGTTCCTGAATCTCGGTATGAGGGGAGGATGACTGGAAAAGGCACACTAGGAAGGAAATCAATGGTATGTAGGGACGGGCATTATTTCACTCAAACACACTACATGGTTCTAGACAATTCCACTGTGGTGGCTCCGTATATTGTGAAACACAAGAATATTCTATGCTCCGAAAACCTGGGGAATCCTGACTCCTTGATTAAAAGGGAACACGAGAAGAATTTCGGCAGTTGGTTGCAGACACATCTCATGAATAACACCACTGTTGGAGATCAGTTGTACTTGTTGGCCAGGTTACCATCTTTGACTATATGTACTTTCCAAGGGTACGAGATAAATGGGAATACATTTTACACGATTGCCCAAGATAAAAAGAGCACCAACCAAAACAGTGGTGTCCGCTTTGATGCAATAGATGACAATGGGCAGAAGGACACATATTATGGGTACATAGAGGAGATATGGGAACTTGACTATGGACCTAGTTTTAAGGTCCCTTTGTTTCGGTGCAAATGGGTCAAGCTGACAGGAGGAGGGGTACATGTAGACCAAAAGTACGGCATGACAACAGTGGATCTCAACAATCTTGCGTACATGGATGAACCATTCGTCCTAGCCAACGATGTGGCTCAGGTTTTCTATGTGAAGGACATGTCTACCAAACCGAGAAAAATGAAAGATAAGCAAAAGAATACAGAATATGATGAGCCAAAGCACCACATAGTTCTTTCAGGGAAAATAAACATCGTGGAAGTGGATGACAAGACAGACATGCTAGAAGATTACAATAAGTTTCATGAAATTCCGCCATTCAAAGTGAAAACTGACCCAAGCGTCCTGTTAAATGATGAAAATTCTCCATGGCTAGGGTGCACAAGAAAACCACAACACTAGATGTTGGTGATGTGTAATAATGTATTAAACCTTTTATTTGAGACATAATTCTATGTAATGTATTAAACCTTTTATTTGAGATATAAAGGCCCCCTTTCATGTAATACATCTTCCTCAATCAAACTAGACGTCGACGAACGGGTTCTGAGCCACGGCAGGTGGTCACCCAAAGAGAAGAACCATCACAGGAGCATAGCTCGGGTGAGGTCCCGGAAGATGCTGCCAGGTATTGGAAAACCTGACCTCCAACATATACATATAGCGGCGGACATGCTCGTCCTCCTCCCTGACACGCCTCTGTACCACCTCCTCGAGGGGCGGCTCCTTCTGCACCGCTGCTGGACCATGCGACCACCACCAAAGAAGCTCCGGGTCGACGGCGGGACCTGGATTCCTCACCAGGCTACGCGTCCCGGAAGGTAGCACCTCCAGTGCCAGCCCGGCGGAGCCCAGTCTTGGACATGCCCGATGGAGCCTAGTACTCCACCGTTGTTGCCGCCGAATTGTGGACGAACATGCGGGGGCATCCTAAAGTAGGCGGCGGGAAATGTGTGGATATGTGGCAGGAAATGTGTGGATGTGTGGAGTTCATGATGGTCGCCGACCTATATATAGAGGGAAAGGGCAAGAAAACGTGGCGGGAAAAACATATGGCGGGAAAACATGGCGGGAAAACGTGGGAGGAAAACATGGCGGGAAAACGTGGCGGGAAAAACATATGGCGGGAAAACGTGGCGGGAAAACATGGCGGTAAATATGTTTAGCCCGGTTGGTGTTTCCAACCGGGACTATCTTTAGTCCCGGTTGAAGAAACCAACCGGGACTTAAGGGGTGAGTGTCGACACTATGACAGGGTGAGTGTCGACATTATGTCGTGAATGTCGACACTATGTTGTGTTGTTTTAATCTATAAATAGGCATCTCTGTGAAGTTATCAACTGCAAACAAGATGGTGTGAAGGAGCAGGGACAACACACTATGGCCAGCTTCAGGGAGATGCCGCCAGAGCCCAGTCCTCCAGCATCTCTCTGAAGCTGGCCATAGAGGCACTCCCTAATATGTGAAATTAGTTAGCTCCCCGACATATTGATCTAGATAGAGAAGTTATGAACTACAAGAGCAGGGACAACACTACGGCCAACTTCTGGGAGATGCCGCCGGAGCCCAGTCCTCCGGCATCTCTCTGAAGCTGGCCATAGAGGCACTCCCTAATATGTGAAATTAGTTAACTCCCCGCATATAGATCTAGGTAGAGAAGTTATGAAATACAAGAGCAGGGACAACACTATGACCAACTTGAGGGAGATGCCGCCGGAGCCCAGTCCTCCGGCATCTCCAACAAGTTGGCCATAGATGTACTCCCTACGACACAAGAATAGAACATATTCATAATTCGGGAAAGTTGTAGAGAGACCAACACTAGTAGGAAACGATCCATTAGTCCCGGTTTCTAACTGGGGCTATGGAATCGGGACTAAAGTCCCCCTTTTAGTGTTGCCGGTCCAGCCACAATCCAGGACTAACACTCAAGACATTTATTATTATTAAAAAACTAGGACTAAGAAATCGGGACTAAAGGCCCCCTTTAGTCATACTCATATCTAGCCCTATAGTACACAGCTTCAGGGTCGTCTTCATCTTCGTCATCATCGCCGTCGTCATTGCTAGGCACAAGCGGCTGGATCCTAAACCTAGCCATGGCATATTCCAGGGGTACCTGCCACTCCGGCCTCGGATTCACGACGCGCGAGGGAGGGGGCTCTTCGATGATGACGTTGCGTAGCCCGCGACCTTCACCATTCCCACCCTTCTTGTGGCTCTGTGGAGGGTCAAAGTGCGGGCACCGCAGGCGAGGATGATCTCCCTGGGCAATGTAGCGCATCACACCAACAATAGTCCGGTTTGCCCACCACAGGCGGCGACCAACCTCGTTGTGGTTCAACGGGGGCGGGCAGTCACCCTTGTACCTGGTGAGCTCCCTTTCCTGCCGGTTAGCGAAGAAGGCATTCTAGGTGTCGTAGTTGTCGGGATCCCAATGGGGATCCATCTGCTGCTCCGGTGTGAGCTCGAAGTAGAAGTGGTTCGTGATGGCCGCCTGGCGGGCAGAACCTTCAGGCACAGGAGGGACAGGAACTCCTCCAGCGCTCAGCATCCAGTCGGTGGTCAGCCGGTAGCCTGGCGGGCATGGGTAGCTAGAGGCCCACAACGCCCTAGTCTCCTCGAGGGTCAGAATGGCCCAGTATGCGGTGTCCATTGTTGTGAGAGGGGAAGATCTTGATGCGTGGATGGCCATGGTGGCCGGCCTAGATATAGAGGGAAAAGGCGGGAAAATATGGCGGGAAGCGGAGGGAACTGGCGGGAAAGCATGACGCGTGGCTTGACGACTCTGAGAAGGGTGGGAAATATATTATGTCCCGGTTATTGACTCCAACCGGGATTAAAGGCCCCAAAAATATAATAGTTAAACCCTAAACTCTAAACCCTAACCCAAAACCCTAAGCCCTAACTCTAAACCCGAAACAGAGATTTCAGTAAAATATAATAGTTAATGCATTTTTAAATTGAAAATGGCAAAATGGTTAATAGTTTGACTAGTTAGAATAATTACTTTATAAAACAGAAAATAGATTTGGATTACTTATTAAAATTCAAGCATTTTTTACGTTAAAAGTTAAAAGTTTAGTGAGATTCAAAAATATGCAAAATATAATAGTTAATGCATTTTTAAATTGAAAATGGCAAAATGGTTAATAGCTTCACTAGTTAGAATAATTATTTTATAAAACAGAAAATAGATTTGGATTACTTATTCAAATTCAAGAACTTTTCTTGTTGAAAATTTTCTCAGATTCATAAGTATACAAAAACAACTGTATGATTGAAATGTTTAAAAAATATAATATTTATAAATTGAAATATTTGAAAAAACATGCGCCAACTTAGGCCCCAACGCGCGTAAATTTGGGCCTTTAGTCCCGGCCCAGAACACCAGCCGGGACTAAAGGCTCTGCAGGCGAAAAGACAGCCAAAGCCTTTAGTCCCGGTGCGTGGCTGGAACTAGGACTAAAGACCCCCCCTTTAGTTCCGGTTTGTGCCACGCACCGGGACTAAAGGGTGGGGGGTATTTATTGCGCCGCTTCTTCCCCGATCGAATCCATCGACCGGAGCACATCGTGAGGAGCTGCGTATACGCTGCCCGGCTGCCAAATCACCGCCCTCCTCAGCCGCGCCTCCCCGGCATCCCTCCCCACGCCGCGCCTCTCCGCGCCGCGGCCGCCCCGAGCCACCGTGCATCCCTCCGCTGCCACGAGCTCCGCCACTGCCCCGGCCACCGCGCCTCCCCTCGCCGCGGCCGCCCATGCCACCACGAGCTCCGCCACCTCCCCGGCTACCGTGCCTCCCCTCGCCGCAGCCGCCCACGTCGCCACGAGCTCTGCCACCGCCCCGGCCGCGCCCCTCCCCTCGCCGGTCGCCACCGCTACCGCCACCACCGGTAAGTATTTGTATATAGGAATTATTTGTATATATGAAATAATTTTTTTGTATATAAGAATTATTTGTATGTAGGAATTATTTGTATATAGAAAATATATTTTTGTATATAGAAATTATGTGTATATATGAAATATTTGTATATAGGAAATATTTTTTATATAGGAAATATTTGTATATAGAAAAAATTTGTATATAGGAAATATATTTTTGTATATAGGAAATATTTTTATATAGAAATTTTTTGTATATAGAAAATATTTATATATAGGAATTATTTGTATATAGGAAATATATTTTTGTATATAGGAAATATTTGTATATAGGAAATATTTGTATATAGGAAATATTTTGTAGATAGGAAATATTTGTATATAGAAATTTTTTGTATATAGAAAATATTTGTATATAGGAAATATATTTTTGTATATAGGAAATATTTGTATATAGGAAATATTTGTATATAGGAAATATTTTGTATATAGGAATTATTTTGTATATAGGACCCTCGGACTTAGGGTTAGTGTGGTGGTGCTCACGGGCCCCCAGACCTAGGGTTAGAGTGGTGGTGCTCGCGGGCCGCCCGGACTTAGGGTTAGAGTGGTGTTGCTCGTGGCCCCCGGACTTAGGGTTAGAGTGGTGGTGCTCGCAGGCCGCTCGGACTTAGGGTTAGTGTGGTGGTGCTCACGGTCCCCCGGACTTAGGGTTAGAGTGGTGGTGCTCGCGGGCCGTCTGGACTTAGGGTTAGAGTGGTGGTGCTCGCGGCCCCCGGACTTAGGGTTAGAGTGCTGGTGCTCGTGGGCCGCCCGGACTTAGGGTTAGAGTGTTGGTGCTCGCGGGCCACCCGGACTTAGGGTTAGGGTGGTGGTGCTGGCGGGCGACCGGACTTAGTGTTAGGGTGGTGGTGCTCACGGGCCCCGGACTTAGGGTTAGGGTGGTGGTGCTCGTGGGCCGCCCGGACTAAGGGTTAGGGTGGTAGGGTGCACTAGAATTTTGCTTTTGTTTAGTTTTATTGTAGCAAATTAGGTCTACATATTGTTATTTAGTATTATTTTATATTGTGTGCATTTTTGCAAAAATCTATGGATCCACCTAGTCCAATCCGCAGAGACCTGGAACAAGAAGAAATCCTCGAGAATATGATCAACGGTGCCCCCATGTTCATCCACCTAAATCTCTGTCGATGTATCTGAACCCCTCCGATGAGGGTGAGGAGGTCGACCGAAATGACCAGGGAGAAGCCAACGGATCTGATGATGGAGAAGCCGATGGCTCCGATGATGGAGAAGCAGACGCCTCCGGTGGACCCTTAACTAAGTTCGGCGAGGTATATATATGAAGTCCGATGATGAGTAGATGCATTAATTGAGTTGTATATATATAAATTGACGAATGTTTCTTATCTTAGGCCTCCATATCGAGCCAAAAATATTCCAAACGAGGCCCGACCAAAAAGTTGGACGCATCTACGCGTTATACAATTACGCGGGTATCACCACGGGGTTAACCATTGGAACCCAACAAGGCTAAAAGTGTTTTTGTACAACAATGCGGAGTTATGGTTAGGGATTGCATCTCGATCACCGTTCGAGAGTGGAATAGGACAAAAGGGGCGGGAGAGAGTGAGTATGTCGCTGACAGGTACAAAGAGGGTCTTTGGAATGACCTCATGACATATTTCACCCTGCCAGAATTTGAGTATGAAGCCGACACAGCCGCATTGAGGAAGAAAGTCAAGCAGTGGACTCTTACGAAGATGGTCGAACTATTCAAGAACTGGAAGAAATCATTATGGCAAAAGTATCAGAAGAAGAAGACTCCTCCTCAATTCAAATCATATCTAACGAAGCAGCAGGCTAACTGGGATGCATTTGTGAAGTACAAGGAGTCAGAAGCTGCTAAGGAAAAGTCGGAAAAAAAAATAAGTTAAATGCTACAAAGAAGAAATATCACCATCACCTGGGGCCAGGGGCTACGTGACTGCCATGCCAAAGTGGGATGCTAAAGGGAATGAGTTGCTCACGAAAGGGATCACTCCAGAACCAATACACGAAGAATGGGATTTGAGGGCAAGAAATTGGTTCCTTGGGCATGGGAGTGAGTATGACGAAAATACAGGGGACCTTATTTGCAGTGACGAGATTAGGATACCCCGGGAGACATGGTAGAGAGTGGTGAAGGAAATTAAAGAGGGGACAACAAAGTTTTGTCCCGATAGAGAGAATGACTTGCTAACAAAGGCCCTCGGGAATAAAGAACACGGAGGACGAGTACGAGGCCTTGGCCCTAGTTATACTTCAGAGATGAGGTTTCCCAAAGACAGAGATAGTTATAGGAGCCGAGAGAGAGCAAAGAGGCGACGGTGGGAGGAGGATGGAGACAGGTTCACCGAGTTTCTAGGAACACTTCAAATTCATTAGCAACAGATTGATGAACTTCGAGGAGTAGCGCGCCTGCAAGATCCTACACTCGATATTACCGCCGTCCCATCTCAGCGGAGAAGCAGCGTGGCTGAATCGGAGGTCCAGTCTGACGATGCACGGATGGTAGGTGGTGGTCTTGGCTACCCCGTGGATGGAATCAAGGAGCAGACATCGTGTGAGCTCCATCAGAAGGTGAAGGACCTATCCATCAAGGTGGCGGTCGGATGTGCTTTACCTTGTCCACCTGACGCACGATGGCATGGCCGTGAGATTCCAGCTGGCTATGCTAAAGTTGGAGTGGATGAAATCGCAATGGGGTGGGACTCAATGGAGCTTGACATTCCTAGACCTGAAGGTGAGAGGACACTCGGAGAAGTATTGGGTGGTATCATTCTATGGGACAAGAACAACATCAAGCTTCCAGGCTCAGTGCCAAGGCCAACACCACCACCGAGTCGTCGCATGTAACCTTCACCTCCATCACCTCCAAGAAGCCCACCCCATGACTATGACCACCATAGCTTGGGTCCATCTCGATCTCCGCCGCAGGGTCAGCCGTCTTCGCCGCCCGCTAAGGACAATAAGCGGAAGCATGCTCCGTCGATGAGTATTAAACGACGCAGCAGCCCAAAATGACAAATGTCGCCCCTCCCAAGAGTACCTCATAAGAATCTTCCCATCAGACCTTATGATCATACTGAAGAGGAAACTGCAGCGATCGCAAAGGCCGAATGTGTTGCGCAGCTTCAAAAGAAGAAACCTGAGCCCGCCCCGGTATACACCGAGAAGCAAAAAGCGTATGCACTTGGTTTTCTGAACACAAAATCGCAATATGACTTGAACCATAAGCCAGATGACTCTACGCACGCTTCAAAAGGAAGTGAAGAAGAGCAAATCAAGTAAAAGTGCAAGCGGGAGCAAATCATCAAGTCAAAGTGCAACCGGGAAAAGAAAGGACGTCCCCCAGCTCGAGGAACATGCCAAAAAATCGACCCCACCACTTAGGGTGGCATCCTATGTCATTCCCCAGCAGGATATGGAAGAAGCTGCGAAGCTTGCGGCCGCTATGAATGTGACTGTTGAGGAACTGCTAGGTTCGCAGGACGACAAGTTACCCAAGGCTGATGTAGTCCCTCAATATGTCCCAGGGATGCCGTTGGTCACCCTAGAGAGGTTGCAACAACTACCAACACAAATGCGGAGTTTACATAACTGGTACTTGAAAGACGCAAAGGAGGAGAGAATAATGATCGTGGCGAAAGTACCACATGACTACTACTTCCGAGAAGAAGAGGTCCATGTTGAGTTTTCAGAACTCTTCCAGTTATACGCTTTCGACGCCCTCGACAAATCTATCATGAGTTGCTATTGTATGTAAGTTGTTGAATTCATTGTCTACATATAAGTTTTTCAATTTATTGCATGTAATTATCATAATTATATCCTTTTGTACTCTATTATTATGCAGAATGAAGATCCAGGAATGTAAAAGAAGGTCACTCTTTAGTGTTGGGTTTATTGACCTAGATAAAATACATATAAAGACGCTAACGGATAAACCCGAGGAGATGGAGGAAAACCTTCTAAGGTTTCTAACGGAGCAAAATTTCTGTGACCATATACTATTTCCTTACAATTTGAAGTGAGGGTCTTACTCTGGTGTACACATTCACTTTTGCTTACTCAATTTAAGTGTTATTGATGAATTACTGATGTATATATAAACGTGTGCAGTTTCTACTGGATTCTACTAAACATTCAACTTGATAAGGGAAGAGTAGAAGTCATGGACCCCTTAAAAAGACCCCTGGAATAGTTTAGGAACATGCAGGCGCTCCAGAGGTAATTTTCGCGCTACATCGGTCTCTTTCGTTGATTTCCTGAGATATCACGTAAAAAATAACTCATTCATTTTCTTTACTGGGCAGTGTTTGGAACCAGTTCAAGAGTGCGGTTACATGTCACTTTAGTGAGAAACTGACGTTTAAGCCAGTCTCGGTAAGTAGTACACACATCTCTTTACTTCTATAGTTTTAATATAATTATGATGCTAGAATATAATTTTGATTGAATTCTATTCTCGTAAAGTGCGCTAGGCAGCCACCCAGGACGCATCTATGTAGATTCTACGTTTGCGAGTTCATTCGCACGTTTACCACTGAGCACAAAAATTATAAAGTTGTTGTAAGAAATACATTCACAACATTATTTTTATTACCGTCACTTTTTGTTATCATGATTGGTATTAATATATTGATCTTCTTTTCTTATATAGTTCAATAGAATGCGCGATGAGCTCCTACTAGATCAACGCGTACTAGAAATTGCTGAAGAACTGGCAGGATTCTTGATGAACGAGATGATAGATGACGCCGGAGAATTTAGTATGAATAGGCGCTACCGATGATCCCCGACCGTGTAATTGAATAGACGGGTTGTAGTCCCGGTAACTGTGATGTCTCCATGTAACTATCATGTATATATTTGTGTATGCTCGATCATAATGGTTCTCCATGTAACTATCATGTATATATTTGTATGTTCTAGTCTTGGTAACGTGTACGGTATGTGGTAGCACAGAAATCTATTTTGAAATGAAAAAAGAAACAAAATGAATTCTCTGCCACGGCAGAGAAAGGGGCCAAAACCCTGTCGCGGCAGAGAACCATTAGTCCCGGTCTGTAATAGAAACCGGGACTAATGGGGGACCTAGCGCGCGCAGGGGCGGCCACGTGGATGCCCATTGGTACCGGCTGGTAAGCAGGTCGGGACTAGTGGGTGGGCCTTTAGTCCCGCCTCTCTAGTCCCGGTACCGCAACCGGGACTAAACGCCCTTACGGGTCGGGACTAAAGGCCCTTACGGGCCGGGACTATAGGCCCGTTCTCCAGTAGTGGTTTCCGGTCCCCCTCCTGGGTCGGCGGATAGAGGAGCGGGGAGCCGTTCTCTTCATTGTTTGGTTGTTTGTAGGTTTGTGCTCTCTTGGTTTTATCTCCCTAGCGACATTGGTGAGGTGGGGAGACGATGGCGTGTTGGAATAAGGTCTCTCCGGCTTCTCCCTACCACGTTGGCATTCGATTCGGAGTCAACGAAAGGCTCGTGAGGGTTAGCGTCGCTAGATCTGTTGATTCTCTTCGGATCTTGGTAATTGGTGTGTCTATCAAGGGGACGTCTTGTCTCGTCAAGGAGTTTCATCGACGGTTACTTCTTCCTCTTCGTCTCCGGAACGGATGCGGTCTTCTAGACCCGTTCGACAATTTCCCGTCCGCAACCAATGACGTCAGGTCGACTCAGGGAGGAGCGGCAGCGGCGGCGCGTCGTCGACACGATCTGGAGGTTGAAGACGAAGGACATCTCGAGAATTTCATTTTTTACGTGGTGCTGCTTTGTGGGGTCGTACGTTTTCTTTTCTTTTAATGCCAGGTTCCTTTCCAAAAAAAAGAAATGGTGTGTATGATGGTGAAGATACTCGGGCAACCGGCCGCCGGCTTAGACAGCTAGACCTAAGTACCTGGTTGACAGTGATTAATTAGCTAGCCCTGCTGCTGCTGGTGCATTGCATGTGGTAACAAATCATGGGGCCGGCCGGAGTACTGTGCGCCCGGCCAGATGATGTACAGTTTGTTGCCGCGTGCAAGTGCAAGTCGTGTCATCGGTCGGATCTAGTACATGCATGCATGCCGCGCGCGTACAGCAGCAGGGCATGAGTGAGTACGTACGTACTCCTACGTAGGATGCCCGATCGATGGCACACAGAAATGGCAGTCAATAAATCATCAACCATGCATCGTTCTACGGTTGGTGATGGTCGATCGACCCTACTAGCACCCAGCTAGCACCGGTCGGTCCTGGTCAGGGTCTGCGACATGGATCCATCCAAAGGCAGGGCAGCAGCTACCTAGCTATAGCTAGCACGTACTGGACGACGAACCACTCGATTTGTAAGCTTGCGCCGCCCGTGAACCCGTGGGTTTTGTTGCCTTCTCCGGCTGCCTCCGGCAGGGCAGGGTCACCACGACGACGGAGGTGACGTGTCGGCATATATACCATCTCAGATCTATATATCACGAAAGGCCCCCTCCACCAGCCTGCCCGATCCATGTCCTTCCTTTTCTATTTTCGGTTTTCCTACCCATGCAATGCAAGCTTTGAGAAAGATGCACTACTAGCTACTATCTCTGCGCGAAGGCGATTGTACGTCATCTCTCAATTTGTAGTTTGTGCCGACCAGAGATTTCTACGCGTGCTTAAAGCGGTATAGAGGGGAATCATATCGGATGCAATACAAGCTGCCAATGCGATCTTCTCGTGTAATTCAATCTACTCACTTATATACGATCCCACTTGCAACTGAAATAATCTCCTATCGCAAAAAAAAAGAAAAAAACTGAAATAATCTCAATTATTGCAACTCACTCACAATGCAGATCTGATGGCTTAGGACCTGACCGTCGTCCTACTGAACTCGCAGTGAATTAGCAAAACCGCCATTAAACTGTTACTCTATATGTTAGAGAATATATCAAATTGTTTTGTTAGGTAGTGCATGTTTGCACCTGCTGTAAACCTAGTGGAATGCTTCATCAACCGTGTTTTTTTCGTGTACACTAGTCGTGTTGCTGAAAAGCATCAAGTTGAGAGCCGAACGGTATATATGAAGGTGACGATCGACATGCATGTTTCAACTTAGGAAAGAATGAAGATTGAACCTAGGTAACTTGCGAATGGAACTCTCGCAATAAAAGAAACATCAAACAGTACATAGTATAGTAGTAATTTAAATTATTGGTCATGAAATTCATGTTTCTGAACCTCTGCGTGCCCGTCCTCTTCACATACCAAACTCTGCGTGCCCGTCCTCTTCACATACCAAACGACGAATAACAGCTTGACATTTGTCATAGCTACATGCTCCACCTGATACTCTACCAGTGCTGATGCTCAGTCGCTGCTGCAATTTTTTACGACAGAAAATAAAGCCAGTTTTGTTGGCACGACCATTCAACATCATATTATATCTCACTTACACATGCAGTATTAAGCAAGCCTCTCATATTATTCCATGGAGATGAAACAAGCTTCAAACTCAAAGAGGAAATTAATGATATAATTTAAGCTTGTCTTGCATTGCACATCAGCATCTCAACAGTAATAACATTACACAAAACCCGCGCCGGGCGGCAGAACATTAAACAAAGCCTCGAATATTGAAAAATAAATCTTCTGCAAATTACATATCATCAATTCATCATCATCAAACCAAAAGACCAAATACAAGTGTTACACGTGCTTAAGCAACTGCCATTGTTCAAGCTAGCACGAGGTACAGACCCATTATAACCGTATGTCTTGTACAACCAAACTAAGACGAATCTCAACAAACCCAAATACATGTACGAGAACACATGCATGCAAGAATTAAAACTACTCCCTCTGTCCGGAAATAACTGACTTAGGTTTATCTAGATTCAAATATATCTAGACGCATTTTATGTATAGATACATTCAAATCTAGACAAGTCATAAGTCAGTTATTTCTAGATGGAGGTTATAGACTGAAGTAATGCGTGCCGAAATTAAATTCAGAATGGACTGGTAGAACAGAATGATACATGCATGCCTGGCATGCCCTGATGGATGGATGGATGTATGTGATCAAGTGCAGCTTGCTTAAGAGCACTGGAACCCTGAGGGTGCGGACTTGCCGCAGTAGTTGAGGATGAGGCTGAGCTTGATGGGGATGTTGAGGACGATGCCGAGCACGTTGGCCTTGAGCGCCGTGCAGAGGCAGACGGCGGCCTCGAGGTCGGCGAGCCCGCCGAGGAGGCTGCAGCACTTGTCGCCGCCGCCGCTGGGGGCTGTGCCGACGCCCGCGCTGATCAGGCCGAGGACGTTGGCGCACGCGCCGAGCTTGAGGGTGTCCTTGGGGCACTTCTTCCCGGAGGACGACGGCGGGGGAGGGCAGGGCGTGGTGGGCGTGGGTGGTGTGGGCGTGGGCGGAGTGGGCGCCGGAGGCGGAGGGGACGGCGTCGGAGGGGTCGGGGTCGGAGGGGTCGGGGTCGGCGGGGTCCCGTGCTGGCAGCTGTTGCAGGCGTTGCTGACGAGGAACGTGTTGGCGGCCACCATGAGCGCCAGGAGGCACGCCGCCGAGAAGCTGGTCTTGGACGCCATTGCTACCGGCTAGCTAGTGAGCAGTGAGCAATGGCCAGTAGGAAGCTAGCTGGTGAGTGAGGGAGGAGGAGGGTTTAGGTGTAAGCTGGCTAGGTTAGGGTGGTGGTTTATATAGCCCAGCAGGGTCGTCTCTCTGTACGTAGTACGTTTCATGTGATCTGGTTGGTGACGGTGTAGGGTCTCTGCTGCTGCGTGCATGGGCCATGCATGCATGTGAAGGCGTCACACACCTCCCAGCTGGC
The DNA here is from genome assembly GCA_910589775.1 of Avena eriantha. Lineage (NCBI taxonomy): Eukaryota > Viridiplantae > Streptophyta > Magnoliopsida > Poales > Poaceae > Avena > Avena eriantha. Next base: position 4,917,827 of record OU342742.1, read on the forward strand.
ACATTAAGTGCCTACTTGGAACCTAGCCATGGCCCCAGAATACGTGGTTCACATCGCGTCGTCCATATGTGCAGCGAAATCAAATGTCTGGTTCCGGTTTGTTTTCTGTCCTAATTTAATCTCTCTCCAAGGTAGCTGCAGACGCATATATATATATATATATATATATATATATATATATATATATATATATATATATATATATATATAATCTATCAAATACGCAACGAGCGTGACAGTGCATGCACTGATTCTGACCAGGATACATGTGACTATGTGAGAATCTCAAACCTCTGCAAGATTTAAATTAGGAGGGAAACGAGGTTTTAGGAGGCATCAGCGGCATAGCATGCAGCTGAAATATGTACGTACGGTGAGATTGTGAGAGTACGTAGCTTGTGCACCATATGCATGCTAACACCAAAAATTCAGCAGGTCGATCACTACCTACCTACCGGTGTTTGTATTTTCTCCTTTGATTCATGCTGCGCGTAAGGACCTTTGCTGAAGCGTTACGTTTTCGTACTAAGTGAAATGGAACTTGTATGAACCTCCTGCAAAACTCTGGGTCGTATGAAGACCTCGGGAGACTCGTCGATAAATTGGCTCCAGTATTCAGTGACCCATGGTAAAAAAAACATTTCACTGCAACACCCTCAAAAAAAAACATTTCACTACAACATCCAGCAATTAGTACCATTTAACTGCAAGGGAGTAGCGAGGCAAGCAGAGGGCAGCACCGTAATCTAACCAGATTGACCTGCGGTACACCATCGCATGTGCCCAGCAGCTAAGCTAAGCTAAGCTAAGCATAGCTTCCTCTGCATGCATGATGCGCCTACGACTTGCTGGCTGACCATCCATCCATCCATCCATGGCCCCAACTGTTAGTTTGTTACAGAAGCAGCTGATGGCAAGAGAACAAATCCAGAGACAGAAATGGCCAAAGCGCCCAACGCATCGGGTTCCCCTGCCTGGACCAGCTGTGCTTTTTGTATGCACGCAAACGCCCCGTAACATCAATTGTGCTTTTGGGGTTTCATCGTCCCACATGAACCAACTTGCGAAACCAACCGGATGCCAGTACACCCATACAGCGACCCCGCAGGCGCCGAGCCAAAACGCACATACACCCGGCTGACACGGTCTTTTGTTTCGCCGCCCCGTAACATCGTTTTCATTCAGAAACACCAGCAGCTGTACTGCGTCTCTACAGCGAGACGGGCGGATCAGGGCGTGCTTCACGCAATTTTGACCCACAACGTCCCAGCATTGGCCCCGTGGGCGCTCTCCTGAGCCCTTCGGTTCTTGTCAGTAAAGATGCAGCTCACGGTGAAGTTCCGCGACAACAGGTTGACCTGTAACAACGAGAGAGTCACAGCAAGAGATGAAGGGAAGAAGATAGTCCATCAAGCTGTTCACCAAATTTACCGTCATGAGTTCGGTCCAGTCCTTCTACGGTCTCTCGCCGAGCTCCACACTCAGGGTCTCGTACAGGTAGACTGTCCTTCGGCATCTGCAAGAACAAATATGACAGTCTTAGCCCGCTTGCGAAAAACAGCAAGGATCATTCAAAAGCTTCCTCGACGATTCTTTTTTGCGGTTGTTACGACAAGTTGCGACATCTACAAAACCACAAATAAAAGAAAGTTCTTCACGCACAACAAGTCGTCGTGCCAGCACAAATTGCCAACGCTTCCAAAACACCGGATCACGTTGCGATTTCCAACGTCCCATCAACACGGCATGCCATGTTACCATCACCCATGACATGAAGGCAAAGCGTACGGGTAACACCCGAAAGATTATGATCACACATCACCATGTGACCCTGCATGCAGAATTGCAGATGGATGAAAGAGACTGGTTGTACTCGAGTCCGCTTCACGGTACAGATTGGGAGCTAACTCGAATCTTCTAGCAACGTTTTACCGAAGAGACTTATTGTAAGTCCCCAATGGAGCTATCCATTTGGACGGCCCAGTAGACTACTGGCGAAACTCATGTTTGCATGTTGATCGTTACAACAGAAACCCACCATCAAACATGTAGCGGCACCGTGAGTCTGTGACAGCAACAAATTTGGCTAGACTACTTTTCAATGTTTACTGCAACAGAATCACCAACTACTCAGTCCATCTCCATGGTAAACTAATGACTTTGCAGTACTCGACAGTAGCATGATTTGGATAGCATACTTTTCAATGTTGTGAGTCTGACAGTAGGTACAAGTACAACACTATATTGTGACTAACAAATTTGGATAGCATACTTTTCAATGTTTATTACTGCAACAAAATCACCAACTACTCAGTCCATCCCCATGGTAAACAAATGACTAGGCAGTACTAGAGAGTGGAACGATATGCCACAACACACAATGAAGCAGTAATGTTGTCATAGGGCCATGGTCCAGTATAACTTTTCTATGAAGAAAACACACAGCTGCATGCAAATACAAAAATAACAGAATGGTTAACCTTAGTTCAACCATATGTTTGGTCAGCCTTATGCATAAGAGGAGTTCCATTTGCTCTCAACTAGTATTCTAAGGTGCAACCATCCACGGAGGATTATAGTATCACAATAGTTTAAGAAACCAGTTGAGGAATCCTTTCCAAATCAACTTAAAAACAATAATGCTCAGCAGATGGATTGAATAGGATGGAAAGGAGCACCTTACTTCATCAACTTTTGGGGTGATCAAACCATGCGGTAAATAGTCTGACTTACTACAGGCCATAGTTCATCAAACCAGACACATGCTTGTGTTAGATAATCTAGTCGTTTTTGTCAGGTTTCAGTCAAGTGTAAATAAGTTCAGGTTAGCGTGTCAGTTTCAGTTAGCAGTTCAGCTAATTTCTAGGGTCATATAGCTAGGTTCTAGTTTCAGTTGTTGACCCGATCTTTGGGATGTACTCTCGATAGCCTGGACGTGGGATCATGTTCGTGTGTGGGCATCGTATAGACTAGCACGATCGACGTCCTGTTGAATAAAAGGAAAAGAAGAAAGCAGAAAAGCTGCACAGTTGCACCCAGCACAAATACTTTGTCTCTCGTTCTCTGAACTCTGAATTTCGTTCATGAGTAAGATTGAGAGGTGAGAGGCAACAGCCTGAAACCCCCAATGCAACTATCAATGTGCCCTACTGAAAATACAACTAACTACAAGCTCTTGGATCCTCCATGAGTCTATCAGTTACTCCACAAAGAACTCAGAAAAAAATGAACAAACAGAAGCCGTCAGGCAATGCGCAATTTGATGGCAGCATAGGTTGAAAGTTGAGACTGCACAACACAGGTGCACAGCGTAAGCTGGCATAAAGATATATCATGTGGAACGAATGGGGCATTTAAATGCTAGAGTTGATAACTGGGAGATAGTTATACTTCAATGTCAATTGATTTTCTACCTACAAATCAGCATCATTTTGGCTTCAATTACAGCACGGCATTTCCCTATCAATGTAAAATAAGATTATTGTGCCTAGCAAAGTGGCGAGTTTAAACTCTACAAGTCTAGAGGTAACATAATACGAAGTCTAAAGTCCAAACTATATCTAAGACTCTTGCTGACCTGTGATCAGTCAAGACCTTGCTTCTTTAAGGTGGTTGTGATCCAAAGGGTTGACCAAATTCTAGACAATATGCGCAGAACCCAACAAATGTCCTTCACAACTCAGCCAAACTGAAGTCCTGAACAGAAGGGAATATCTAATGTGCAACTTTGATGAGCATATGTAGAAACAGCACAAGAGAGGTGAATCACATGAGCTGTGAAAATTGAGAAACAGCAAAAAACGGCGTGAGCCATGAAAAAGATATGTCATGCTTGAGACACTGCCATGCTATTGATCGGTAGCAATTGACCTCTCTAGACTACCTAAACAGTTTTGTGCTTGCAAACTGGCCACTATATTGGTTCACTAGAGTTACTGCGACAAGAAGTCAAGTCAAAATATACATGAAATTAAAACGCGTGCTCATGTACTACCAGTTAATAGTTATGGCCAAATTTCCTAGGGTGCTCACCATAAATTCGTGCTCACCATAAAAAAAATGCGTGCTCACCATAAATTGTGATAAAGATATATTATAAAAATTCAGAGCAGACGTCTCAAAGGGAAACGGCATGATTGGCCAGTAGCAATTGTTTTTTCTTGACCACCTTCATTCTTCATAGACATCATCATCATTTTTTTTGCTTCCATTACATTATATTTATTTTCCAGATCAATGCAAAAGAGTTTTATGGTAGTTAAAGTGCTGGACTCTACAAGTCTAACACTGCCTAAAACCAAGACCTAAGTGTAAACAATACACTCTTATAGACAAGTCGGTCTAGGCAGACATGATGAGAGGAAGCACGTAGCATGATAGCAAGCAGCCGGCAGAGCAGAGTGCCATGCTAACCTTGCCTCATTCCATAAACAGCATCACTAATAACTGCTAAATTCCAATTTTCCATGAACAATTACTTGCATACAGCTAATAATACACGTCATGATCGAAAGCGTTACGACTCCGAAGATGATTCGTTACCCTGAATAATGTGTTCAGGGAAGAAGGTTGCAGTTGGGTTAAGAAACTCACACAGGGCGTTTTGGGGGCCTTGTAATTGACGGCGGTAGCCAGGCCGAGCGCCGCGGAGAAGCCGAGCCCTCTGCAGAGTCACGCCAGCGCCTCTTACTGAGGAAATGGGTGCAAACTGGATCATAACAGTTGGTTTGTCACTGAATTTCGGGGTCCTAGTAACTGTGGAGATGGAATGAGGTTTGGGACCATTGCCGATATGGGGCTCGAGGGCGGTCGACGCAGGGCTCCGCGGGAAGGGGGTTCCGTTGTCGACGACGGGAAGCTGCTAGGAGGAAGGCACCGACGGGGGATGAGATTGAACTGAAAAGAAAGAGAGGGAGAGGCGAGGCGAGGAGGGGCACACGGCTTACGGGACGGCCGGGGACGATGTGGCTTCCCGCGGGGAGGCCCATCCCGGCTCGGTGGCGGAGGGTGCGGCGTCGCCGTGGTCGCCGAGGACGCGGGACTCCGCCGCGGCGAGGCTGCCGGACATCTTGGTTCGCTCGCACGGTGGGGCGGGTTTGGTCGACGACGTGGATGGGGAACGAAATGGGAGATTTTTTTTTTTATGAGGGGAGGAGCGAATTGGGTTGGGAGTGGAGGGGAGTCGATCGGCTTCTGTGGGCTTTTGGTTGGGCCGGCTGGCGTTGCATGTTGGGTGGAACCTAACACGGCTTTCCTGGGACGGCCTGCTGGCAACAAAGGGGCGGAGAAGGCCGCACAAACATCAAACAGGCAAGTCATCGAAATTAGCTTCCCTTATGCTCAAAAACAAAAACTTTCCTCTAAGAATTTTTCTTTGGAGACTTGCCAAACAATCGCTACCGACTGCTGATTTATCGGAGCATTGAAATATGGCGGGATCTAATGTATGTCATCTGTGGGGCAAATGATTCTTCGAGGCATTCACTAATTGAGTGCAACATGGCTATGCCGGTTTGGGCACTATCTGATGAGTTATTGGTTGAACGTATGGGTGGATATTGGAGAGCCTAATGCGAGGAATCGGTTGTTCAATCTTATTGAGTCACCCCCTCATGGCCAATTTACGAGACTACATGTTACTCTTTCAGCTAGTTGGTGTTAGTTTTGCGACAATCAAATAACGAAGAACGATAAAGGAATCACAGCAAGGGGACATAGATTTAACGTGGAAAAAACTCTCCAACAAAGAGAGGAAAAAACCATGGACGCCAGCCAACGAAACTTCACTATAACGGGGAGTGTTTACACAACGCCAGAGATTTCATAGATGCAACTTATCCTAGCCGGCGGCTTACAAGAGGTTTATATATCGGTCCAAGCCTCCAGCAACGGGCCTCGCCGTCAGAAGTTGGCATTTACTTTGTAGAATTTGGATCAACATATAACAGTTGGACAGCGAGACGTAAAGCTATCCATGAGGATATTTTCCAAAGCCCACTTTCAACCATAGTTATGCTTTCAACCCATGGTTTTGTTAACTCCTACCTAGAGGAGGAAGACCTTTCCATCCCGATCTATACCACGAGAAGCTCGACGGCCAGTTGCTATATCTAGAGCTAGGTCGATTCCACCACCTTCACTACTTCAAAAGATAAATGTCGATGTTGTTGTTGTTGTGTCAAAACATGAGGCCAGAGGTGTAGCAACTGCTTTTTGTTGGGGCAACGGTGGCACTTATCTTGGTGCATCGGCTATGGTATTTTCATGGGATCTCAGACCCTGCTACATTAGAGGCTATAGCGTGCCGAGAAGCCTTGGCATTGGCGGAGGATTTGGTGGTTCAATCGTTTCATGTTACATCAGATTGCAAAACAGTGATCTCGGACAACAAGGAGGGTAGTAAAGGGGTTTATGGGTCGATCACTGATGAAACAAATTTCAGAGCTACTTGTTTCCACGAGTGTAGACTCCCATGAGGGTAGAGCTTCGAACGTTGAGACACACGATGTAGTAGGCATATGCTTTTACATGGAGTAGGACGCCACGTGTGGCTTATTCATCCTTACTTTGATACTATTCATGTACACATTATTTCTGAGATTGTTCCTAAAAAAAATCAAAACTAGCTTCTGATTCTCAAGAAAAACCTCTTCCCTTTTTGTTTGCATTAAAAAACTATTGTATTATTCTCTTTTAAAAAAAGAGAAAATCAGAGCAAGAATCCTCCTCCTATAAAGCATTCTATGACCATCCCCTAACGAATTATCTTAGATAATACATTCCATAAAGTTTCTCCACGAGGCACGAACCAATCAAACTAAACCTTGCTAACTACCAAGCTGCTCACCATAAGCAGTGCGGGGGCAGATGAAGTCAAGCAACATATAAAACTATAAACTGTGATCAACCGCCAATCTATTTAGTAAACTAACTAACTAGAGTCAAAAATCCGATTGCATTGTGTGTCGACATAAAAATTTGAAGTCAACACACACTGCAGCCTTGCAGCTAAACTTTATTTTGTGTTTTCAAGGTCTCCCTCCAGGTTTGTCTGGAGGAAAGTTGTTGGCATTTGACTTTTAAACATCTCTCGTGCTTGCATACTGTGTATGTTCTCTCTTCAAGATTGCTTCAAATAATGTTTTGCTTTTTGCTAATATCAAATATCACATATTAAACAAGGCCAAGCCTTATAAGAACACCATGGTAAAAATGCAGACGCAAGGGGAACTCATCACCTTCTCCGACATGCACAGGCCGAAGGTGTGCCATGAGACAATGCACTTGCGTTACATCGTAGAAACTAGGGAGTTGATGTAGCTCTCGTTCGGAATTCACCGGATGTTGCTAGGAGATGTCAACAACGACGATGACCTGAAACGTGTATCGTCGTAAGCCGAAGCCGAACTAACAGAACCACATATCCACGACGAAAGCATCGTCATACAACTTAATCTTATTGACGAGACTACCAGCGCCACCGTGAACTGATGTGAAATCATTATGGTTAACGATGCTTCGCCACAAACATGATCAACTGTATCTAGGGAAACAAGGGTGTCAGGGCTTATTTTTTTCTTTATCTTGGTTTTCCTCTCTGTTTACACCCTCCACCCCCGCACCCCCACCCCCAACACACAAATTTGCGTTGAAAAAGCAGAGCCAACATGATATCGAGGTATGTAGAATAAATAAACGAATGGAAGGCAAATTAAGTACTCTCTCCGTTTAGAAATATAAGATATTTTAGCTTTCTAAAATGAATGTATCTATATCTCTTTTAATGTATAGATTCACTCTAAATCTATACACAAAAAACGTCTACACACATTCGCTTCACGAAGATAAAACGTCCTATATTTATAGACAGAGGAAGTAGCAGCTTAGGTCGATTCAGATGTCTCCCCAATTGTGAACATTTGGGCCTGCCTCGATCGCTGGCCATGACATGCATACATGTCCATCGATCGCTGGCCAGTACGTACATACTGTCCCTGTCTGTCGCTCTACAATGTACTACCATATATCTTATTTTTTGGAAGGAGATCAGAACCCCAAGCAGCACAGATACAAGCAGCTGTCATGTCTCCTTAACTCGCGAGCCCTGTCAAGCGATTGATTAGCAGCCTCTTGCAGATCCAATCAACCGCTACTAGCTAGCTAGCTAGCTGCAGATTTGATGAGTAGTACGTATATGATTTAACTATAGCTACAGTACAAAGTCGTACACATAGACAATGTCGTAGACTGCGAGCGACTCCAAACGCACCGACCGCCCGCAAGTTGTATATGTGCAAATAATTTTGGTTTTCGCTTGTCTTCTTGTCCTGCAATTCTGCCCAGACAGCACGCAAGTGCTAATAATTTATAGTCTAACCCTGGTTACTATGTGTATGGTGATGAATAAAGTATGTGTGCTCCCACATGGCTCATGCTAGGAGTACTGCTGCTCGAGACAGTTTTGGTGTTGTTAATGGTGCAGCAGGTGGCTAGATTAGGTGCATGATATCTATCTATTGGGATTTGGGAACATGCACCATGCACCGTTGCATGCATGCATGATGCAACAATGTCTGATCCTTGTCAAGAAACTAGCTGTGGTTGTCTGGCGGCCCCATCATCATTTAACTAATCTTGGTAGTAGTAAAAATAATGGCAAACAACAAGGTTTGTCAATGGGCAGCACTCTGAACTCTCGATCCTAGAGACTCAACTAGCATTGACAATCAAGATCAATTCCCTACTTTCAAGACTAAACAGGCAAAGGACTAGCCATAATAAACATAAAAACTCAGAAAGCGCAATGGGTCGATCAACGGTGGCGTGGTTCGGTCGCCGCAATGATGGAAACATTTTCACCCGCCGGTCCGGTCGGCGCGCAAGTACGTAGCTAGCTAATCTAGTCAACACCCGATCGAGCGTTTACGGTGACAGTTCATGGGCTGATGGCGATTTTCTCCATTGTAATCTGACAAGAAATTTAGGAGAAGTCGTTTTGGCTGTACTTTTGGTCGGTAGTATGTGGTGTGGTACCCGCAAAAAAAAAAGGGGGTAGTATGTGGTGTGGGAAACAAACAAGCAATTGTAATGTAACAAACTCGTTTCAGCTTTCAATATAAGCTGGGCCGTTGCGGCCTTGTTTCAAACACAACAAATAAACAAACAAGCAAACCACACGACCAACTGCTTGCACCGAAAAGGATGCTCCACGGAATGAACTGGTGAGCCAACCTGATTGTGTTGTCACCACATGCATCTCTAGCACATACCCGATAATGGCCCAAAATCGAAAATCATGCATCTAACTAACTGACATGAGAAAATAGAGGAGCTAGCATGAGATAAAGAAATCTAATCAAAACCCTAAAAAAATTTGGCCAAACGAGTGGTGCAAAGCAATATATATTGTGGATTTTTTTCTCAGAAAACTCTACACCTTATATCAAGAAACGAGGGAGTATGTAAAGTTTTCATCCTCGATCGTTGTTGCTAGCCGCCGCCTCCCTCTCTATCCCAAAACCTAGCCGCCTCCACCCTCCTCCTCCTCCATAGTCGGTTCCCCCTCCTTCGGCCGGCCTCGCCGGCGCCGGGAGGAGAGGCGAACCTGATCTATGAGTTGAGTCTTTGATACAAGTAGTATTTTTAATAAATTAGTTTAGGTTTTTGCTGCTCCTTTTCGGCCTCCACGTTGATGGAGATGGCATCGTCTACAATAAGTGTTCTCCGACGCTTCGTTCGATGACGTGAGATTCTTCTCGACGTCAATGGTGGTGTTGGAAGATCAGATTTCTTTAGGTATGGTTTTTCAGATCTTGCTTCGCCGGATTAATCTTGGATGGTTTTTGATGGTTGTCGCGAGGAGATTTGTCCTCGCAATATCTCACGTTCTCGATAATGGGGATTCATACTCTCGGCTCTCCAGTGATGTTGACGAGGTTGTTCGGTTCGTCTTCCCTGAAATACTGGTGTTGGTCTTGCCGATGTCGATTGATTACTCTAATGGTTGCGTGCGTTCATAGCCTTGGCACTGCGGCTCAAATTAAAATTATGGGAGAACCCTCATTGGTATTTACAGGTATATGGTTTGGTACCTATGTCTTCTTTATGCGGCTGCCTTCGGAAAAGTGCAAGATTGCGTCTTGGAAGAAGAAAGAGTTTGAAGATCTCGACGATTGGATAGTTCCGTTTAGACTTTATTTTGTAATTGCTGAAGCCAGCTTATGTATCTTTACCATGTACTATTTTCTACGATAAATATATATGGTATTGATTGTCTTAAAAAAAGAAACGAGGGAGTATCATTTTCTAAATCTCAGCCAAAAACTTATCAAAACCCGGATCTAGATCAGAGGAAGACCTCTGAGGTTGAACGGGATGGCATGTCCTAGTAGCGATAGAATGATAGTAAGTCGGTATACTACTGGGCACCATGGTGTATAAACTCGGATTCAGCTGAACTACTAATAGGCTCCGGACACGACGGGTTGTAAACAACTTGCCGGCTAGGGCTTGGTACAGAATTCATCGGGTAGGCTGATGATCTTGGATTGTAACTAGCACTAGTAGAAAAATATTTATAGGTAGAACAGAACCAGTGGCACGCCAAAATTTCTGTAGGCCACAGCTAAACCCGGTGTCTTGTCCAAATGAAGGATGCGCTAGTAGTATAGGCTTACTGGTGACACTGGTGTACCGCTATCTTTTGTATGTCATCGGTAACAATCAGTAGTAGAAATACGGCCTTTTTTGTCCCGGTTTGTAAGGGGCTTGGGACGGGGTAATCGGGACTAAAGCCCTAACCCTTTAGTCCCGATTGGTCTGCGAACCGGGACGAAAGGGCGGTTCACGTGGCCGCTGGCTGCCGCAAGGGGGGAGGGGCATTCGTCCGGTTCGTAATACGAACTGGGATCTAAGGGTCTGTGCCGTGGCAGCATTTTGGGCACTTTTTATGCCGTGGCAGAGAATTCATTTTGTAAATTTACATATATTTTGTTTCCCCTTTATCTATTTCCTTTTTGTGTTTTGGGCAGCATTTATTTTGTGTTTTGTACTGAGCAATGAAGGAACCATTATATTACAAAACATCTCCCGATTATATTACACAGCAAGTATCGAATATACTACATTCATGCATATATACAATATAAAGTCTTTTATGATCCCTATTACATTATTATTATTATCTTTTGATAGTGTTCTCCTTTTGGATCTAGGACCTCTGCATCTAAGAATCCCGCAATTTCCTCTTGGATTGCTTGTATGCGATCCTTTGGTAGAAGATGGTCCCGCAACCGTTCAATCTAATTTAAAAGAATGAGTCAACATATATGAATGAAACTAAACACAATTGATGGTAATAAAACAAAATTCTGAATATTGTCTACATACTTGAAGTTGTTCTAAATTTATGCCCTTCTCACAGGTCGTATGACGAATGAACTCACAAACATAGTATCCACATAAGTTATTTCCGTCTGCCTGCCTTAGACACTTTACGAGAACAAAGTTCAATCAAAATAATAATAATTAAGCATGATAATGGCATCGAAACTAGAATCAAAGAGATGCACGGATCTAGCTAGTAGTACTTACATTTAGTGGTTTAAATGTAAGGTTCTCTTTCCAGGCACCCTTAGCCTGTTGGTGAACCGTTTCCAAGCGCTGCCCGGCAAAGAAAATGAATGAAATGAGTAATTAATTACTTGATATCAGTAAATGAACGAAAGTTGCCGATATAGTGTCATAATGACTGAAATTACCGCTGGTGCATAGCCTGCATGGGGGCCCACTCCTCGAGGGGTTTACGTTTAGAGTTCATGCCTTGTACTACTCCATTGTCATGTTGAATGATTAGCAGAATATAATGGAATCTGCGCATGCATAACTTATCAATTATACATTTAACATCGAGTAAGCGAAATAGAATGTGTACAAGACAATAACACTCACTTGAAGTTGTAAGGTAATAATATTTCCTTTTTGGTTTCTTGAAACCTTAACGTCATTATAATTTTATCCTCTGTGTCCATGGGACTTAATTTCACAGTAAGTTCATGAACCCAATATGGGTCAATGAACCCAATGTCATAGATCTGTCCTCTTCTGCATTCGAGAATCTTCAGTCTGCATAATATAGTGAGTATGATTATACATGCGATATAAACGAGGTGAGCTAACTAGAGACTTAATTATTAGAGAAATAATACTTATAGAGAATAGGCACTGACGATCGATTTGTCGAGGGCGTCTTGATTGAAAAACTGATGTAGTTCAGGAAATTCAATCAATATTTAGGCATGTCCATACCCGTAATGCTCGTTTCGAACTCCGATCACTATCCAGTTTGCCCCTTCCTTTGTGGCTTTAATGTACCAATTATGCAATCTTCACATTTTTGTTGGTAGATACTTGATGTCCTCAGGTCTGAAGAGAGGTTTCCCGTACTCGTGTTTGTATGCTTCTTCAGCCACGGAGAAATCTAACTGGTGTGACTTGACAATAGAGTGGTCATAGTCTGATGACAGCCTTGGCTCGGGTTGATGAAGGGTCTTCAACATTTTTTGCACTTTGGCTTTTTCTTCTTTAGTGCTAGGGAACTATGGCTCTTTCAGCTGCTTGTGGCTATCAAACCACTGTTGCGTTTGGGCCTTTGCGATCACCGTATTCTCCTCTTCAGTATAGTCATAAGCTCTCTTGGGAGCAACCTTTGGTACTTTTGGGAGGGGCTCCGGTAGACGCTTCGGTGATCGGTTACTCTTTCGATTTTGGCCCTGACCCTTTTGTAATTTTGGGAGGGGCTAAGTTGGCTGACATGGTGGCGAAGACGGTTGTGCTGGAGATGGATGACGCGGCGGCGAAGACTGTTGGAAATATGCCCTAGAGACAAATAGTAGTAAGGACTATTATCATATTTCATATAGTTTATGATTAAGTTTTATATCATGCTATAACTGTATTGAGTGGAAACATCAATACACGTGTGATATACAAACAAACCGAGGGTTCCCAGTGAAACTCTAGTCACTGGTTCATTGGTCAACAGATGATCATGTTTCTTGATCATGTGGCATTTATGCCAGTTGGAAATGAGGTACCCAACCTAAATATCGTGATTCGATCATATCACAAAGTTCAAGTTACGATGATTAGAAATGGATCCTCGTAGACTATTCCTTAGACCGTGAGGCTATATCAACCACTGTCTCCCGAGAGTGCTTAGATAGCATCAAACGCCATCTGGTAAAACGGTGGTTATAAAGGTGTGTTCAGGTATTCGGAGGAAACCGTAGAGGCAATATATGTCAAGAGCGGGATTTGTCCGTCCATGTGATGGGAAGATACTCAAGGGCCCACTCGGAGAAGTTATATCCAATAGCTGTGCATCGTGTGATTAGATCACGGGGATATCACTTGTCGGAACGAGTCAAATAGCATTGTTCAGTAACGAGATTGAACTCGACATGAAGATGTCATTGATCAGGTCTCGGGCAATGCAAGTATCGAATGACAAAGGGAATAAGACACGACTGTCCCGGTTCAAACGACAAAAGATCTTCGTGGAACGCACAGGGGTCACATGGCCATCCAGGTCCCTCTATTGATCATTGGTGCGGGAGTGTCCCGACCATGTCTGGAGTGTTCCCGAACCGTAGGGTATCACACTTAAGGGGTTGATGATGCTTAGAGAGTATTTATAGGATCGGTAGAATCACCGAAGAAAAGAAGGGAGAAAACTGGAAGGGTTTCGGTAAGTCCGGAGGATGTTCGGAGTGGAGGTGGAAGGTGTTCCATAGCCACGGAAATTAAATGACATGTGAATGAATGTTAAATATTGGTTTAATCATTTATTCATAATTATTTAATAAAGAGAAAATCAATTAAAAGGTCAAAAGGCTTAACGGGCCAATTCCGGAGGGAGAGGGCCCATTAGGGAAAAGGAGAAAGGGGAGAAGGGGCAAGGGGGAGGCCGGCTAGGCCTAGACCCCCGCGCGGGGCCCACTAGGTGGCCGGCGGCCACCTCCTCCTCCCCCTCCTCTCCTTTAGTCCCACCCCGGGACTTGAGGGGAGGTAGTACCTCCCCTCCCCCTATATAAGGTGGGGTATTTGGCCTAGAAAATACAACAAATAATCAATAAAGGTCTCCCCACTTTTGGGACGACCTCTAATTGATATTTTATCTCTCCCCCTCTCTCTCTCGTGACCGTGGTCCCAAGTCTGGACTGCGCGACCGAGAGACATCTTCACCGCGGAGCGCCGTCGCGCTGCAGGATTCGGATTTGGGAGCTCTACTTCCGCAACTGCTGCTGGATCAGGGAAGCGGGAGTCATCGTCAGGCATCGGACATGTGTAACTCCCATGAGGTGTCACACTTGAGGCACTCAAGTCGTTGGAGCCAGAAGGAGCGCAAGGACTTCATCACGACCTTGAGGTCGACTTTGGCTCGTCTACATCAACCATGCTCTCCTGAGCGTTGACAACGCTTTTCGGTCTTCGAGGGTAAGTTCGCGAAAAGCCCCTCCCGTTACTGTATTACTAATAGATAGGTCCTGGCAGCTTCAGGAGTTCATGGGCGTAGAGTAAATTTTATTGTTTTTTATGCGCGGAACCCCTACAGTGGTATCAGAGCTAGATATATGTGTAGTAATGCTAGTACGGGTAGAACACACGAGATGTAGCGTGTGGGTGTTGATCTTTTAGTTGTTACCCTCCCACGTGTACTTGTGTATACCGTAGTAATGCTTGATGAAGCGGCCCCCAACTGACTTTACGCGTTCATTCGCGATACTGGTCCACGCTTGACATACGGCTTGTACCATATAAAGTGGCTTAGGGGGGTGTCTGTCTCTCTCGCATTAGTTGGTATACCATTTTCAACGGAGGGCCTCGAAAGGGGTGTAGTAGAGACAACTGCTTGATCAGCGTTGTGCTGAAAGTTCGTAGGTAAGAACGGTTCTTGTACGAAAGCCCATTCAGCCACGTAAAACATGCAAAGATAAAGTAGAGGCGTCTAACTTTGTTTTGCAGGGGGGCGTTGCTTTGTGATATGGTTGTGGCAAAGGTAAAGTAATTACCTTTTGTTGCATAGTAGTAGATAGGCACGGTGATGACAAACTACCACACCGAAATGACACCGGTGCCTTGGTGTCTACGGCGCCGGAACCCGGTGACGACGGATGGAGATCACGACGTGAAGGACCATATCACATAGCATTTACATTCAATGTTATTGTTTGTATGTATTATTGTATGCTAGTATTAGATACTCGACGGTAGCCTAATAAGATGATCCCTATTAAAATAACCAACGATTGTGTTCCCCCTTAGTGTGCACCACCAAGAAAGTTCTTCGGTATGAGGCGATCCACGGTGACAGGCCTGGGTGTCATACATATCTACATTCACATACAATGGGTGTAAGCCATGTTGCACATCGAATACACTAAGGTTGAGTTGGCGAGCCTAGCACGCTAGAGAAGCGTGGCCTCGGAACGCGGATGGTCGAAAGATCGAGCACGAGTCGCATGAATGATGTGACCGACGTTTAGCGTCCACCCTTGAACCCACATTGATGGCCGTGACGATTGATGTCTATGCACTTCTATTCTTGTAGACAGTTGTTGGGCCTCCAAGTGCAGAGGTTTGTAAAACAGCAGCAAGTTTTCCCTTAAGTGGATCACCCAAGGTTTATCGAACTTAGGGAGGAAGTGGTCAAAGGTATCCCCTCTAAGGCAACCCTGCAATCAAGATACAAGAAGTCTCTTGTGTCCCCAACACACCCAATACACTTGTCAGGTGTATAGGTGCACTAGTTCGGTGAAGAGATAGTGAAATACAAGTGGTATAGATAATTATAAGTGGTAACGGTGATAGAAAATAACTTGATGGCGTGGAAAAGACTAAAGGCAAACTGAAATAAAGATGGAAGCAAGCAAACTTGTAACAGATCTAGTTGCAAACGGTGTATCAATGCTTAGAAACAAGGCCTAGGGATCATACTTTCACTAGTGAACACTCTCATATAAATATCTTCTCTTTATGATACTACTCTTGACTACTCTCCGGTTGGACACTCTAATCGATGGTAGGGCAATAACAACACACCTCAAAGTAAGCCTTTCCCATCTAGAAAACCCCACACTGTCACCTTGAGCACTAGATGAGTCCAACAAACACCACAATTTCATAAAAACATCCAACTCCAAATATAACTCATAACAAGTATTTGTAATCTCTAGCCTAAGTGCCACCATGGTGTGCACGCTATCACTTTCACACACATGGGAAGAGCAGAGATCTATTAAATCACTTGAGTAGCAAGGTAGATCTACTAGATTACAAAGCTCATGATCACAATAAGATCATGCATAGAGAGAGAGATGAACACATAGCTACCGGTAGAACCCTTAGCCTCGAGGAAGAACTACTCCCTCCTCATCATGGGAATCAGCAATGGTGATGGAGATGGCGGTGGAGATCGATGAAGATGGCTCCGGGGGCACTTCCCCGTCCCGGCAGGGTGCCGGAACAGAGACTTTCTGTCCCCTGAATCTCCCCTTCGGTGGCGGCGGCGCAACAGAACTTTTTGTGGCTGGAGGCTTGACGATCTAGGGTTTATGCATCAGGAGGCTTCTTATAGGCGAAGAGGCAAGGTCGGTGGGCGGCCAGGGGGCCCACACCACCTGGTGGCGCGGCCAGGGCTAGCCCGCGCCACCACATGGTGTGGCCAGGCCCTGGCTCTCCTCCGTCTCGTATTCTGGCTCCGTGAGTCTTCCGGTAAAATATCAACTTTGGCTTTTGTCCCGTCCAATTCCGAGAATATTCATTTTTTGACTTTCTGGAACCAAAAACAGCAGAAAACAGGCAACTGGCACTATGGCATCTTGTTAATAGGTTAGTCCTAGAAAGTGTATAAAAAGTACTCCAAAGTGTGGACAAAACACAAGAAAGTAGATAAAACCAAGCATGGAACATCAAAACTTATAGATACATTTGCAATGTATCAACGATCGGGGGAGATGTGGCTGATAGGGGTCGTGTTATCACTAGGAACCCTCACTAGGGATAGGTGTTTCTGAGTGGAGTTATTATTAACTCATTTAATTATAAACTTAGTCTAAATTCCTTTTGCAATTATAAATGTAGATGGGTTCTTTCGTGTTGACGACTAAATGGTTAGTAGGAGAGAAGCTCAGATTAGATGGATCGAACTTCTCCATTTGGGTTGCCAGTCTCCATGTTCTCCTTAGCGAGAATGACATGGTCGACTACATACTCGACGGTATGGATGTGGATCCGTCCATAGACCTTGAGACCCCAGAGGAGCGGAAAGACCGCTATCTCCGTCGTGAGATGGCCTCCTATATTTCAGTGATGCGTTTCGGAATGGTGGACGAGCTGTGGCCTTTCATGGGTGATGTCAACCCTCGTTCGGTGATGCTACAGCTTAGGACACATTTCGTCGAGCAGTGATGACCCACAAGTATAGGGGGTGTATCGCAGTATTTTCGATAAGTAAGAGTGTCCAACCCAACGAGGAGCAGAAGGTGCTGGCTAGTGGTATGGATCAGGAATTCTCTGCAAATACTTAGCAAACGGATTTTTAGGGGTTTTCGATAAAGCAAGTAAACAAAGTACGAGTAAATGAAAGACAGTAAGAATGAATGCAGCAAGTGGCCCAATCCTTTATGTAGCAAAGGACAAGCTGGTTGTATTTCTATAAATGACCAAACGTTCTCGAGGACACATGGGAAGACTGTCAAGTGCTTTCGCTTCATATAGTCGATTAATCTTCTCTAGCTTGCTAAGTGTTGTGTGGGTGAACCTGTGCTAATGTACCGCCCCATCCAAGACTAAATACATACTTGTGATTATACCCCTTGCAAACATCCGTAAGTACAAGAAAGTAATTAAGGTAAAACCTAACCACAGCTTTAAACTCTAAGACCCTTACGTCCCTTGTGCAATGGTTTCCTAACGGGGGTTCAGGTTTCTGTCACTCCGGCAACCCCTATGATTAGTAGACAAATACACAATGCATTCCCCTAGGCCCATATAGGTGAAGTGTCATGTAGTCGACGTTCACATGACACCACTAGAAGAAGTACACCACAACTTAAATAACAATCTATTGAATCTTTCTCAACGCAATTCCACTACTAACAACAAGACCTCTCCCATGTCCTCAAGAACAAAACGAACTACTCAGAAGACATCATATGGATCATGATCAGAGATGGAATAATGATGTATAACAATCTGAACATAAACAATAATTCAATGGTTCACTCAATAGCATCAACTACAAAGAGTAATCAACACCGGGAAAGTTTCCCCTATGAACTATAGCAAGATTCAACCAATTGTTACATCAATATGGAGATGGTGATGAGGGTGCTGATGGTGATGATGGTGGTGATGATGAGGATGATGATCCCGATGAAGTCCAACTTGATGGTGGTGTTGATGGCGACAATCTCCCCTCTCCGGGAAGGAATTCCCCCGGCAGAAATCTGTCTGCCGAAGAGATCTTTATCTCTCGGTGTTTTCCGCGCCGCAGAGGTGGCGGAATCTTTCTATGGTCGCTCCCCGAGTCTTAGGGTTTCGTGGGGATGATATACGCCAGAGAGGAGAGGCTGGAGTGGTCCAGGGCGGCCACACCACTCCCAGGCGCGGCCTAGGCCTGCCCGCGCCATGGGGTGGTGTGGGCCCCCTATGGTCCACCTCCACTCCATCTTCTGGCATCCTGAGTCTTCTGGAAAAATAGAATTTTCCGTATATTTTCCCGGATTTTCTGATCTTCGCGAATTTCGCCTCCAAACAGCACCTGTTCCATCAGAATCCTGACTACAGCGGTCCATGCTCCCAAAGTCATCAACCATGCAAAAATAGATAAAATAACATAAGTATCACCTCTCAATACGAAATATATCAATGAATAATAGTGAATTAAGACATAGAATAGTGATGCAAAATGGACGTATCAACTCCCCCAAGCTTAGACTTCGCTTGTCCCCAAGCGAAACTGAGCTCAATAAACATGACCTCAGGTTTATGGAGTGAAGAGTCGATAAAAGAATACGGACAAGAAGCATCACATTCATCAAATACATACATCATAATAGAAGACAACTCACTATTATATAACTCAATCTTACAATGAGTAAAGGAAACACAATAAAGATACATAGAGTAAATCAGAATTGGTAATGGCAAACTTAGCTCTTGATCGAAGAATAGTTGATAATTTGCTGGAGTTCACAAATAGCTAGTTTTTCAATGAAAGCTTTCGAAGTAGTAAGCATCAAGATAAGAGCAATGTGCAAAACAAGGAACATAAGAAACATGAATGCATAAATCATCATATGAATGAATGAAACACATCAACTCAAAATACTTGCTGAGATAGAAGGGAGTAGGTTTACTGACTCAACTATAAAGTAAAAAAAAGGCCCTTCAAAGAGGGAAGCAGGGATTGCAAGTCTCATAAAGAGCTCCCAAAAATTATGATACTTACTAGCTTTCAGCTCTCATTGCCCTATCATAGGCATCTTTAGGTGATTAAGGTGAAAGTGAGGTCCAATCTGAGTTATATGCTTGACAGACTATAAACTGAAAATCCCAAGTCCCTTGAGTACGAGGGCCGCTCCTCATGCTACTCAACTTTAGTTACCGGTAAGTTCTTGTCATTGTAAGTATGTGCGTATCATTTAGAACCGCCAACGGGGTACCCCTTGCCTGATGATACGGAAGAATCCCCATATCAAAATGACAAGGCAAGCAGACAATGAGTATCTCAGCAATCTTTTTATTTACCATGGGAAAATGGTGCTTTTTTTCTCTCTTTCCTCTTTTCATAGTATCTCCTTTTTTTCTTTTTCTCAGTAGCTATCTCTCTTTTTTATATAAGAAGAATGCTTTATAGATATCATTATGGTTACGCTGCAGGTTTCCACCATGTCAGCATGGATTAGACCAGCGGCCCAGGCGTTTCTCTAACACACATACATAACTCCATGGACTTACAACCTCCCCTTTTATTTCACACCGACGACATCCGCAAACAAAAGAGCAAGGTATCAACTGGGTATATATTTACAAGTGTTGAAAGCGTTCCCCGTGACAGCACGGTTCTGCTAATCCCCAGCCTATAATTTGCAAGCATATAACTTTCATGGAGAGTTCACAATGGTTTAGGTTTATTAAGTGCGGAAAATAAAGTGTGCCATCAAGTTCGTGAGAGCTTTAATCACTAATTTTTCACATAACAAGTTTAATTTGGGAGGTAGACAAAACAAGAATTTACTTGGAATAGCAATAATGCTACTAGGTAGGTATGGTGGACACAAATGGCAAAGGTTTTGGTTTAAAGGAGTGGATGCATGAGAAGAATACCCTCTCAGTACAGGTTTTTGGCTAGCAAGGCTGGGTAGCAAGTACAAGAGTTGAAGGAAACAACCAAACATACAAATGATAAAGACAAACATGCAATCTTCCTTGGAAGCACAAAAGATCTTAACTAGAGAATACTAGACTTATGAGCAAATCAAGAAAGAAAGACGATGAAATTATTTTTCTCTTTAGAGTACTTCTATCTTTTTCTTTTCAACTCTCAAAAAGGTGTTGCTACTGACCGAGCCAGGTTTGCCAAAACCAACTAAATTAACTCAATGATCCCAAAGTGATACCAATACTAACAACAGGATCAATCATATAACCACGAATTTAAAACTAACATAAGCTATGCAAAAGAGTGAATGATAGAACTTCTCATTAATATTCCATAATGGCAACTCACACCAAGGGATACAAATCTAACGAGAGAGGGGACTCTTCCATAATGCAAACCATACTACAAAATAACTCCTCTATTGATGATATGACTCTACTAATAAGGTAAAAAGATAGCAGATAGTGATGTGATACCGCGGCACGCCCCCAAGCTTGGAACAAACCAAGGGGATGCCAAACCTGATGACGAATTACTCCTTAGGTGGTGGTGGTATCCTCTTGATGAGCTCTTTGATCAGTTTCCCCAAGTCCTCAATCTCGAAGGTGAGATTACGAATCAGCTGTGAGTTTTGCTCAATGCGGCTCATGATCATGTCGTGTTGAGAATTCCAGCTCTTGCTATTCTTTCCCCACTCTTCCTCCTTAAAGTCTTCTTTTCCTGCATGGTTATGGGTAAAGGTATGGAAGGTACTCTTGGTGTTCGGAGAAGGCGTCCTTGGTGCCAAGCAGTGATGCGGAAGCTTCCCTCCAGTTGACATCCGTGCAGTCCTTCTGATCCTTGCAGGGTTCACCACGAATCCAATGCTTGCAACGGTAGTGCCAGTGTGCTTTGCCTCCTCTTCACGTTCACTCTTGATCTCCTTCTCCTTCCCGGGGTCTTGGAGGTTTTCCTCCATGGGCTCCTTCCCTTTATCCTTGGCGGACACCATTGTGCTTCTAAGCTTTCAAAGAGTATGTCCTGGCAGAAACAGATCGAAACAAAAACACGACGAAAACACGATATACGGACCTCAGGGGATCTGGGGGGTTATATATTACGAAGTTTCATATCAAAAGGAAGGTATTGGGAGAAAACGAGTCGGAGGCGGAGTCCGGAGTGGCCTCACCACCTGGTGGCGCGGCCAGGGGTGGGCCCGCGCCATGGGGTGGTGTGGGCCACCCTGGCTCCGTTTCCGTCTCTTATTCGCTTTGTAGCGTTCCTTATTGACTGAAAACTGCAAAAATATAGTTGGATTGTATTTTCGCGGAACTTTTCTTACCAGAACTGTTACCTAGTTGGAAACGGACTCAGCAGGTCTCTGAATTTGGTATTTAATGGATCCTTCTGGAGTCATCTCTTGAATAACATCAATATCTTCATCTTCATATATTTATTACTTGAGTCATAAAACCTTTCTCTTTCTTATTACACCATTATCTCCACTTCCTGGAAATTTCTTTCACACAAAACCTCACACAGTTCTTATTAGCAACATTAGTATAAGTGAAGTGATAAAACCTTTTGAGTCCAACTTCAACTGAAAACGATCAAAACAAAATCTACTGTAGCAACTCCTTCCGAAAACCCAAAAAGAATTCAAAAAGGAAATCGAATAAAGAAGCAAATGCAAGAGTGGCAAAATCTGTCAAAACAGACCAGCAGGTAAAGATCAATTTTTTCGAAAATCTTCTGTTGCTCAAATCAAAAAGTGCAAAACTAATGAAAGTTAAATAACAACCTGGGGCAGAAGCACAAACAATTATAGCTCAATCCGACATACAGAGATCTTTCACGAATTTTTACGGTGAAGCACAAAAATCTGTTTCGGGACAACAATTTCCCCAAATCTTACTTCTCTCTCATTAGAAGCTGATCTTGACACAAAATCCAAACAAAACGGATAAGGAGAGGTTATTACCGAAGTAATAACTTCCAAGACTCGAAGAAACAAAAACAAACTGAAAGCAAAAACAAATTGGGTTGTCTCCCATAAAGCTCTTTCTTTATAGCCATTAAGATGGGCATGATAATTTTGAAGAAGCTCTCATAGGGATATGAATTGAAGTGAAAGAGAGCATTAAGAAGCAAAAACACACACACATTTAAGTCTAACCCACTTCCTATGCAAGGGGATTTTGTAAACAAACAAGTTATTGAAACCAAAAGCAACTTGCATAAGAAGGCAAAAGAAGTGCAGCATAGAAACTTTCAGCATAAAACGAGGAAACTTGATATTATTGAGATACATAAGAACACTTTTCCCTCTCTCATAGTAACTTTTAGTATCATGCATAAACTTAACAATATAGCTATCACAAGGACCATCATAGCAATGATCACTTATTCTAACAGAAAACACAGGGATACTAGCTCTCATAACACTACTTTGTGAAACAATATTAGAGGTATCCTTACAAAGGATAGGGTGTCCCTCTTTTTTCATACTTAGTGACAAAGCCTTTCACATTTGCTATTATAGGTTCATCAACCATTTGTTTATCAGGTTCAACAGCTTTATTCATACTTTCATCTACCATACTAGCCATCATAGAATGTTCCTTTACCTTAACTGGGAAAGGCATTTTCTCAATATAAGGTTTGGATAAGACATGATTAGCAGTATAAACTTCAGTATTTCTTGAAGGAATACTCTTAGCAACATCTTTATAAGGTTCATGATACTCATTCCACTTCTTTTTAGGCACTTCAATGTAGGAAGCAAAAGCCTTAAAATAAGAAGCAATAGCTTGAGAGTCTAGACCATAAGCATTTTTAATATTTTGAAAGTCATCAGTTCCCATAAAGGATTCAATGCAATCATAATCATAATTTATACCTTACTTTCTACCTTTGTCATTCTCCCAAGCTTCAGCATTTTCTTGAATATGGTCTAGAAGGTCTCATTTAGCTTCTTCTTCCATGCGAGTGAATGATCCAGCACAAGAAGCATCCAATAAATCCTTGTCATGTAGAGGGAGCCTTGCATAAAAGTTGTTGATAATAATATTGTTGGGGAGCTCATGAATGGGACATTTGAGCATTAGTAACTTCAATCTCCCCCAAGCCTGAGCTGTACTCTCTCCATCAAGAGGCCAAAAGTTGTATATTCGATTCCGATCTTTATGAATCTCATTAGGAGGATAAAACTTTGAATAAAAGAGAGGCACTATTTCCTCCCATTCTAGAGCTTGACCATTCTTCAGCAGCTTATACCATTCCTCAGCTCTTCCTTCCAGTGATAATGAGAATAACTTCTTCTTAACTTGATCTGTAGTAATACCTACACACTTGAACAACCCGCATAATTCGTGTATAAAGAGTAAATGATCACTGGGATGGACAGTTCCATCCCCAACATAGTAGTTATCCATAACACGATCAATAATTCTTGTAGGTATGTTGAAAACATCTTTCTCAGCAGGTGGTGGCTTATCTACTACCTTAGCAGTGGTAGTAGCATTACCAAATAAGAAACTCAGTGAATTATCCATTACGAAAATAAAGCAACTAGCAGAAGTAAACAATACTCACAGTAGAAGTTTCCTTTACCAGTTCCACTCTCCAATAGCGCTTCACTCCCCGGCAATGGCGCCAGAAAATAGTCTTGATGACCCACAAGTATAGGGGGTGTATCGCAGTATTATCGATAAGTAAAAGTGTCGAACCCAACGAGGAGCAGAAGGTGTTGGCTAGTGGTATGGATCAGGAATTCTCTGCAAATACTTAGCAAACAGATTTTTAGGGGTTTTCGATAAAGCAAGTAAACAAAGTACGAGTAAATGAAAGACAATAAGAATGAATGCAGCAAGTGGCCCAATCTTTTATGCAGCAAAGGACAAGTCGGTTGTATTTATATAGATGACCAAACGTTCTCGAGGACACATGGGAAGACTGTCAAGTGCTTTCGCTTCATATAGTCGATTAATCTTCTCTAGCTTGCTAAGTGTTGTGTGGGTGAACCTGTGCTAATGTACCGCCCCATCCAAGACTAAATACATACTTGTGATTATACCCCTTGCAAACATCTGTAAGTACAAGAAATTAATTAAGGTAAAACCTAACCACAGCGTTAAACTCTAATACCCTTACGTCCGTTGTGCAATGGTTTCCTAACGGGGGTTCAGGTTTCTGTCACTTCGGCAACCCCTACGATTAGTAGCCAAATACACAATGCAGTCCCCTAGGCCCATATAGGTGAAGTGTCGTGTAGTCGACATCCACATGACACCACTAGAAGAAGTACACCACAACTTAAATAACAATCTATTGAATCTTTCTCAACGCAATTCCACTACTAACAACAAGACTTCTCCCATGTCCTCAAGAACAAAACGAACTACTCACAAGACATCATATGGATCATGATCAGAGATGGAATAATGATGTATAACAATCTGAACATAAACAATAATTCAATGGTTCACTCAATAGCATCAACTACAAAGAGTAATCAACATCAGGAAAGTTTCCCCTATGAACTATAGCAAGATTCAACCAATTGTTACAGCAATATGGAGATGGTGATGAGGGTCCTGATGGTGATGATGGTGGTGATGATGAGGATGATGATCCCGATGAAGTCCAACTTGATGGTGGTGTTGATGGCGACGATCTCCCCTCTCCAGGAAGGAATTCCCTCGGCAGAAATCTGTCTACTGGAGAGATCTTTCTCTCTCGGTGTTTTCCGCCCCGCAGAGGTGGCGGAATCTTTCTGTGGTCACTCCCTGAGGCTTAGGGTTTCGTGGGGATGATATACGCCAGAGAGGAGAGGCTAGATTGGGCCAGGGCGGCCACACCACTCCCAGGCGCGGCCTAGGCCTGCCCGCGCCATGGGGTGGTGTGGGCCCCCTGTGGCCCACCTCCACTCCATCTTCTGGCATCCTGAGTCTTCTGGAAAAATAGAATTTTCTGTATATTTTCCCGGATTTTCTGATCTTCGCGAATTTCGTCTCCAAACAACACCTTTTCCATCAGAATCCTGACTACAGCGGTCCATGCTCCAAAAGTCATCAACCATGCAAAAATAGATGAAATAACATAAGTATCACTTCTCAATACGAAATATATCAATGAATAATAGTGAATTAAGACATAGAATAGTGATGCAAAATGGACGTACCAAGGAGACACGCATCTGGGAGCATGAGTTGATGGGAGACTTCCTCGCCATTAAGATGGAAGAGAACTCGTCACTGGATAGCCACTTACAGCACATGCATGATGTGTACATGAGGCCAGCATACTTCCTAGACGTCTGGATTTCAGGCTCTTTCGCAAATGCTGCTGTGTTGCGGTCGCTGCCACCAAGCTACCAAGCACAAGTCAGGACTTGTGTAATGAGGGGCGACACGGAAATGGAGTTCCACCGGTTCATGACACATCTCAGGAATGTGTTGGTTGAACCAGATGTCGCTCAGGTCGTCAACGACAAAGGTATATATTTGATATACAGTTTTATAAATGTTATAATCTTGCAAACACATTGCAGTGTTAAGTATATCTGATACTTGTTCTGTTTTGGTGAAAACAGGTCCTTCTGCATAGAGGTGCTTGCTGGAGAGGAGGTGACGTTGTGTGTTGATGGCGAGCATGATGATGATGGCCGACGACACTCTCCCTCGACATTTATCATTTAGTTTATGTTTAGGATGATTATTGTAATCAAGAGATTGTGAACTTCTTTAGTGTGTCTCACACTTCGTGAGACAGTTATTCATATAAGTTTGTAACAAACAGTTGTTCCACTTTTATGAATGATTTCTATTCGTGTTCATATCTTGTTTGATTACTTGTGAATTATCCTTATTGTTATGAAACTAATTAATAGTGTATGAACATTTGTAAAACATTAAAAATGCCTTGTTTGAAATATCCAACTTAATGATATTTCATTAATGAATGAAACCATTGTTTAAATTCAAAGGTATGTGATAATATGTGAAAGTCATTCGATTTCTCATCACATATAAATCATGCCTAAGTTCGGCAAAATAAGTTGAACAACCGTGCATTACTTGAATACAAAGTGTTTAATGAATTGTTAAAAGTAAATACATATTCGATGTATTACATTTTAATGAAAATGGTAATTATCATTATATGATTGTTTAAATGTGTAAAGTAAGTTTACCGAAGGAAACATGAATATGAAAATATTTTATTTGATCAAAGTGTTTCATCAATAAAAGGGGTATAAGTATAAAAGAGAATCCAATTACTATGATTTGATCAATACTAATAAAGTTCAAATTTATAAAAATGGCATAAAAGAAATTGTGAAATGCATAGTGTTTTGAAACGTCAAAATGCAAAGCATCACAATATGATATTAGATACCAAAGGGGGATAAATAGAAGGCACCAAATAAATCTTTGTAGTATATATGTAGAGACCATTAGTTAGAAATAGTTAGTACTCAATTAGAATTGGTAAACCATTTGAATTCGTGAAAGTTTTGGGGTTATTCGATATAACCAAAACAATAGCGAATAAGTCCTTGTAGAGTATTCATTGGAAACTTTGAATACGAAACCCATAGCTCAAACCAAAAGGAAAGCAAAATTCGTATCGCTTGGATTTTGGTGCATTCTTGAGAAAGCTCACCTATTGTGAAGTTTCTCAATTATGGAGCAAATGGAAAATAGTGTAAAACACGATGAGGATTCAAAACCCTGCATCAGAGTGTTGAGAAGCGCAACGGACAGTGTTCCTGAACGATTCTCTTCATGGAAGGAAAGAATCAATGAGTTTGATCATTGTGTTTTTCCCTCCACTATTGTTTTTCACTACATGAAGTAGGATTCAAAATGTAAATCCATATCTTGTATGGAGACATTTGTGAATCACTTGTCATGATTTTTTGGAATATGACATACCTACGAACTACAAAGGAAATGATGGTAAACTAGAATTATGAGAAATCCTAATAGCAAAATTTCCTTGAGATTAAAAAGCAATTCATTGCTGAATCTCACAAGTAAAAGGAGTTACTTGGAATTTTCCAAATGACTGTAAAGCCATAGTAGGAAAAGGGGTAAATGACAAAAGCACAATTTGTCAAGTATTGGATGAATTCAAATGAATTTGATTCATGTGTGCTAAGTGTCTAGTGGATTTAAAAAACTAGTAAAGTACTAGTATCTCATAGTAAATCTCCAAGTTTGATATTTGATCAAAGGATTTTGAAGTTATTCAAAATAGTAAAGGAGATATGCAATTTGCATAAAATTGAGTGGGAGCTATGTAAGTCTTCCTTAAACAATATGTGATTGACATGTTTTTAAGTGGGAGAAATATAAGACTCAAATTCAAATATGTAGGAACATAGTTTGAGTAAGAGTACTGACTCATACCCAAATATGTTAGCAACATATTTTGAGTGGGAGCTTATAGGAGTAATTCTTAAAGTAAGTTAAGGATGAAAGTGCAAATACTTATAAATAATGATTTATAAGATGTAGAAGTTGATGATAGATGTATTATGATATTATGTAGTATTCCTTAAGGGATTTTGAAAGGGGTTTCAGAATAGAAGATAATTAAGGAACTAGTCCTTAATAACTCAAATTAGGAATAACATTAAGTTTAAACATCAATGGTTGAAAGAAAGAAAAGGATGATCGTCATCCACAATGTTAAGACATAGGTTCTATCTTAGAAAACCATGATGATAACTTAGCATAATATGTGATCCAATAAGGAACGTTTGAAAGTGATCAAGTTCGAATCACAGAATGTTGAGCTGAGTTTTGTCCGCAGTGCCTAACAGAGAACTGTGGACATATTTTCAAATCCATAAAGGATGACATATCTTAAAGCATAAAGAGTTATGTTATAAGGGAATATGTTGGAAACTCATGTAGATACCAATTAAAGTCAAGTAGGAAGCGAGGTGAAAAAAACATCGAAAGTTGCACAGAGTGCACTAGTGTTTCGATGAATACATTTATAATAATAGATAAGGGTACCATCTAAAGTGTTGTATAATGTTATGGCAGGGCTAATTCGCTTTTAACGTAGAATGATGTGCCCCAGGGCACAGTGCCCATGAGAAAGCCCTCAAGGTTGATCTAACGTCACTGTAGGCTCCTGGAATCAGGCCTCGTTCTGCTGCCATAGCGACGATGCATACACACATATGCTGTCATGTGATGATAGAATATTAATGTCAATCAAAGTGACATTAGTAAGTTGCAAAGGATCTGGGACTGTAAAGTACAGAACCAAGACTCAACCTCTTCCATGAGCAAGCGTGTTCTAGGTACCGGTTATATGGTGCCAATAATTAAGAACAAATGTAGCTAGTGTATTTGTACTCTAGTGCAAGTGGGAGACTATTGGAAATATGCCCTAGAGACAAATAGTAGTAAGGACTATTATCATATTTCATATAGTTTATGATTAAGTTTATATCATGCTATAACTGTATTGAGTGGAAACATCAATACACGTGTGATATACAAACAAACCAGGGGTTCCTAGTGAAACTCTAGTCGCTGGTTCATTGGGCAACAAATGATCATGTTTCCTGATCATGTGGCATTTATGCCAGTTGGAAATGAGGTCATCTCATTCAGAGAATGAGATGATGAACCAATACCCAACCTAAACATCGTGATTCGATCATATCACGAAGTTCAAGTTACGATGATTAGAAATGGATCCTCGTAGACTATTCCTTAGACCGTGAGGCTATATCAATCACTGTCTCTCGAGAGTGCTTAGATAGCATCAAACGCCATCTGGTAAAACGGTGGTTATAAAGGTGTGTTCAGGTATTCGGAGGAAACCGTAGAGGCAATACATTTCAAGAGCGGGATTTGTCCATCCATGTGACGGGAAGATACTCAAGGGCCCACTCGGAGAAGTTATATCCAATAGCTGCGCAGTGTGTGATTAGATCACAGGGATATCACTTGTCGGAATGAGTCAAATAGCATTGTTCAGTACGAGATTGAACTCGACATGAAGATGTCATTGATCAGGTCTCAGGCAATGCAAGTATCGAATGACAAAGGGAATAAGACACGACTGTCCCGGTTCAAACGACGAAAGATCTTCGTGGAACGCACAGGGGTCACATGGCCATCCAGGTCCCTCTGTTGATCATTGGTGCGGGAGTGTCCCGACCATGTCTGGAGTGTTCCCGAACCATAGGGTATCACGCTTAAGGGCTTGATGATGCTTAGAGAGTATTTATAGGATCGGTAGAATCACCGAAGAAAAGAAGGGAGAAAAATGGAAGGGTTTCGGTAAGTCCGGAGGATGTCCGGAGTGGAGGTGGAAGGTGTTCCATAGCCACGGAGATTAAATGACATGTGAATGAATGTTAAATATTGATTTAATCATTTATTCATAATTATTTAATAAAGAGAAAATCAATTAAAAGGTCAAAAGGCTTAATAGGCCAATTCCGGAGGGAGAGGGCCCATTAGGGAAAAGGAGAAAGGGGAGAAGGGGCAAGGGGGAGGCCGGCTGGGCCTAGCCCCCCCCCCCACGCGGGGCCCACTAGGTGGCCGACGGCTACCTCCTCCCCCTCCTCTCCTTTAGTCCCACCCCAGGACTTGAGGGGAGGTAGTACCTCCCCTCCCCCTATATAAGGTGGGGTATTTGGCCTAGAAAATACAACCAATAATCAATAAAGGTCTCCCCACTTTTGGGAGGACCTCTAATTGATATTTTCTCTCTCCCCCTCTGTCTCTCGTGACCGTGGTCCCAAGTCTGGACTGCGCGAGCGAGAGACATCTTCACTGCGGAGCGCCGTCGCGCTGCGGGATTCGGATCCGGGAGCTCTACTTCCGCAACTGCTGCTGGATCAGGGAAGCGGGAGTCATCGTCAGGCACTGGACGTGTGTAACTCCCACGAGGTGTCACACTTGAGGCACTCAAGTCGTAGGAGCCAGAAGGAGCACAAGGACTTCATCATGACCTTGAGGTTGGCTTCGGCTCGTCTACATCAACCACGCTCTCATGAGCGTTGACAACGCTTTTCGGTCTTCGAGGGTAAGTTCGCGAAAATCCCCTCCCATTACTGTATTACTAATAGATAGGTCATGGCAGCTTCAGGGGTTTAGGGGCATAGAGTAAAATTTATTGTGTTTATGCGTGGAACCCCTACACTCACACCATGTTATGACTATCCCAAGTCACCATAGCCTTGATTATCCTTTAGTTTTCAACTTGTAATATTACTTTCTGCTTTGATCAATGATGTTTTGTCGCTCTGCATGATTATGGCCATTATTGCTCTCTTAGTTTGTTGCTCCTAGTCTTTTGCTAGCCTCCGTAACCAAGTATGAGTTCCACTCATGCATCCAACTCCTTAAACCAAGTTATTCCAAAGAGTCCACCATACCTACCTATTAGCAATTGCTATTCCAAGTATATTCATGTTTTTGTCTACCTTCCAAAATTAAACTTGTTATGAGAAAACTAGTGATTAAAGCTCTCACGAACTTGATGGCACACTTTATTTTCCTTGCACTTAATAAACTTGAACCAGTGGGTCCTTCTTTGTTGCGTATATGCTTGCGCTTTATAAGTTGAAGTTAGCAGAACCATGTATCATGGGGAACGCTTTCAAGATTGCACTTGTACTTTGTACCCCGTTGATATCATGTTCTTTTGCTTATGGATCCCGGCGGTGTGAAATAAAAGTGCAACTTGTAAGATCATGGAGTTTGTATGTGTGTTAGAGAAACACCTGGACCGCTAGCCTAAGCCATGCCTAATCATGGTGGAAACTTGCAGCATCACCATAATGAGCACTCTATGAAGCATCCTCAATAAAAACCTATGCAAATAGCAAATAAAAAGATCGCTGAGATGCTCATTGTCTGCTTGCCTTGTCATTTTGATTATGGGATAGCTCCTGTATCATGTGCAAGGGGTACCCCGTTGGCGGTTCTTTATGATACATATGTACTTACAATGACAAGAGCTTACTTGTGACTAAAGTTGAGTAGCATGAGGTTCGGTCTTCATAAGTAAGGGGCATGAGATTTCAGCTTATAACTTGTCAAGCATATCATCTTAGTTGTGTCACTTTAACCTTAATCACTTCAAGATGCTTATGATAGGGGCAATGAGAGCTGAAAGCTAATAAGTACCATAATTTTTGGAAGATCTTTATGAGACTTGAATCCCTGCTTCCTTCTATGAAGGCCTTTCTTCCACTTATATATTGAGTCTCCACATTCTACCTTTATGAACCTACTTTGAGAGCATAGTGGCCATTCTTAGTTCTATATGCATTGTCCCAAGACTTGTTGATTGATGCATAGTTTTGATATTGCTTGTTTTAAACTATTTGTATCTAGTCACTCTTATGAACTTTGAAGGTGTCCTATGCATTTATATTTGCTACTCTATGAGGGACAAGCTGAATACTATTATGCTATGTTTTATTTATGTGAAACAAACAAACGTCTTGCAAAGCATTGTTATTCATGAATCTTTTGTTTGTGCCTTTTCATGTTGCAACATAGTTGCTTTGTCTTATTGCTAGAACTTTGTCTTTCATGTTATGATTGAAGTACTATGATCCCAGCTTTGAATGTTTTACAAATACTTTGATCAAGTTTATGATGGTGAATGTCACCTCAAAAATTATTCTTTCTTTTTATCACTTACCTACTCGAGGACGAGCAGGAGTTAAGCTTGGGGATGTTGATACATTGCAAATGTATCTATAATTTTTGATGTTCCATGCTTGGTTTTATCTACTTTCTTTTGTTTTGTCCATGCTTTGGACTACTTTTCATATGATTTCTTGGACTAACCTATTAACAAGATGCCACAGTGCCAGTTGCCTATTTTCTGCTGTTTTGGTTCCAGGAAAGTCAGAAAATGAATATTCTCAGAATTGGACGGGACAAAAGCCAAAGTCAATATTTTACCGGGGGGAACACGGAACCAGAAGACGAGACGGAGAGGGGCCAGGGGCCAGCCACACCATAGGATGGTGCGGGTGCCCCTTGGCCGCGCCACCAGGTGGTGTGGGCCCCTCCGGCCTCCACCGACCTTGCCCTTTCACCTATATATTCCTCCCGATACAGAAACCCTAAATAGTCAAGCCTCTAGCCACAAAAAGTTCCACAGTGCCGCCGCCACCGAAAAGGATATTCGGGGGACAGAAAGTCTCTGTTCCGGCACCCTGCTGGGACGGGGAAGTGCCCCCGGAGCCATCTCCATCGATCTCCACCACCATCTTCATCACCTTTGCTGATTCCCATGATGAGGAGGGAGTAGTTCTTCCTCGAGGCTAAGGGTTCTACCGGTAGTTATGTGTTCATCTCTCTCTCTATGCATGATCTTATTGAGATCATGAGCTTGTAATCTATAGATCTACCTTGCTACTCAAGTGCTTTAATAGATCTCTGCTCTCCCCATGTGTGTGAAGTTGACAGTGTCCACACCATGGTGGCACTTAGGCTAGAGAGTACAAATACTTGTTATGAGTTACATTTGGAGTTGGATGTCTTTATGAAATGTGGTGTTTGTTGGAACCATCTAGTGCTCAAGGTGACCGTGTGGGGTTATCTAGATTCGGAAAGCGAACTTTGAGGTGTGCTGTTATAGCCCTACCATCGATTAGAGTGTCCAATCGGAGAGTAGTTAAGAGTAGTATCATGAAGATAATATATTTATATGAGAGTGTTCACTAGTGTCCAACCTTGTTTCTAAGCATTGAAACACCGTTTGCAACTAGATCTGTTACATGTTTGCTTGCTTCCATCTTTATTTCAGTTTGCCTTTAGTCTCTTCTACGCCATCAAGCTATTTTCTAGCACCGTTGTCTTATATCCATACCACTTGTATTTTACTATCTCTTCGCCAAACTAGTGCACCTATACACCTGGTAAGTGTATTGGGTGTGTTGGGGACACAAGAGACTTCTTGTATCTTGATTGCAGGTTTGCTTGAGAGGGATACATTTGACCACTTCCTCCCTGAGTTCGATAAACCTTGGGTGATCCACTTAAGGGAAAACTTGCTGTTGCTCAACAAACCTCTGCACTTGGAGGCCCAACAACTGTCTTCAAGAATAGAAGTGCGTAGACATCAGTCACTGACATATAGAGACTCCAGATCCTTTGACGACCTATTCCATTCTCTGATGGTGATCGGGATGTAGTCCCTAACAATAACTCTACATTGCCTTATAAATTTATTTGCAGCATCAATGGGAGCCTTCGGTTCGCTGTCTAGAGCGACTTCTTTGACCCTATACCTTTCATGGTCTCCCAACTTTCTGGCTGGGCCTCGTTTATTATTTTGCAGAAGATTTGATCTATCCGGAGGGCTAAAAGAAGAAAGAGTGTTAATATATATGTATATAGACTATAGAGGCTTAATTAATTAATATATATATATATATGCAGCTCGCCGGCTTCTCCCTGGTCGGCTTCTCCCTCACCGGAGCCGTCTATTCGGTCGAAACCCGGATCTCCCTCATCGGAGTTGTTCAGATATAGCGAGGTGACATCGTTATTGATATGTCCTCCCTCATTGATCATATCCTCAAGCGCCATTTCCTTTTCTTTGTCTCTGGGTTCCATATTTCTGCAAAAGGGAAAAAGTGGATGAGTCGAAGCGGCCAAGCGAGGAGGTTAGGTAGGCGTGGTTTGACGGGCTAGGGATATAAACCATAATTCGAAGAAACCCTAATATATGGCGCGTGTTGCCGCGCCCGTCCATCGTCCCTATATGGAGCGCATTGCCACGCCCGTCCATCGTCCCTATATGGTGCGCGTTGCCGCACTGTCCCTAACCTCAAACACTGGCGGTATCGTGTAACTCCAATAGTACAAATAAATACTCTAATACTACAAATACTCTATTACTACAAATACTAGTAATATAATACTATCAGTAATACTCTACTAATATAATACTAATAGTAATAGTCGGTAGCGGAGCTTCAGATCGGAGCAGGAAGATCTACAGCTACCTAGGGTTCTTCCTCTGCTTGTTGTTGCTCGGGGTCAGGCAGTTTGCAGCGGAGAAGGGCACCACTACTTCTAATAAATCTGCATCAGGGGCGAGGCTTGCCTTGCAACTACCAGATCTGTTCCTCTTGCTGGCCGGCCGTGGAGGCGGGGGCGGAGGTGCACTTCTGGGGCATTGTAGTCGAGCTTCGCATCCTCGAGTTACTCTATGATGCGGACAAGCAGCGTCAAGAGGTTGCGGACGACACTCACTCATGTTGCTCCGATGGTAGGAGCTAGTGGGTGGTGCGGTGATCTTTGCAGCTCGACCAATAAGCTTAGGAGTGGGCACCATCTTCCTCGATGGAGTTGTGGAGTAGTTGTTTTTCCCCTGGCCGGCCTCGGTGGCGAGGGGGAAGACCGCTACTGCTATTCTTCATTTCGGAAGACATAGGAGAAGGTTTGTGCAGCAGCTTGAGGTGAACTACACGATGGCCAAGTTTGCTGGCGTGATCCGTGGCCGAGTCGTCGGCTTCTTTAGATGCGTCGATGCTCCCTCCAAGATGGAGGCCCTTGCTGGTGAGCCTTTCTGGCAAGCCCCGTCCCTCCCTCACCAAGTGGTTCATCCCCGATGGAGGTTGGATGGCCGGAGTTGTCTTGCCATCGTCGGTGGAGAAGGCCAGGGGCTGGATTGCTTTTTTAGTTTTTTCCCTAGGGTCCTTTTTGTATTTCTGCAGGACTTTTCCCTAGTTCATGTTCTTAACGGGGACCTGTATGATCATTTGTACCCACCTCTTTGAATGAATGCTACATCGGGGTCCTTTGCGGCCCTTCCTTGTTCAAAAAAAAATCTAATACTAATACTAATACTCTAATACTAGTACTCTAATACTAATACTAGTACTAATACTAATACTAATACTAATACTAATACTAATACTAATACTAATACTAATACTCTAATACTGATACTAGTACCGACGGAAATGGAGGCGGTCGTACCTCCCTAACGGGGACGATGCGGGGGGTGGGTGGCGTGGTGCAGGGACGGCGCGGGGACGGTGCGGGGGGTGCGTAGTATGGCTCTGCTTTGGTGCGGCGTAGCGCGGAGACGACGCGGTTACTCGATGACTCCTCCCTAGTGGCATGGGACTCCACGGGCGCGGGCGGCGGTGGTTCGTGGCTTGTCGAAGAAGCGGAGGCACGTGGAGGCTGGTGGTGGGGCGGCGGTTAGGCAGCTTGACGGCGTCGAATCAGCTCGTCGTGGCGGCGGCGATGATGATCTTTGCAGTTGGCGGTGTGAGTGAAAGAGATTGGGAAGGAGAGAAAGGGGCACACGCACGCGGTTAAGTACAAGAGGGCCTTTAGTCCCGGTTGGTGGCACCAACCGGGATGAAAGACCATAGCATACGTCCCGGTTGGAGCCACCAACCAGGACGTATGATGGCCACCAAAGAGGTGCGCGAAGAGGACCTTTAGTCCCGGTTGGTGCCACCAACCGGGACTAAAAGTCCTTTTTTCAAAAGTTTTTCAAACTTTTCAGATGTTCCCGCCTTATTTCTTATTTCTTATTTAGGTGTTCACATTTGAAATGATTTGAATTTGAAAAAACTTTCTATCTTATAAAATAATTATTCAAACTATTAAATTTGAAATGGTTTAAATTTGAAATGTTTTAAATTTGAAATTTATAAAATGGTTTAAATTTGAATTTGCAAACACTTTCAACATGAAAAGTGTTTGAATTTGAATAACTAATGCAGAACCATTTTCTATTTCCTAAAATAATTGTCCAAACTATTTCCCATTTTGCCATTTTCAAATAAAAATGCATTACAGAATGAAAACAATGGATCTCTAGACAATCTTGGGTACACAAACGAACCATTCATCCTAGCCAATGGATTTAGTCATAATCATGTCTAGCCCTATAGTACACAGCTTCGAGGTCATCTTCTGAATCATCTTCCTCGTCATTGCTATGGCATATTTCGGGGATCCTCAGCCCTTCCACGGCTTGTGTAGGGGGGAACCGGGGACCGTGAACCATGACATATTTTGGGGGTACCTGCCACTCTGACCTCGGATGCACGACACGAGGGGGGAGGGGCTCCCGGTTAGCAAAGAAGGCATTCCGGGTGTCGTAGTTGTCGAGATACCAATGGGGATTCATCCGCTGCTCCGACATGAGCTCTAGGTAGAATTGGTTCGTGATGGCCGCGTGGCAGGCGGAACCTTGAGGCATAGGAGGGACAGGATCTCCTCCAACGCTCAGCATCCAGTCAGCGGGCACCCGGTATCCTGGCGGGCATGGGTAGCTGGAGGCGCACAACACCTCGGTCTCTTCGAGTGTGAGAATGGCCCAGTATGCGGTGTCCATTGTTGAGAGAGGAAGGTGTGGATGTGTGGATATCCATGGCGCGGTCGGCCTAGATATAGTGGGAAAGGGCAGGAAAACATAGGGGAAGCGATGGGAAATGGCGGGAAATATCTTTAGTCCCGGTTAGTGGCTCCAACTGGGACTAAAAGACCCGGTTAGAGGAAAAGGGCGGGAAAGCATAGCGGGAAGCGGTGGGAAATGGCAGGAAATATCTTTAGTCCCGGTTAGTGCCTCCAACTGGGACTAAAAGGCCCGGTTAGAGGAAAAGGGCGGGAAAGCATAGCGGGGAGCGGTGGGAAATGGTGGGAAATATCTTTAGTCCCGGTTAGTGGCTCCAACTGGGACTAAAAGGCCCAGTTAGAGGGAAAGGACGGGAAAGCATAGCAAAAAGCGGTGGGAAATGGTGGGAAATATCTTTAGTCCCGGTTAGTGGCTCCAACCGGGACTATCGACAAGAGTGTCGACATTATGTCGTGAGTGTCGACACTATGTTGTGCTGCTTAATCTATAAATAGGCATCCTCGTGAAGTTATCAACCGCAAACATGATGGTGTGCGAGAGTAGAGACACCACTATGACCAGTTTGAGGGAGATGTCGGTGGAGCCCAGTCCTCCGGCATCTCCAACAAACTGGCCATAGATGCACTCCCTAATATGTGATATTAGTTAGCTACCTGGCATATTGATCTAGCTAGAGAAGTTATAAACTCCAAGATGGTGTGCAAGAGCAGGTACAATACTACGTCCAGCTTCAAGGAGATGCATAAGGATCTAGTTATCAGGCATCTCCCTTAAGCTGGCCATAGGGGATGTATCTCTGAAGAAACATCACATTATGAGTCTAAAAATGATTTTTTCAAAAAATTACGAGCATTAGATCATGTACCTGTATTTCAAACCGGACCCACTTCCTACCGATTCGGTAGACATTTGTCTTTTTCTCCAGGGGTGGATGGAAATGTTTTAAAATCCCTAGTTGGGACATTGTTCATGTAAGGTGGTCTAGTATTTTTGAAAAATGGGGTGGTACCATTTTTTATTTAATGTTTGGTGTTGCTTCACAAAACAATCCAATTTTGGCACTAGGAAAATAGAAAATGGCTTTTCCATGCGACGAAAAATAAAACTTCCTCTTGCAACATTGTTAGCCATCCCAAGATGCACATGCATGCACAATATGGGCACAGTATCATAAACTATGCCTCGATTATACACATAACATTGGTCATTTGGAACAAAAGCCTTGAAACCTCGAACATGATAGGTCATTTTGTGAAGGTTTTTTCGAGACATAATCAATATACCAAGTTTGATACTTTTCCTTGCAACTATGTCATATAATATGATACCACACGAAGGATTTACATTGTTTGGACCATTTTTGAATTTATTATGCCCGTTTATGGTCGCTTATGGTCGCTTCGGCCGTAACCATGGAGCATCTTCTTTGCTTAACGGGATGCTTGGGTCAGTTTTCACTATGAAGGGCAGAATTTCATCAAACTTATTATAATCTTCTGACATGTCTGTCTTGTCCTTGACTCCCACGATATTTCTTTTCCCTGAAAGAACTATGTGACACTTTGTCTCATCGTGTGATGTATTCGTTTGCTTATTTTTTTTCTTTTTTCGGTATGGAGGACATGTCCTTCACATAGAAAACATGTGCCACATCATTGGCTAGGACAAATGGTTCGTCTCTGTAACCAAGATTGTTGAGATCTACTGTTGTAATTTCGTACAACTGGTCTACCTTTACCCCTTCTCCATTCAGGTTGATCCATTTGCACCGAAACAAAGGGACCTTAAAAGAAACTCCATAGTCAAGTTCCCATATCTCCTCTATGTAACCATAGTATGTGTCCTTTTTGTCATTCTCGTCGGTTGCATCAAAGCGGACACCACTTTTCTGGTTGGTGCTCTTTTTATCTTGGGTGATCGTGTAAAATGTATTCCCATTTATCTCGTACCCTTAGTAATTCAATATAGTAGAAGATGGTTGATACGTTGCTAACGTATCTATAATTTTTGATGTTCCATGCTTGTTTTGTATCTACTTTCTTATGTTTGTCCACACTTTGGAGTATTTTTATACACTTTCTTGGACTAACCTATTAACAAGATGCCATAGTGCCAGCTGTCTGTTTTCTGCTGTTTTTGGTTCCAGGAAAGTCAGAAAATGAATATTCTCGGAATTGGACGGGACAAAAGCCAAATTCAATATTTCACCGAGGGGGACACGGAGCAATGAGACGGACTGGGGCCAGAGGCCGGCCATACCACCTGGCCGCGCGGCCAGACCTGGCCCGCGCCAGGGGGTGGTGCGGCCGCTTAGGGAACCACCTCGGCCTCCCCTTTCGCCTATATATCGCCTCCGATACAGAAACCCTAAGTACCCGATCAAAATTCCACGAAAGAGTTTGTAGCCGCTATCATCTCCATCCCTAGATCGGGAGGGATCTGAAGCTCTTCCTGGCACCCTGCCGGAGGGGAGAGATCACCCTAGAGGCCTTCTTCATCACCATGCCTACCTCCGTTGTGATGCGTGAGTAGTTCATCCCTAGACTACTGGTCCATGTAGTAGCTAGATGGTTGGTTCTTCTCCTTTGTGCTACCATGTCTAGATCTTGTGAGCTCCGTTCATGATCAAGATCATCTATTTGTAATCATACATGTTGTATTTGCGCGGATCCGATGGATATTGAGATGCTATTTTAGATTGATTATTGATTCTATCATGTCTTTGTTATTTGTGATCTTGCATGCTCTCCATTGTTAGTAGCTATCTTAGCCGAGTAGATGCTAGCAACTCCAAGAGGGAGTATTTATGCTCGATAGTGGGTTCATGCCTCTAGTCATCTGGGGAAGTGACAGAAATCTCTAAGGTACTAGATGTGTTGTTGCTACTAGGGAGAAAACAGCAATCCTTTGTTCATAGAACAATCGTATTGTTTACTTTACGCACAATGCTTAATGCAATTATCTGTTGCTTGCAACTTAATACTAGAGGGGGTTCGGATGATAACCTGAAGGTGGATTATTAGTCATAGATGCAGTTGGATTGCGGTCTATGTATAATGTTGCATTGCCCAATCAAATCTCATAGAAGTCAAGATGATTAGTTTATGCATGTATGCTTTCTCGATGTTTGTCAATTGCCCCGTTGTAATTTGTTCACCCAACATGCCATCTATCTTAAGGAGAATCACCACTAGTGAACTGTGGATCCTGGTCCTTTCTTTTACCATCAATCTACAAGTATTTACTGTCTGTTTACTTTCTGCAAGCTATTACTATCTTCCACACAATACGTTTAATCCTTTGTTTTCAGCAAAACCGGTGAGATTCACAACCTCACTGTAAGTTGGGGGCAAAGTTCTCTGCTTGTGTTGTGCAGGATTCCAAGTTGGAAATAACACCTTGGAGGTGTTTCCTTGCTCCTACTGGTTCGATAACCTTGGTTTCATAACTGAGGGAAAACTTGCTGATGTGCTCATCATACCTACCTCTTGGGGTTCCCCAGCGAGCTTGATATATTTTGAGCCATCAAGCTATGTTTCTGGCACTGTTGCCGGGGAGTCAAGGACATCTTCACAAGGGGAGTCTCTCATAACCAATCTATTTACTTTGTTTTTTGTTTTGCTTAGTTTATTTCTACTTTGTTTGCTTGTTCTTTTTATCAAAAATATAAAAAAATTAGTTCCTACTATAGTTGTTATTTTCATTGGTCTGTTATTGTCTTGCTTTATCATGCTTTCTATCAATGGTTAGTTTCTTTGAAACTGAATCTAATTGGCAAGGTGGGTTCACAGAAGAATAAAAATATTATTATAAGGAACACCGCTTATCACAAAAAGGGAAACACTTATGGGAAAAAATTGATAAATTGTATACCATTGCTATAAATGTGTGCTCTACTTATAATGTTACTTATTGCTTTGATAAATCTTGTTGCTATAAGAGGTATAAACACCTCCCTTTTCAATGTGAGTATAATTATGATGTTACCATATCTTCTTATGTTAAGGGAAATCATGACTTTTATGATGTGGAACAAATTGAAGAATTTATTGCTTGGAAGGGTGCATTCAAACTAGCTTATTTGCTTGAAAATACGGATGATGCACCTTATAAATATGAGGTTTATGATATACTTAAATTTTGCTTTGATAATTACAAGGAAGAAAATGGCTATATCCTTGAATATCTTAATAGATGCTCTCCACCAGCGGAAGAGACTAATGCCTTGCAGGAGCCTATGGAAGAAGAAATTGCTGAAACTGGAAGCTCATTGGATGAAAAATAGGAGGAGAGTGATGATCAAGAGGAGGAAGAATGGAGCAGCTACCCATGTCTACCTTCCAATAAGAGTAACTCTTTAACTAATACCTTATTTGATCGCTCTCCATGCTTACCAAAGGAGGATGAGTGTGATATTTATGTTGTTGAGTTTGTTCGTGATGCTACTGAAAATCATTATGAGAGAGGAAAATATGGTTGTTGGAATTCTCATGTTACTAAAACACCTCTCTTTATATTGAAAGTTCCAAAGTTGCTCTTGTTTTATCTACCCATTCTTGTTACTATGTGCTTCTTTGATTTATTTTCTTACAAGATTCTTATGCATAGGAAGTGGGTTAGACTTAAATGTGTATCATATTTGCTCCTTGATGCTCTCTTTTGCTTCAATTCATATTTCTTATGTGAGCATCTTCTCAAATTATTGAGCCTATCTTAATGGCTATAAAGAAAGAGCTTTTTGGGAGACAATCCATTATTTTTATTCAGTAAGTTTTTATTTTGCTGAGTCTTGGAAGTTATTGCTTTAGTAATAACCTCTCCTTATCCTTTTTATTTTCTTTTTGTGCCAAGAGTAATCTCTAATGAGAGAGAAGTAATACTTGGGAAAGTTGCTGTCCCGAGACAGATTTTTGTCCTTCGTTGTAAACATTCGTGTAAAATCTCTGTATGTCCGTTTGAGCAGTAATATTTTGTGCTTCTGCCCCAGGTTGTTATCCAACTTTCGTTAGTTCAACACTTTTCGATTTGAGCAACAGAAGGTCTTCGAAAAAATTATTTCTACCTGCTGGTCTATTTTGACAGATTTCTACC
This sequence comes from Avena eriantha, assembly GCA_910589775.1. Taxonomy (NCBI): domain Eukaryota; kingdom Viridiplantae; phylum Streptophyta; class Magnoliopsida; order Poales; family Poaceae; genus Avena; species Avena eriantha. The sequence goes on from OU342742.1 coordinate 4,959,735, forward strand.
ATTATTTCCATTTCCTTCTTGTTGATTCCTTTTTGGGTTCTTTTTGGGGAATTGAGCTTTTTGAGGGAAGTGCTATAGTAGCTTTTGTTTTAATGGAAGTTTTACTTGTGTTGGAACTGAACCAAAAGACTTATTATCTTGAGTACACTAATGTTGCTAATGAAGATTGTGTGAAGTTTCGTATGAAGGAAAATTTCAGGTGTAAGGAAAGAATGATGTAATGAGATGAAGAATGGACTAACGCTCAAGCTTGGGGATGCTACCTGTGTCAACCCAAGAAATATCCAAGAAGTACAAGCGTCAAATCTTGGGGATGCCTAAGGCATCCCCTTCTTCATCAGTAAAAATCTCAGGTTTCTTCCAAACACTTCATTTTTATTGTTTCATGCATAGTTGTGTTGTTCTTGGAGCGTCTTCATTTTTGTCTTTGGTTTTAGTTTGCTTGGTTTGATTATTTTGCTTAAATAAATTGGTTGGACCCCCTCATTCATGCATTAGTTTTCAAATAAGATTGGTTTGGATTGAAACAGAGTAGGAAAAGTTCATGCTTAAGTGGTAAAAGGAGCTTGCTTTTGACTGTGGCCTATGATTTATCATGTCATGCTTGATATTGTTTTGGCTTTATGCTTAGTGATTTTTGTTGTAGCATGACATGTTATAAACAATTGAGATTTCTTAATGTGCCTTGAAAGAATCATGCGTTGTTTTAGCATATTAAAGCATAGTATTGTGGTATTCTCATTTGATGCTTTATTTGGGTTGACTTGGCGCATGCTCACACCATGTTAAGACTATACCAAGTCACCATAGCCTCTTTGATCCTTTAGTTTTCGACTTGTAATATCACTTTATGCTTTAATTAATGATGTTTTGTCGCTTTGCATGATTATGGCCATTATTGCTCTCTTAGTTGGTAGCTCCCAGTCTTTTGCTAGCCTCCATACTAAGTATGAGTTCCACTCATGCATCCAACTCCAAATAAAACCAAGTTATTCAAAAGAGTCCACCATACCTACCTACTAGCATTTGCTATTCCAAGTATATTCATGTTTTTATCTATCTTCTGAATTAAACTTGTTAGGAGAAAACTAGTGATTAAAGCTCTCACAAACTTGATGGCACACTTTACTTTTCTTGCCCCTAATAAACTTGAACCATTGTGTCATCTATGTTGTATATGCTTGCACTTATATGTTGGGGATTAGCAGAACCATGCTGTCATGGGGAACGCTTTCAACATTGCACTTGTACATTGTACCCAGTTGATATCATGGTCTTTTGTCTATGGATGTCGTCGGTGTGAAATGAAAGGGGAGCTTGTAAGTCCATGGAGTTATGTATGTGTGTTAGAGAAACGCCTGGGCCGCTGGTCTAATCCATGCCTAATCATGGTGGAAACCTGCAGCGTAACCATAATTCGCAATCTATGAAGCATTCTTCTTATAAAAAGAGATAGAGATTGAGAAAAAGAGAAAAAAAGATTAGAAAAGAGGAAAGAGAGAAAAAATCACCATTTTCCCATGGTAAATAAGAAGATTGTTGATATGCTTATTGTCTGCTTGCCTTGTCATTTTGATATGGGGATTCTTCCGAATCATCGGGCAAGGGGTACCCCGTTGGCGGTTCTCTATGTTACACATGTACTTACTATGACAAGAACTTACCGGTAACTGAACTTGACTAGCACGAGGAGCGTCCCTCGTATTCAAGGGACATGAGATTGCCAACTTATACTTTGTCAAGCATATACTCCATAGTTTGTTCACTTTAACCTTAATCACTTCAAGATGCTTATTATAGGGGAAAATGAGAGATGAAAGCTAATAAGTACCATAATTTTTGGAAGCTCTGTATGATACTTGAATCCCTACTTCCTTCTATGAAGGCCTTTCTTTTACTTTTATGTTGAGTCTCCACCTTCTATCTTTATGCGCCTATTTTGAGAGCATAATGGCCATTCTTAGTTCTATATGCATTGTCCCAAGACTTGTTGATTGATGCATAACTTTGATATTGCTTGTTCTTAAACTATTTGTATCTAGTCACCCTTATAAACTTTGAAGGTGTCCTATGCATTTATGTTTGCTACTCTATGAGGGACAAGCTGAATGCCACTATGCTATGTTTTCTTTATGTGAAACAAATAAACGTCTTGCAAAGCATGGTTATTCATGAATATTTTGTGTGTGCCTTTTCATGTTACAACATAGTCATTATGTCTTATTGTTAGAATTTCATCTTTCATGCTCATGTTTAGAGTACTTTGATCCCAGCTTTCAATGCTTGCAAATGATTTGATCAAGACTGTGATGGTGCATGTCACCTCAAAAATTATTCTTTCTTTTTATCACTTACCTAATCGAGGACGAGCGGGAGTTAAGCTTGGGGATGTTGATACGTTGCAAACGTATCTATAATTTTTGATGTTCCATGCTTGGTTTATATCTACTTTCTTATGTTTTGTCCACACTTTGGAGTATTTCTATATGCTTTCTTGGACTAACCTATTAACAAGATGCCATAGTGCCAGTTGCCTGTTTTTAGTTCCAGAAAAGGCAGAAAATCAATATTCTCGGAATTGGACGGGACAAAAGCCAATATGCCTATTTTTCCCGGAGCAACACGGAAACACGAAGAAGAGACGGAGTAGGGCACCAGGGTGGGCACACCATATGGTGGCGCGGTCTAGCCCTGGCCGCGCCACCAGGTGGTGTGGCCCCCTGGCCACCCACCGACCTTGCCTCTTCGCCTATAAGATGCCTCCCGATGAAAAAACCCTAAAAGGAACAGCCTCCAGCCACGAAAAGTTCCGCAGCGCCGCCGCCACCGAAGGGGAGATTCAGGGGACTGAAAGTATCTGTTCCGGCACCCTGTCGGGACAGGGAAGTGCCCCGGAGCCATCTCCATCGATCTCCACCACCATCTCCATCACCGTTGCTGATTCCCATGATGATGAGGGAGTAGTTCTTCCTCGAGGCTAAGAGTTGTACCGGTAGCTATGTGTTCATCTCTCTCTCTATGCATGATCATATTGTGATCATGAGCTTTGTAATCAAGTAGATCTACCTTGCTACTCAAGTGCTTTAATAGATCTTTTCTCTCCCCATGTGTGTGAAACTAACAGCGTGCACACCATGGTGGCACTTAGGCTAGAGCTTACAAATACTTGTTATGAGTTATATTTGGAGTTGGATGTCTTTATGAAATTGTGGTGTTTGTTGGAACCATCTAGTGCTCAAGGTGACAGTGTGGGGTTATCTAGATGGGAAAGGCGGACTTTGAGGTGTGCTGTTATAGCCCTACCATGGATTAGAGTGTCTAACCGGAGAGTAGTTAAGAGTAGTATCATAAAGAGAAGATATTTATATGAGAGTGTTCACTAGTGAAAGTATGATCCCTAGGCCTTGTTTCTAAGCATTGAAACATCGTTTGCAACTAGATCTGTTACATGTTTGCTTGCTTCCATCTTTATTTCAGTTTGCCTTTAGTCTTTGCATTGAAACGCCATCAAGTTATTTTCTATCACCGTTACCACTTATAATTATCCATACCACTTGTATTTCACTATCTCTTCGCCGAACTAGTGCAGCTATACACCTGACAAGTGTATTGGGTGTGTTGGGGACACAAGAGACTTCTTGCATCTTGATTGCAGGGTTGCTTGAGAGGGGATACCTTTGACCACTTCCTCCCTGAGTTAGATAAACCTTGGGTAATCCACTTAAGGGAAAACTTGCTGCTGTTCTACAAACCTCTGCACTTGGAGACCCAACAACTGTCTACAAGAATAAAAGTGCGTAGACATCAAATACCATTGTCATTATGCTTTCTATATGTGAAACAAACAAACGTCTTACAAAGCATTGTTATTCATGAATCTTTTGTTTGTGCCTTTTCATGTTACAACATAGTTGGTATGTCTTATTGTTAGAACTATATCTTTCATGCTATGTTAAAGTACTATGATCCCAGCTATCAGTATTCTACAAATACTTTGATCAAGTTTATGATGGTGCATGTCACCTCAAGTTTGATCAAGTTTGGCGCCGTTGCCGGGGACTGGAGAAGAAGAAGCTCCCACGTCAACCACGTGCCAGCACCTATGCATTTATGTTTTGCTACTCTATGAGGGACAAGATGAACACTGATACATTGCAAATGTATCTATAACTTTTGATGTTCCATGCTTGGTTTTATCTACTTTCTTGTGTTTTGTTCCAACTTTGGAGTACTTTTCATATGATTTCTTGGACTAACCTATTAACAAGATGCCATAGTGCCAGTTGCTTGTTTTCTGCTGTTTTTGGTTCCAGGAAAGTCAGAAAATGAATATTCTTGGAATTGGACGGGACAAAAGCCAAAGTTCCTATTTTACCGAAAGACTCACGGAGCCAGAATACGAGACGGAGGAGGGCCAGGGCCTGGCCACACCCCCCAGGCGCGGGTCACCCCAGGCCGCGCCAGGGCATGGTGTGGTGGCCCCTGGCACCCCCTCGATCTCCCCTCTCGCCTATAAGAGCCTCTCGATACCAAAACCCTAGATAGTCAAGCCTCCAGCCACGAAAAGTTCCGCAGCGCCGCCACTACCGAAAAGGAGATTCGGGAGATAGAAAGTCTCTGTTCTGGCACCCTGCCAGGATGGGGAAGTGCCCCCAGAGCTATCTCCATCGATCTCCACCACCATCTCCATCACCATTGTTGATTCCCATGATGTGGAGGGAGTAGTTCTCTCTCGAGGCTAAAGGTTATACCGTAGCTATGTGTTCATCTCTCTCTATGCATGATCATATTGTGATCATGAGCTTGTAATCTATAGATCTATCTTGCTACTCAAGTGCTTTAATGAATCTCTGCTCTCCCCATGTGTGTGAAAGTGATAACGTGCTCACCATGGTGGCACTTAGGCTAGAGATTACAAATACTTGTTATGAGTTATATTTGGAGTTGGATGTCTTTATGAAATTGTGGTGTTTGTTGGAACCATCTAGTGCTCAAGGTGACAGTGTGGGGTTATCTAGATGGGAAAGGCGGACTTTGAGGTGTGTTGTTATAGCCCTACCATGGATTAGAGTGTCTAACCGGAGAGTAGTTGAGAGTAGTATCATAAAGAGAAGATATTTATATGAGAGTGTTCACTAGTGAAAGTATGATCCCTAGGCCTTGTTTCTAAGCATTGAAACATCGTTTGCAACTAGATCTGTTACATGTTTGCTTGCTTCCATCTTTATTTCAGTTTGCCTTTAGTCTTTGCATTGAAACGCCGTCAAGTTATTTAAATCCCGAAACAGATTTCTATGTTTCACCGTAAAAATTCATGTAAAATCTCTGTACGTCCTTTTGAGGCGTGAATTTTTGTGCTTCTGCCCCAGGTTGTTATATAACTTTCGTTAGTTCAACACTTTTTGATTTGAGCAACAGAAGGTCTTCGAAAATATTCGTCTTTACCTGCTGGTCTATTTTCATAGATTTCTGCCATTTTCTGCATTTGCTTCTTGTTGGTTCCTTCTTGAGTTCTTTTGGGGAATTGAGCTTTTTGAGGGAAGTGCTACAGTAGATAGTGTTCTAATGGAAGTTTATTTGGTGTTAGAACTGAACCTTAAGACCTTTTATCTTGAGTGCACTAATGTTGCTAATAAAGATTGTGTGAAGTTTTGTATGAAGGAAAAATTTCAGGTGTATGGAAAGAATGAGTAATGAGATGAAGGATGGACTAAAGCTCAAGCTTGGGGATGCACGCGTGTCACGCCAAGAAATATCCAAGAAGTACAAGCGTCAAAGCTTGGGGATGCCCAAGGCATCCCCCTCTCCATCAATAAAAATCTCAGGTTTCTTCCAAACGCTTCATTTTTATTGTTTCATGCATAGTTGTGTTGTTCTTGGAGCGTCTTCTTTTTCGTTTTTGTTTTGGTTTTTCGTTTGCTTGGTTTTCTTAGTTTGCTGAATAAATTGGTTGGACCCCCTCTTTCATACATTTGGTTTGCAAATAGTTTGGTTTGGAAAAGAGTAGGAAAGTTCATACTTATGTGGTAAAAAGAGCTCGTTTTTGACTGTGGCCTATGCTTTGTCATGCCATGCTTGATATTGTTTTGGCTTTATGCTTAGTATTCTTTGCTGTAGCATGACTTGTTATAAATAATTGAGATTGCTTAATGTGCCTTGGATGAATCATGCGTTGTTTTAGCATATTAAAGCATAGTATAGTGGTATTCTCCTTTGATGCTTTATTTGGGTTGACTTGGCACATGCTCACACCATGTTATGACTATCTCAAGTCACCATAGCCTTTATGATCCTTTAGTTTTCAACTTGTAGTATCACTTTATGCTTTGATCAATGATGTTTTGTCGCTCTGCATGATTATGGCCATTATTGCTCTCTTAGTTTGTCGCTCCCAGTCTTTTGCTAGCCTCCACAACAAAGTATGAGTTCCACTCATGCATCCAACTCCCTAAACCAAGTTATTCCAAAGAGTCCACCATACCTACCTACTAGCTTATGCTATTCCAAGTATATGCATGCTTTTGTTTACCTTCCACTTGTTATGAGAAAACTAGTGATTAAAGCTCTCACGAACTGGATGGCACACTTTACTTTACTTGCCTCTAACAAACTTGAACCATTGGGTCCTTCTTTGTTGTGTATATGCTTGCGCTTTATAAGTTGAAATTAGCAGAACCATGTTTCATGGGGAACGCTTTCAACATTGCACTTATACTTTGTACCCCGTTGATATCATGTTCTTTTGCTTACGGATCCCGGCGGTGTGAAATAAAAGTGGAACTTGTAAGATCATGGAGTTTGTATGTGTGTTAGAGAAACGCCTGGGCCGCTAGCCTAAGCCATGCCTAATCATGGTGGAAACTTGCAGCATCACCATACGGAGCACTCTATGAAGCATCCTCAATAAAAACCTATGCAAATAGCAAATAAAAAGATCGCTGAGATGCTCATTGTCTGCTTGGCTTGTCATTTTGATTATGGGAAAGCTCCTGTATCATGTGCAAGGGGTACCCCGTTGGCGGTTCTTAATGATACACATGTACTTACAATGACAAGAGCTTACTCGTGACTGAAGTTGAGTAGCATGAGGATTGGTCTTCGTAAGTAAGGGGCATGAGATTTCGGTTTATAACTTGTCAAGCATATCCTCTTAGTTGTGTCACTTTAACCTTAATCAACTTCAAGATGCTTATGATAGGGGCAATGAGAGCTGAAAGCTATAAGTACCATAATTTTTGGAAGCTCTTTATGAGACTTGAATCCCTACTTCCTTTTACAAAAGGTTTTTCTTCCACCATTATATTGAGTCTCCACCTTCTATCTTTATGCACCTACTTTGAGAGCATAGTGGCCATTCTTAGTTCTATGTGCATTGTCCCAAGACTAGTTTATTGATGCATAACTTGTTATTGCTTGTTTTAAACTATTGTATCTAGTCACTCTTATAAACTTTGGAGGTATCCTATGCATTTATGTTTGCTACTCTATTGAGGGACAAGCTGAATACTATTATGCTATGTTTTCTTTATGTGAAACAAACAAACGTCTTGCAAAGCATTGTTATGCATGAATCTTTTGTTTGTGCCTTTTCATGTTGCAACATAGTTTCTTTGTCTTATTGCTAGAACTTTGTCTTTCATGTTATGATTGAAGTACTATGATCCTAGCTTTGAATGTTTTACAAATACTTTGATCAAGTTTATGATGGTGCATGTCACCTCAAAAATTATTCTTTGTTTTTATCACTTACCTACTCGAGGACGAGCAGGAGTTAAGCTTGGGGATGTTGATACATTGCAAATGTATCTATAATTTTTGATGTTCCATGCTTGGTTTTATCTACTTTCTTGTGTTTTGTTCCAACTTTGGAGTACTTTTCATATGATTTCTTGGACTAACCTATTAACAAGACGCCACATTGCTAGTTGCCTGTTTTCTGTTGCTTTTGGTTCCAGGAAAGTCATAAAATGAATATTCTCGGAATTGGACGGGACAAAAGCCAAAGTCAATATTTCACCAAGGGGGACACGGAGCCAGAAGACAAGACGGATAGGGGCTAGAGGCCGGCCACACCACCTGGTCGCACGGCCAGGCCTGGCCCGCACTAGGGGGTGGTGCGGCCGCCTAGGGCACCCCCTCGGCCTCCCCTTTCGCCTATATATTGCCTCCGATACAGAAACCCTAAGTACCCGATCAAAATTCCACGAAAGAGTCTGTGGCCGCCGTCATCTCCATCCCTAGTTCGGAAGGGATCTGAAGCTCTTCCCGGCACCCTGCCGGAGGGGAGAGTTCACCCTGGAGGCCTTCTTCATCACCATGCCTACCTCCGGTGTGATGCGTGAGTAGTTCATCCGTGGACTACGGGTCCATGTAGTAGCTAGATGGTTGGTTCTTCTCCTTTGTGCTACCATGTCTAGATCTTGTGAGCTCTGTTCATGATCAAGATCATCTATTTTAATCATACATGTTGATTATTAATTCTATCATGTCTTTGTTATTTGTGATCTTGCATGCTCTCCGTTGTTAGTAGCTATCTTGGCCGAGTAGATGCTAGCAACACCAAGAGGGAGTATTTATGCTCGATAGTGGGTTCATGCCTCTAGTAATCTGGGGAAGTGACAGAAATCTCTAAGTTACTAGATGTGCTGTTGCTACTAGGGAGAAAACAGCAATCCTTTGTTCATAGAACAATCGTATTGTTTACTTTACACACAATGCTTAATGTAATTATCTTTTGCTTGCAACTTAACACTGGACGGGGTTCGGATGATAACCTAAAGGTGGATTATTAGTCATAGATGCGTGTTGGATTACAGTCTATGTATAATGTTGTAATGCCCAATCAAATCTCGTAGAAGTCAAGATGATTAGTATATGCATCTATGCTTTCTCGATGTTTGTCAATTGCCCCTCTGTAATTTGTTCACCCAACATGTCATCTATCTTAAGGAGAATCACCACTAGTGAACTATGGATCCCGATCCTTTCTTTTACCATCAATCTACAACTATTTACTATTTTCTGTTTACTTTCTACAAGCTATTACTATCTTCCACACAATATGTTTAATCCTTTGTTTTCAGCAAAACCGGTGAGATTGACAACCTCACTGTAAGTTGGGGCAAAGTTTTGTGGTTGTGTTGTGCAGGATTCCAAGTTGGAAACAACACCTTCCTCTTGGGGTTCCCCAACGAGCTCGATATATTTTGAGCCATCAATGGTGACCTAGCCAACAAGTAGAGATGATCTCCAACGGTGGTGTCATTCATTAGATGTGTTCACAACCAACTGCCAAAAGTCTTCATGTGCTCATCTCTAATCTAGGAGTATGGCTTTCCCGGGTTGTTGGAGCATACAATATTCTTGTGTTCCCCGATATACTGAGCTGCCAAGGTGGAATTCTGTAGAACTATGTAGTGTGCTTGAGTGAAACATTGTTCGTCCCTACATATCATTGCTTTCTTTCCCAGCGTGCCTTTTCCACTCAGTCTCCCCTCATGTCGTGATTCAGGAACACCAATAGGCTTAAGGTCAGGAATAAAGTCAACACAGAACTCAATGACCTCCTCTATTCCATAGCTCTTGGAGATTCTTCCTTCTGGCCTAGCACGGTTATGAACATATTTTGTTAACACTCCCATGAACCTCTCAAAGGGGAACATATTGTGTAGAAATACAAGACCGAGAATGGAAATCTCTTTGACTAGGTGAACTAGGAGATGCGCCATAATATTTAAGAAGGATGGTGGGAACACCAACTCAAAACTAACAAGACATTGGACCACATCCTTCTGTAACCTTGTCAGAATATCTTGATTGATCACCTTCTAAGATATTGCATTGAGGAATGCACATAGCTTCACAATGGATACTCGAACATTTTTTGGTAGAAGCCCCCTCAATGAAATCGGAAGCAACTGCGTCATAATCACGTGACAGTCATAAGACTTCAGGTTTTGGAATTTTTTCTCTGCCATATTTATTATCGCCTTTATGTTAGACGAGAATCCAGACGGCACCTTGATACTGTAAATGACTTCAAAAAAGATTTGCTTCTCTGCTTTCATAAGAGCGTAGCTGGCAGGACTTAAGTGATGCCCTTTATCCGTCTTGTTCTGTGGATGCATGTTTTGTGGGTCTTTCATACGTTGTTGGTCCTCCCGTGCTTATGGTGTATCTTTTGTCTTCCCATACACGCCCAGGAAGCCTAGAAGGTTCACGCATAGATTCTTCGTCACGTGCATCACGTCGATTGAAGAGCGGGCATGTAGGACTTTCCAATAGGGTAGCTCCCAAAATATAGATTTCTTCTTCCACATGGGTGCGTGTCCGGTAGCGACGTCGTTCGGAACATGTTGACCGCCAGGATCCTTTCCAAAGATTACCTCTATGTCCTCGACCATACCAAATACATCATCACCAGTAGGGAGGTCCGACCTTTTTCGGTAATCTGCCTCACCTTTGAAATGCTTCCCTTTCTTTCTTACTTGATGATTGGTCGGAACAAATCGACGATTCCCTAGGTACACAACCTTCTTACATTTATGCAAATATGTAGCTTCGGTATCATCTAAATAGTGTGTGCATGCCTTGTATCCCTTGTTTGTCTGTCCTGAAAGGTTACTAAGAGTAGGCCAATCATTGATGGTTACGAAAAGCAGCACTCGTAGGTCAAATGGCTCATGTTTGTGCTCATCCCATACACGTACACCTAGTTTTCCCCACAACTATAAGAGTTCTTCAACTAATGGCCTTAGGTACACATCAATGTCATTACCGGGTTGCTTCGGGCCTTGGATAAGCACTGGCATCATAATGAACTTACGCTTCATGCACAGCCAAGGAGGAAGGTTGTAGATATGTAGAGTCACAGGCAGGTGATGTGACTGCAGCTCTGCTCCCCAAAATGATTCATGCCATCTGTACTTAGACCAAACCATAAGTTCCTCGTGTCACTTTAAAAGTCCGGGAACTCTCTCTCGATTTTTCCCCACCGTGACCCATCAGTGGGGTGTCTCAACTTCCGATCTTTCATACGGTCTTCATTGTGCCATCACAACAAACTGACATGCTCTTTGTTTCTAAACAGACATTTTAACTTTGGTATTATAGGAGCATACCACATAACCTTAGCAGGAACCCTCTTCCTAGGGGCTCGTCATTGCCATCAACATCACCAGGGTCATCTCGTCTGATCTTATATCGCAGTGCAGTGCATACCGAACATTTATCTAAATTCTCATACTCCACACCACGGTAGAGGATGCAGTCATTAATACATGCATGTATCTTTTGCACATCTAATCCTAGAGGGCAGAGAATCTTCTTTGCTTCATAAGTACTCTTGGGCAATTCATTATCCTTTGGAAGCTTCGGCTTCATTATTTTCAGTAACTTCTCAAATCTCTTGTCAGATAAACTAGTCTCTGCCTTCCATTTCAGCAATTCCAGTGTGGTACCGAGCTTTGTGCTGCCATCTTTGCAATTTGGGTACAACAAATTTTTGTGATCCTCTAACATGCCCTCCAACTTCAACTTCTCATTCTCTGTTTCACAGTCTCGCTTTGCATCAGAAATGACTCTACCAAGATCATCAACGGGCTCATCTGATGCCCGTTCTTCACCTCCTTCGTCTTCATTCTCTTCCATTGTAGTATCATCATATTTAGGGAACATATGAAAATAGTTGTCATCATCCTCTTCTTCTTCATTGTCTTCCATCATAACCACTCTTTCTCCGTGCTTGGTCTAGCAATTATGATGGGCATGAAACCTCTCCGAATCAGGTGGCCATGAATGATTTTTGAGGAAGAGTACTCCTTGATGTTCCGACATTGAACGCATGGACAACACATAAATCCATTCTCTTTGTTTTCCTTAGCCACATTGATAAATTTATCCATGCCTTGAATGGGCAAAACAAGGAAGGCCCGAAAACCCAGAGAATTATGCGCATGGCGGATTGGTCTCAAGATTCAGGCCCGACAGCCGAGCCGGACCGGGCTCGGGCCTGGGTTTTGCACGAGCGGGCTTTGTCAGGCCCGGCCCGAGACCGGACCGACCCGGAAAATGCCCAGGTATATACTCCCCACAAATAGGAGTCGACCCATCCTTCTCCCATTTTCCCACTTTATATCCCTTCCTCTTCTGCTGCGTGCCACCTCCCCCTGCAGCCCCGCTGCCTGCTCTCCTCCTCCCCTTCTCATGTCTCGCGTCGTGGCCCCTCATCTCCCTTCCGCACAGCTATTTCCTCCTCTCCCTCTTCCACCCAACACCGTGACCATCTGTCGCATGCGCCCACCCTAGCGCCGTAGCACCTCATCACCCGCCCACTGCCCATGCTCGATGCCATGCCGCAGCACCCAGTCGCCCCCGCCTACAACACCCTGACTCCCGCAACACCCCGCCGCCGCTCGATAAATCCTATTTTCTCTTTTCACTTTTTGCATAATTTAGATGATTACATATATTGGATGATTTAGGTTAGGTAATTTAGATGATTAGCTATACTAGATGATTTACTTAATTTAGGCTCCTTTAGATGATTTAATTATTAAGTTAATTTAGATGATTTAGCCCCTTTAGATGATTTAGTTCATTTAGGTGGTTTAGATGATTTAGGTAATTTAGGTGGTTTAGATGATTTTGTTAATTAATATTGATGCATTTCATGTTTGTGTTGTTGACAATTTTATTTGCTAGCTCGGCTAACATGGCAGATGAGCCTCACCGCTATCGTGCCATTTACAACAAGAAGGGGACTAAGAGCATGACTATCAGAGCCCTTAAACGCCTGACCTATAAAACCTTAGTACATGCCCATGTACTCGCGATTTTCATGTTTGAGGGCGCCAGCGCAGATCAGCGCCCTTAAATCGACCTGTAAAACCGAAATTCGAAAATCCAGGGAAGATCAACGTTCATACATACAATACATAGCAAAAATACACCTAAAAACCAAAATATAAGTGGAGAGCTCCCCGGAGGACGTCGTCGCGTCCTCAAATGGCCAAAATCTTAGCTCTGTAGCGCCTCGCCGGAGCGCCTCGCCGTCGACCTAGTCGTCAAGGAGGACGATGTCCAGCTCCATGGAGCAGGGTCCGACCTCCTCCTCCTCTGTGACGCGAATCGCCACGATGGACTCCTCCAGCTCCTCCTGCCGCTTGGCCATCTCCACCGCGACAACGGCGGCCGCTATCTCCTCCTCCTCCTCGTGACGCCTCTTCTCCTCCTGGTCGTCCGCGGAGGCGGCGAGCGCCTTGCGGAGCTCCTCCATCTCCTCGTTGTCGCCCGCGGCGCCGGTGCGAGGACGAGGATGAGGCCGAAGCCTTGCTGGTGGTGACTGGTGGCGTAGGAGCTCGTGCCGGCATAGTGCGGGCTCCATCCATGTAGGGGGTGAGTGACAGAGCCCCCAGTTAGTCCAGCGCTGGGCTGCGCGCTGCTTGGCCCTGATGGACCTCACCAGCGCCTTTGCCGCCTCGTCGCCGCACGGATGCGGTGAGGCCCTCCCATGCAGCCAATGGTCACCTCTCCCCCGCCGCTACGGCCACCCCCCAGGCCGCATCGATGGCGCAAGGATGACATTTGCTCGTCAACCATATCGATCTGGCGCCGGAGCTACCGGAATCGCTCGCCGCAGGAGATGGATGTGAGCGGCAGCGACGCGAGGGTAGGGCTTGCACGTGGTGTTGGGATACGGGGTCTGACCCCCTGTCGGCATCCTGGAATGGTACTAGTAGGGGTTGGCACGGGCCGTTAACAGGGCCTCGTGAATTTTGTTTGCGAGCTAGGCCCTATATAGGCTCTGTTAGCTCGCCCTCGTGGACTAGAGCCCGTATACTCGTCGGAAAAATACGATTTCGGCCTATTTACGGGCTCTGTTAGTCATGATCTAAGGTGCTCACATGGGTAGTGACCATAACTCTGGATAAAAAGAAGACCCACCTCGACGTGTGGAGAGACCAGGAGACGGCGACGCACGCCTATGACTAGATGGCAATAATGCACTACGGGGATCAGGCGAGGCTCAACTTCTCTCAGTATCGATCATAGGATAAGTAATGCACGCCCACTGACATACACTTTGTCACCAGGGCTGAGGAGCTGGAGCATAGGTAGGCTGAGAGGAAGCTGGCGCTTAGGCTTAGCCATGAGTAGGAGGATGAGGCATTGTTAGAGGCTCTTCACCGGGATCCACAGGTGATGGTGGAGTAGTACGCCGTGTTGGGAGGTGTCCCATCCGGTGCACAGTAGCACGACCAGGAGATTAGCCCCTCCATCTCGCACTAGCAGAACAACGAGTAGGACAACTTGTTGCCCAACAATAGTGATGACTCTGGTGACATTGACAAGGATGAGCTTGAGGAAGAATCGGATGTGGACGATGATTGAGCGAATTACTTTAGGATGTGCTACTTATTGTGCTTGACTTTATTATGCTTTATGTTTAATTAATGTGCTACTTATAGTGTTACTTTGTTATGTGTTATGTTTAAGTAATGTTATACTTATCATACTTTATCTTATTCTGCTTCATGTTTACTTAAGTTCGAATGATCATATGTAGGTACCATCTTCTATCATTTTTCTTCCTCGCTATCCGTTGCACCCTCCTAGGTCGTGACTCACAAAGTTCAAGATCCATGGTATATATGCATCTTATTGTTCATTTTGGTTCTTATTTGTTGCAATGGATGATGATTATTGTTGGGGCACTACATGCATGTGACTCAATTTTGTATGTGATCCTAGGGTGGCACCAGTGAGCCTTGTCATATGCACAAATACAAATAGTGTACATCCTACTAGGCTCACTGGCTCCAACCCTGAAATTTGTGTGTCCACCATAAGTATGATGCATGTCCTTCTTGATTTTGCCCTATTTGATGTCATTCTAGTTCTTTTTCCTTACAATGGTCGATGATTAAAATGTTGGGGCACTACATGTGCCTCAATTTAAGATATGTTCCTTGGGATGGTGTTATCGAGCCATGTGATATGCACAAATAAAAATCGTGTGCGTCCTACTTGTCTTGTTGGCACCGACCCTAGATTTATGTGTCTAATGTAAGTATGAGGCCCTACTTGATGTAATTTTGGTTCTTATTCGTTCCAATTTCCAATAATTGTAAAGTTGGGGCACTACATGACATAGGTATTCCCCAGCAGACACCTGCCTCTAACCTACCTGGCTCGGCCCAATAGGAGGCCCACATGACGATCTGGTAATAAGGTCCACGAAGACCTGGACAATCCGGCTGCTCTGAAGCCCACAAGAATAGCAACTCCTAGCATGCCAAACAAGAAGAAATATTTATTAGGAAACTAGATTTCAACCTGAACCGACTCTGCTTAATTGATGTGCTACGTATAGTGTGTTATGTTTAAGTAATGTTATACCTATCATACTTTATCTTATTCTGCTTCATGTTTACTTAAGTTCGAATGATCATATGTAGGTACCATCTTCTGTCATTCTTCTTCCTCCCTATCCGTTGCACCCTCCTAGGTCGTGACTCACAAAGTTCAAGCTCCATGGTATATATGCATCTTATTGTTCATTTTGGTTCTTATTTGTTGCAATGGCTGATAATTACTGTTGGGTCACTACATGCATGTGACTCAATTTTGGATGTGATCCTAGGGTGGCGCCAGTGAGCCTTGTCATATGCACAAATACAAATATTGTACATCCTACTATGCTCACTGGCTCCAACCCTGAAATTTGTGTGTCCACCATAAGTATGAGGCATGTCCTTCTTGATTTTTCCCTATTTGATATCATTTGGTTCTTTTTCCTTACAATGGTCGATGATTAAAATGTTGGGGCACTACATGTGCCTCAATTTAAGATATGTTCCTTGGGATGGTGTTATCGAGCCATGTGATATGCACAAATACAAATCTTGTGCATCCTACTTGTCTTGTTGGCACCGGCCCTGGATTTATGTGTCTAATGTAAGTATGAGGCCCTACTTGATGTAATTTTGGTTCTTATTCGTTCCAATGGCCAATGATTATAAAGTTGGGGCACTACATGACATAGGTATGCCCCAGCGAACACCTGCCTCTAACCTACCTGGCTCGGCCCAACAGGAGGCCCACATGACGATCTGGTAATAAGGTCCACAAAGCCGAGGACAATCCGGTTGCTCTGAACCCCACAAGAATAGCAACTCCTTGCATGCCAAACAAGAAGAAATATTGATTAGGAAACTAGAGTTCAACTTGTAGCCGACTCGGATGGAACCTAGCCTCCCCATACAAAGGTTAATAGGGGCCAGCGAGGAGGAGATCCACAACCACAACACTCGTAGCTTTGTAAGATATAATATGTGCACCCATTGCAATCTCCGCGATATTTTAACCTTCATCATCATCAATCGAATAGCAGACAAGTAGGAAATAGGGTATTACCCTCCGGGAGGGCAAACCTGGGTAAACTGTGTCCCCCTGTTGTTTGCTAGCCGACACAGTCACCAGCGCACATCTTATTCCCGAAAACCCAAGTCCATCAACCATGGGCATCGCCGTGGAGACCCCATGTCAATTGGTCTTGTCTGTGGGAAATTCATGCGATGATGTTCCGACTTCAGTGGTTCCATCATCAGCAATCTATGGCTCATTAAGCTTTGGGGAGAAGATCAACTTCAGCTCCCTAACTTTTATGCTTCATTTAGTTACTATCAAGTTTTTTGAGATTTGTAATAATCTACTGTAATTCGCAGTTGCAAGTTTTTTGAGGATTGTAACAAACTGAGCATCTATTAGAATTACTACACATACACAACAAATAGTGAAATTGTAAGAAGTACAACACGGGATCTTCTTGAAACAAAAAGAACTTCCATTGTATTACGAGCACCACAGAACTTGCATAATTCACAATGTTCACTCAACAAAGTAAATGCACAAAGAGTAACCCTGTAGAGAATACAACTGGAGGAGACCCGCATGAGCCATCAATTTGACGGATAGCCATCGTAGTAATTATAGTGGGTGGTACCATACTCGTCATAAGGCGGCACTATCTGCAGCTCAGAATGCTCGATGATTCTACAATACTCCACCAACAATCTATCGAGTTTGAAAGGATGGTTATTGATGCATATACCGCCTACTCCATACCCATGTATAACCCTTAGCTCCTCTTCCCACCCAAGAGCCTCAAAGTTGTAATATCTGATCTCAGATAGGTCCATAGTAGATGTTGTCGGCTGACACCGTGGGTACCCTGGTAGTATCGACATAGATGGACCGATTGTCAGCAACGAAGAGAACCTGGCTGCCGATGCCTCTAACCAGATGAAAAACACGATTCTGGGTATCAACCCGCTAAACAACTGGCCTGCCGCCATAGACCAGTCCACTCACAACGAACAACAATTGCATGTCTGACTCCATGAGGTAAAAACGATTCCTCGGGAACTGGCAGCCTGGAACAGGGCCTGCGATGGTGGCATGCATTTCCAGGGTCCGTGCAGAGCGTTGCAGCTGGACATCTCCATCAGCAGCACCACACATAGTCGAGAGGACAACCCCATATCTATCGGTGATGAAAACATCACTGATGTAAGAAGTCATGCTCCAGAGTTCCCCGAAGATGTCAGATGCCGAGTACGATCCTTCACCAAAGACCGTACGACTCCCTTCCTCCATGCCCTCATCGAACCACCGAATGGTGTGGTTCTGAAGGCTTGATGTAAACACCATCAATGATGGGAACATCATCACACTAATAGAAGCCACCTACTCGGTCGATATCTCCTCCCCCAGGCCCTTGATAGGAACCGAGAAGGTGTTGTATAGTCGGGTCTTGTACGGCTTCACCCTCTGTACTAGCACCGGTTGTGCTACCGATGTAAAAGTACCTTCCAGAGAGAGGAGAAACAAAGATTCAATCAAGCTAAACAGATAGGGATTCAATCAAGGTAAACTATGGAGCAAAACCCTGGCCAATAAGTAGATGAAGAAAAGAACTTAAAAATAGATATGAAGTAAATCCAGTAAATAGGCCGACGCGAGGAAGTAAACGCAAAAAGGATCGCATATATTCTGGTAACAACCCACATGGGCACGTGCGCTAATTATGGGGCAACAGACGTGCACAATAGCGTACGACTCCTAGGAGTTAGGAGTCTGCCAAACTTAAAGTCTTGATGAGCAGACAACAATATAACTAAGAATTTACTAGTACTACTACTAGTATGTTCATTAGGCTAGCCATAGTGGCCTAGTAGGAGCAGTGTATCTCATATTATTACTCATTGTATTTATCATGCATAGGATGCTAGTAGTATCTTAACCTCATTGTATTTAATTATTTGTAGAGTCTCAATGCAAACTTATGTATAAGATGTATTTATCATCAAATTTTCTAGTTTTATGTGTTATGATACGGTATCATATTAGAGAAAGTACAATTAGTTCTAATTAGCATGCTGCAAGAATTAAACTAGTATTATTTTGCTTAGTTGGATGAGAGAGAAGACGAGAGAGAAGAGAAGTGGGCTCATGCAAGAGCCAGCATGAGATGCATCATGTTTTCTTAGGCACTTTGTGAGTATATGAGGTGGATCATTACATATAAATAGTAGATCAATATAGATCACTACAATCTAGTAGCAGGTTAGCAGCATTGAAGTGTGGTCATGGATGATCAGTTGATGTGACTCTCGGCCATGAATTACTGACCAAATAGAGGTACGGTCTACCACCTCACTACTAGGGAAAAACCTATAGGAGACATGCTTATAGGAGGCGCATCCCTAAAATATGCGCCTCCACTATATATACAAGGCGCATTACTAAATGGTTTGACTCCTATATTCTAATACTAGAGGCGCATTCTTCAGGGATGCGTCTCCTATATTGTATGTATGGACCAGATCTTGCTGCCCCCACTTACTCGAGGCGCATCTACTCGATATGCGCCTCGAGTAGTTTAACTACTTGAGGCGCATATTGGGCAGATGCACCCCGAGTAAAGTGGGCGGGCCTAGTGGTGGTAGGTGCGACAATATAGGAGGCGCACCTGATAACATGCGCCTCTAGTAGTTTTCAGTATTGGAGGCGCCTTACTTAGAGATGCGCCTCGCGTAAGTAATGTGGGCCTGGGGGTGGCAGGCGCCAGAAACTCGAGGCGCATCTGGTAAATGCGCCTCAAATATTCTATGTATACAAGGCGCATACTATGTGGGATGCGCCTCGAGTAATCTCGCCACCTCTTTTGCACATGCACCCCACTCAATTCTCTCTCTCACTTGTTGTTTTCTCCTCCACACAAAGATAGATCTAGTCGCCCCACTCCTCCTTCCCACCTTATTTTCTCCATTGTTTCACCTAGAAGCTTTGCCAAACCTCTATTGGTTAACAGACATATATGTACTTGCACTTCTAGATCTACAAGATCTCACTTTACTTCTCCTCTGGCTCTCGTACTCCTAGTCGTCGTTGGAGGAAGCATGAAGGCATTGTTGCATGTATGCGCGTTGTCGGCAACACCGACTAGATTGTGTTGTGTGCTTCCTTTGTTTTGTGCAAGGATTTCATTTTGGGTTGCCAATGTTTCACCAGAATGTCGATTCATTTCTGTTCCAGTGAATTTCTGGCACGCGACAGATGTCCTCTTTTTAGGGGAGTTCATGCCGATTTTTTCCGGGGATCTCGACGCCCATGCTCTAATTATTTGTTTGCTCTTTATATACCGCGTAGGCGACCATATTCCGACCACTAAGCACACCCCTCGTGGATAGGTGGATGAGATGCACGAGGGCCAACATGGCACGGACAAACATGATGGAGATAAGATGTCCGTGTCGCGACTGCAAACTGGTGTATTTGATAAAGCATGATTGTGGAATGCTGGAGTCGCACCTGCTTATGCGAGGTCTCATGGATGGCTACACTTGATGGATACGTGATGACGAAGATGATGACGAGGATGTCAATAATGGTGAAGATGAAGATCAAGATGCCGGTGGGGCAGGTGATCATGAAGAACAAGGTGGCGCCGGGCATGAACATGATGAAGCTCAAGAAGATAACGTTGGGCATGAACATGAAGATAACTATGAAGGTGGCACCGGGCAGGAACATGAAGATCAAGGTGTCGGGCATGATTCAACCTGGTTGCGAGACCCTCATTACCAAGAGCTGCTTCTCAGGGAGACGAGTAATGCCATAGCCGCCGCTAGAGAGAAAGCTAAGCTAGAGCAAATGGAGAAAGACACGGTTACTCCACTATTTGACGGATGCAACGACGGGGATACCCGTCTGAATGTAGCGCTCAGGGCTCTAGACATGAAGGCGAAACACAAAATGACTGACAAATGCTTCAACGACAACATGGAATTCTGGCATGATCGTCTTCCCAAGGGGAACACATGTCCGTCTAGTATTGCTAAGGCCAAGAAAGTCGTGTGCCCTCTCGATCTACCGCACGTGAAATACCATGTTTGTGTAAATGATTTCATCATCTACCGGGGCGAGGACATGGAGAAGACCACATGTCCGGTGTGCATGACCTCTCGATACAAGAGAGGGACCAAGAAAGCTCCTAGAAAAGTGGTGTGGTACTTTCCTCTAACTCCTCGTCTACAGTGGTATTTCGCGGACCCTAAGGAAGCACAACTCATGCGCTGGCAAGCGGAAAGAAAGAGGCCAGAAGACGAAGATCTAGAAAGAGAGGAAATGCTGAGGCAGCCTTTGGATGCTAGCCAATGAAAGGTGTTAGACCTTGAATATTACCAACGGTTCGAGAAAGAGTCAAGGAACCTTAGGCTAGGCATGAGCACCGACAGACTCAATCTTTTCAGAAGCCAGAGCAGCACACATAGCACCTGGCCCGTGTTTGTATGGATTTATAACCTCCCCCCTGGCTGTGCATGAAGAAGAAGTACGTAACCATGAGTATGCTAGTTCAAGGGCCAAAACAGCCCGATATAGACATCAATCTATATCTCACTCAGTTGAAAGAGGAGTTGGCCATGCTATGGGAAGACGGAGCCCGTACATGGGACGTCGTCGCACAAGAATATTTCGATATGAGAGCGGCGATGATCACGATGGTGCAAGACTATCCTGGTTATGGATACATCGCGGGGCAGGTGATCCAAGGATCCTTTGCGTGTGTTAGTGATGAGTGCATATTAACATCATGTTTTACACTATTATTTTGCATTATAGGTGTAGGATCTTGGTATTTTATGGTGTTCACGCGCACCTTTTATGTCTGTTTTCACCAGGATCAGGACAGCTGATGGATCCAATGGATACAATTCTGGGAGCAGTTGTACTGTGGAGAAAAGGGGTCAAAAAGAACATAAATCGCTTATTTGGGAAATATTAATAATACCAGAAGAAAACCAGAAGCAAACAAGGGAGGCAGAGAGCTCAACGACCAACTATACGTGCCGAGCAATTTTTCTAGCCGTATAGCTGGCACCATCTCCGCCTCGTCAAATAGTTTTATCCCGTGCAATTGGTTCAGGGAGACGATATACAGAACACCCAGAAATCGCGAAAACCTCACCTCCAAAAGGCATCTGGAGGGGGAACTCATCCGCCAGGGATCCATCTTCATCCTGCGCAGATCCGGGAGGCTAAGGCATCGATCTTCATCAACCACCGCTGCATCACCACCATCTCCATCCATCCCATCTACATCTTTTCTAGATCTTGCAGTAATTCCCGTACCCATTGTGGATTTATACAAGTACTATTCATCTATGATTGTTCCCATTACCGTTGCTATGTGTTGATTGCCTCCATGTCTGAGTAGATCCCTAGTTCTTGGGGATATGGAGAAACCCTAGCATATGACTAAGATGAGATAGAGATTATTATGTTGTACATCATTATGTGTACGTGTTAATTGTCTTCATCTTGATATTGGGAGTTGTGCACCTCCTTAATATTTGCCTCTTATGGGGACTCGATGAAGGGGATTACTTGTTGGTAGACGGAGGGATGATAGTGCTTACTGTGACTATAAATATGTTGTCATTCTTTACGTACCAACTTGGGGAATCAAGGAGAACTCAACAAGCCATGTCCATGCCATGGGAGAAATCCCTTAATAGCGCGGTAACACGATGATTGTCAGTTACTGTCTGTTGTGGTTATGAGGATGATGTGCGCCACGATTGCTGGAAAATCATCCATATATGGAGCTCCTCCCACATACATACACATTCTGAGAATATTCATTATAATACTCTCGATTACTTAGTCTAAATTGCTAGCGGTGGATCCACTAAACCCTGAGAACGCATTTTCCCTATTGTAGTTCCAAAGTTCGATTACGCACGCAATTCTTACTTTCCGCATTAAGTTTTTCTTTACTTTAAATTATCTTGTTCAACCAAAAACCCAAAAACAAATCTACTTATCTTGCATCTTAAAGTTATTTGTTAAGTACTTCGTTTATTTATAGTTAAAAGCATTTTAGTGTTTCGCCTACAGCTCCCTGTGGGATCAATATCTTTATTTCGAAACTAGCTGCAAACGATCTGTGCACATGCAGTCATCAAGCTATTTTCTGGCGCCGTTGCCGAGGAGCTTAGCACTATAAGTCAATTTACTTTTAGTTATTTACTTTCATTGTACTAATTTTTACTTGAGTTGCAGGACCACAACAATGGACAACACTCAACATTTAAACTAGCTTGAGTCAGTAAGGAAAATGGGTTCGCCCATGGACACTTTTATAATTGTCAACACGAGCATAAATCCAGATGGAGTCGAGATCCATCCTTTATTATTTGAGTTATTACATTCTAAGAAATTTGCAGGGACCAATGAAGAAAGTCCATATGGACACTTACAATTCTTTGAAGACATCCTTAGTTCCTTATTTTTGATGACTATAATCTTGATATGGTTAAAACCTAGTTGTTTAGACAAACTGTCTCTAATAATGTTTGCAAATGCTACAGATCTTTTTGTGCAGAAGCACCAAGGACTTGGGAGGAGTTGACAACCAAGTTCCTATCAAAATATTATTGTAACATCCCAGCATTAGGATCCAACGAAGGGTAGAAATAGGAATATAAGTTTGTGCATGCATGCATCTGTAAAATCAGGGTAAATTTTTGGCCAAACAAAACACTAAAGGGATCAGAGTTTCTTTCACTAACTAGAGGTAGGAATAGCTCTTGTTAGTGATTGCTATGAATTTTGCCAAGACCTTTAGGCAGTAATAAGAATTTGGGGCAATTACTTTGAATTCAAATTTGAAATTCAAATCAAATTGAAAGTATTTAAATATTAGAAGTTATTAATATTGAAGGGTTTTCCAAAAGAAAACCTTATTAATATTGTTTGAATATAATAAAGGAATAGTAATCAACAATAAGAATTAATGGCAAGGAAAAATAAATAAGAAATAAATCTTATTTCTCCATTTTATAATAAGGTCACAACTGATGACAAATACATCAAAGGTATAAGGTTACAAAGAATAGAAATTTAACTTTATTAACTTGTAATAATATCTTTACAAGATCCTTTACAAAAAGATTACAAAGAAGGTTACAAGTAGAACCTATACTAACTATCTACTCCTATACTAATCTTGTGAGTCCAGATCTTGTTCCTGCAAATAAGATAAACAACTAGAAAGGAAATTAGGGGTTAGTTAGATAATTTGTACTCTCAGTGGTGAACAGTGAAGTGCACTGTTCATGGTACATCATTGAGTAAGTAAAGGGGTAAGTTTCACCAAAGGGAAGTATCTGTTCTTTTTAGTAAATAGTCAAGATTACAGTAAAAGCCAAGTGGATAAAAGTAAGTTTCACCAGGTTGTCAATCAGTAAACAGGTAATAGTAAAAGCCAAGTTACTTGAGTTGATCCACATGCACAGCACACACACACACAGCTTAGTCAACTAATTGCATGGAGTGTGCTATCAAGCCAACAGCAGTAGTACAAGCAACCACACAGAGCACCATTCGAAGCAGAGAACAATAGCTCATTTCTCCTTCTCAGGCACACATTCACAACTATAGAGCTTGCTGAAACCATAGTCAAATACTCCACCAACTTACCCAAATAAACCATCAGATCTCCACTTGATGGTAACATAAGGAAGGGGTGGAGCAGGTGGAAAGCAAGGTCAAGCACAAAGTCACAGGAGCAGCACCAGGTGGTGCAGAGCTAGCGCAAGCAGCAAGCAACACACAACCTCATCAATCAACAAGTAATCTGGTGAGTACAAATAACACCACCACATGATCAGATCATCATAGAGTCAAATGAGCATGTGCTGTTTATTTGATCTTCTCAGAAAAACACCCAAGTGGGGTGTACATCCATCCTAGAAGTATTTAGATGAAAGCCAATGACAAAACCTTACAAACAAATCCAAGATCTCAGCCTATGCATCATAGATCTTGGATATAAACTCAAATCTCCACATTCCTATATAACAGCAGCCTTAGAACAAGATATCAGGGCACATCCCTTAAGGAGTAGCACCTCTGAAATCTAATGATCTTAAGGATTAATATTTAACAGTGAGGATGCCAATCAATTTCTTAAAGAATTTAAGAATCATTAGCTGATACCATGCATCAGAGCACATCTATGAGGGACAGCTAGTAACAAACTTAATTTTACTTAGCTATGCCTCAGACCAGCATCATAGGCTAATAGATTTGTAGCATCTTAGGATAATAAAGCCAGCAGAAGATTTCAATTCATTTAGCTCAGCCATACTTGGACACAGGAAAAATTTAGCCAATAGAAGTATGGACACTTGTGTACCATTCTAAAGAAGGTGTCACAAGTATAACTTCTAAACCAAGTTGATACTATACTTAGACTTCATCAGTAAACTAGTAGTTGGCTAACTAATCATTTTCCTAGAATGGACACTCAGGAATCATAATCATGGTTGCATATATACAATCAGAGAATCATAAGAGTATCATATTAACTTCAATCTGAAAGATCAACACAAACTAGTGTATAAAGATCAAGTGAACAATTACTGACAGTACCATTGTCAGTACTAAGATCATGAAACAATAGTGAAATCCACATCACTAGCATAAGTGGATAAACATCCAAGACAATATAACCGCTACAATTAGTCCTAATGAAGTCATCATAATCAAACCAGAGGGACGAACCCTAATCAAACCATGAACCCCAATTAGGGATTGATCACTAGAGGCACACAGAGGTTATCGAGCAAGGTAGAGGATAGAGAGCATAGAAGGGGAGTAGTCATACTTACTCAAAGTCCTCGCAAAAAGAACCGAAGAGGAAGCAGTGGATGGCCGACGGTGAAGCGGAAGCGGCGGCACGGGGACCACCCCAAAGGGGCGCTGCAACCCACACCTATCACGTGTCAGATCCACCGGAGAAGAGAGGCGTACGTCGTGAGAAACCCGGCGCACCATCGCCGATGCTCTAGAGTGGCCAACCCTAACCCTAGTTTCGGGCAGGGGTCACCGCCACCAGGAGAGAGCCCCAACGACGTATCTGTTTGGACAGGATGGAGCGGCGTCGTCGACTTAGCCACCCTGCACCGTGGCGGCGGGAACGGCGGCCGGATTCGGCCAGAATCGTGTGTGGCGGCGGCAGCAGACAGAGGAGGTGACCGCGTGAGCGAGAGAGAGAGAGATAGAGGAGTGTGAGTGCATGGGAGGGGTACTGGGCCTGTGGACATCCTAGTACTACCCTGGTGGGCGTAACCAGGCCAAGTAGGCCGGGTTAGGTTGGGTCGGGCCAGCCAAGTGGGCCAGGCCTGTAATTTAACAGGGTTATTTATAAAAGAAATAATTACAAATATGCCCTGAAATAAAAACAACTTTAGATAAATAAATAAAAATCTTAAAAATACAAACAAAATTTCTATGAACTCACAAAAATATTTTCTATTTGAGTAAGAAATAATCAATAGAATTTTTGGCAATTAAAATTTAGGGTTATTAGTAATAGGATGCTAATTACTTTTGAAGGTTACAAAAATATAGGAAACACTTAAAATTGAATAAAATCCCCTTTTAAGACCCTAAATGAATATATTGTTATAGAAAAATACTAATTTGTATTTTTGAAAAGTAAATTTGGCGTGATAAAAAAATAAATCTTATTTCCTTAAAGGAATTTTAGAAAATATTTAAAAGGAAATTAAAATGAAATAAATTCATAGAATGATATTTGTCTTTTAAAGAGAATAGAAAACTTTTACTAAAGGGGTAAAACATGCAAAGAAGCGAATAATAAATCATTGCATGACATTACTATGCATTTCATATTGCTTCTTTAAATATTGTCCTTACTAGGCAATAATGGTTCTTCGTAGAAACCGGAGCACAAGGTCAGGTGGAAGCATCAGACTTTACTACCTTGTAGTCACAAGGCAAGTTCATAACTTGCTCATGTCCTTTGAAGAGTCTTTATCAAAAATATTTCAAATTGTGTGTTATCATCTATGATCTGGAGAAACAAAATGATATCTTCTGTAATAAATAAGATGTAGTATCATCCTAAGTGATGATAAAGATCAGCAATGGAACTTAGGGTTCCAATTGCATAAGTCACATAGGCTTAACAACCCATGACATTAGTGATTCTAGCGCCGTATAATGATTACAATGATGAGTATGATATTTTCAGTCCACCTACTATTGAGGAGAAAATTAATGATTACAATATGACTCCTATATTTGGATGATTATGGTGATGAAAATAATAATGATAGCTATTTCGTTGAATTTGCTCCCACTAGAATTAATAAGAATAACTATTCTTATGTGGAAAGTAATAATGATTATATGCATGTGGCTCATGATAAGAATGTTTTATGTGATAGTTATATTGTTAATTTTATTCATGATGCTACTGAAAGTTATTATGAGAGAGGGAAACATGGTTTTATGCATCTCAATAATATTTAGTTTCCCCTCTTTATGTTGAAAGTCTTGAACTTGCACTTGTTTTGCTTTACCATGCTTGCTGCTTCGTGCTTTCATGACTTGTTTTTTTTACAAGATTCCTATGCATAGGAAGTGGGTTAGACTTATAATGTGCTTTGAATTTGCTTCTTGATGCTCTCTTTTACTTCAATTCATATTTTTTATGTGAGCATCTTCTCAAACTATCATGCCTAACTTAAAGGCGTTAAAGAAAAGTACTTATTGGGAGATAACCCAAAAGTTTTAGATGAGTCTTGGAAGTTATTACTTCAGTAATAACCCCTCCTTATCCTTTTTCATTTTCTTTTTGTGCCAAGAGTAACCTCTAATGAGAGAGAAGTAATGATTGAGAAAGTTGCTGTCCCAAAACAGATTTTTGTGCTTCGCTGTAAAAATTCGTGTAAAATCTCCGTACATAGTTTTGAGGCGTGAAGTTTTGTGCTTCTGCCCCAGGTTGTTATCTAACTTTCGTTAGTTCAACACTTTTCGATTTGAGAAACATAAGGTCTTCGAAAAAATTGGTTTTTACCTTCTAGTCTTTTTGATAGACTTCTGCCATTATTTGCATTTGCTTCTTGTTGATTCCTTTTTCAGTTCACTTTGGGGAATTGAGCTTTTTGAGGGGAGTGCTACAGTAGCTTGTGTTTTAATGGAAGTTTTATTTGTGTTGGAACTGAACCAAAAGACTTATTATCTTGAGTACACTAATGTTGCTAATGAAGATTGTGCGAAGTTTTGTATGAAGGAAATTTTCAGGTGTAGGGAAAGAATGATGTAATGAGATGAAGAATGGACATAAGCTCAAGCTTGGGTGTGTCACCCCATGTCACCCCAAGAAATATTCAAGAGGTACAAGCGTCAAAGCTTGGGGATGCCCAAGGCATCCCTTCTTAATCAATAAAAATTTCAGGTTTCTTCCAAACACTTCATTTTTATTGTTTCATGCACAAGTTGTGTTGTTCTTGGACCGTCTTTGTTTTTGTTTTTGGTTTTCATTTGCTTAGTTTGCTTTGTTTTCTGCAATAAGTTGGTTGGATCCCAACACTTCTTTTGGAGAGAGACACACTCTGCTTTCATTGTTTAGAACACTCTAGTTTTCATTCTTATTGTTTTGTGAGTGTTCTCTTTTGCTAGCACTAGGTTTAGCCTTAGTTTTTTTGTGCTTTCAGCTTAGAACTTTTTAGTTCTTCCTTTTGGATTTGTGAGACAAGCTCACTGATCTTTATTATTATCTTTGTGAGTTCTTTCAAATAAGTTGGTTTGGATTGGAAAAGAGTAGGAAAGTTCAAGCTTAAGTGGTAAAAAGGAGCTTGTTTTTTGACTGTGGCTTAGACTTTATCATGTCATGCTAGATGTTGCTTTGACCTTATGCTTAGTAATTATTGTTGTAGCATGACTTGTTCCAAACAATTGAGATTGCTTAATGTGCCTTGAAAGCATCATGTGTTGTTTTAACATACAAAAGCATAATATTGTGGTATTCTCCTTTGATGCTTTCTTTGGGTTAACTTAGCGCATGCTCACACCATGTTATGACTATCCCAAGTCACCATAGCCTCGATGATCCTTTAGTTTTCAACTTGTAGTATCACTTTATGCTTTGATTAAAGATGTTTTATCGCTCTGCATGATTATGGCCATTATTGCTCTCTTAGTTGGTCGCCCCCAGTCTTTTGCTAGCCTCCGTAACCAAGTATGAGTTCCACTCATGCATCCAACTCCTAAAACCAAGTTATTCCAAAGAGTCCACCATACCTACCTACTAGCATATGCTATTCCAAGTATATTCATGTTTTTGTCTACCTTCCAAATTAAACTTGTTATGAGAAGACTAGTGATTAAAGCTCTCACGAACTTGATGACACACTTTACTTTTCTTGCCCTTAATAAACTTGAACCATTGTGTCGTCTATGTTGTATATGCTTGCACTTATTTGTTGGGGATTAGCAGAACCATGCTGTCATGGGGAACGCTTTCAACATTGCACGGGTACTTGTACCTAGCTGATATCATGATCTTTTGTCTATGGATGTCGTCGGTGTGAAATGAAAGGGGAGGTTGTAAGTCCATGGATTTATGTATATGTGTTAGAGAAACGCCTGGGCCGCTGGTCTAATCCATGCTGACATGGTGAAACCTGCAGCGTAACCATAATGAGCTGTCTATGAAGCATTCTTCTTATAAAAAAAGTGTCCTATATTGAGAAAAAATAGAAAGAGAAAAAAAGAGATTATGCAAAGAGGAAAGAGAGAGAAAAGCACCATATTCCCATGGTAAATAAGAAGATTGCTGAGATGCTCGTTGTCTCCTTGCCTTGTCATTTTGATATGGGGATTCTTCCGTATCATCGGACAAGGGGTACCCCATTGGAGGTTCTCTATGATACACATGTACTTACAATGACAAGAACTTACCGGTGACTAAACTTGAGTAGCATGAGGAGCGGCCCTCGTATTCAAGGGACATGAGATTTCTAACTTATACTTCGTTAAGCATGTACACCATAGTTTGTTCACTTTAACCTTAATCACCTTCAAGATGCTTATGATAGGGACAATGAGAGCTGAAAGCTATTAAGTACCATAATTTTTGGAAACTCTTTATGAGACTTGAATCCCTACTTCTTTCTATGAAGGCCTTTCTTCCACTCATATACTGAGTCTCCACCTTCTATCTTTATGCACTTACTTTGAGAGCATAGTGGCCATTCTTAGTTCTATGTGCATTGTCCCAAGACTTGTTGATTGATGCATACCTTGATATTGCTTGTTTTAAACTATTTGTATCTAGTCACTCTTGTAAACTTTGAAGGTGTCCTATGCATTTATATTTGCTACTCTATGAGGGACAAACTGAATGCTACTATGCTATGTTTTCTTTATATGAATCAAACAAACGTCTTCCAAAGCATTGTTATTCATGAATCTTTTGTTTGTGCCTTTTCATGTTGCAACATAGTTTCTTTGTCTTATTGCTAGAACTTTGTCTTTCATGTTATGATTGAAGTACTATGATCCCAGCTTTGAATGTTTTACAAATACTTTGATCAAGTTTATGATGGTGCATGTCACCTCAAAAATTATTCGTTCTTTTTATCACTTACCTACTCGAGGACGAGCAGGAGTTAAGCTTGGGGATGTTGATACATTGCAAATGTATCTATAATTTTTGATGTTCCATGCTCGGTTTTATCTACTTTCTTGTGTTTTTGCCACACTTTGGAGTACTTTTCATATGATTTCTTGGACTAACCTATTAACAAGAGCCACAGTGTCAGTTGCCTGTTTTCTGCTGTTTTTTGTTCCAGGAAAGTCAGAAAATTAATATTCTCGGAATTGGACCGGACAAAAGCCAAAGTCGATATATTATCAGAAGACTCACGGAGCCAGAAGACGAGACGGAGAGGGGCCATAGGGTGGCCACAACATGTGGTGGCACGGGATAGCCCTGGCCACGCCACCAGGTGGTGTGGGCCCCCTGGCCGCCCATCGACCTTGCCTCTTCGCCTATAAGATGCCTCCCGATGCAAAAACCCTAAATCGTCAATAAGAAATCCACGAAAAGTTCCGCAGCGCCGCCGCCACCGAAGGGGAGATTCGGGGGACAGAAAGTCTCTGTTCTAGCACCCTGCCCGGACGGGGAAGTGCCCCCGGAGCCATCTCCATCGATCTCCACCACCATCTCCATCATCGTTGTTGATTCCCATGATGAGGAGGGAGTAGTTCTCTCTCGAGGCTAAGGGTTCTACCGGGAGCTATGTGTTCATCTCTCTCTCTATGCATGATCTTATTGAGATCATGAGCTTGTAATCTATAGATCTACCTTGCTACTCAAGTGCTTTAATAGATCTCTGCTCTCCCCATGTGTGTGAAGTTGACAGTGTGCACACCATGGTGGCACTTAGGCTAGAGATTACAAATACTTGTTATGAGTTATATTTGGAGTTGGATGTCTTTATGAAATTGTGGTGTTTGTTGGAACCATCTAGAGCTCAAGGTGACAGTGTTGGGTTATCTAGATGCGGAAAGCGAACTTTGAGGTGTGCTGTTATAGCCCTACCATGGATTAGAGAGTCCAACCGGAGAGTAGTTCAGAGTAGTATCATGAAGATAATATATTTATATGAGCATGTTCACTAGTGAAAGTATGATCCCTAGGCCTTGTTTCTAAGCATTGAAACACCGTCTGCAACTAGATTTGTTACATGTTTGCTTGCTTCCATCTTTATTTAAGTTTGCCTTTAGTATCTTCTCACGTCAACCACACGCCAGCAAGTATTTTCTGGCACCGTTACCACTTATAATTATCTATACCACTTGTATTTCACTATCTCTTCGCCGAACTAGTGCACCTATACACCTGACAAGTGTATTGGGTGTGTTGGGGACACAAAAGACTTCTTGTATATTGATTGCAGGATTG
The DNA here is from genome assembly GCA_910589775.1 of Avena eriantha. Lineage (NCBI taxonomy): Eukaryota > Viridiplantae > Streptophyta > Magnoliopsida > Poales > Poaceae > Avena > Avena eriantha. The sequence goes on from OU342742.1 coordinate 4,991,086, forward strand.
CTTGAGAGGGAATACCTTTGACCACTTCCTCCCTGAGTTCGATAAACCTTGGGTGATCCACTTAAGGGAAACTTGTTCCCGTTCTACAAACCTCTGCACTTGGAGGCCCAACAACTGTCTACAAGAATAGAAGTGCATAGACATCAGGTACCAATCTGATCCAGGTTCAGAACACTGGATAGCAGTCAAGAATATCCTTAAGTACTTAAGAAGAACTAAGGATATGTTTCTTATATACGGAGGTGAAGAAGAGCTAGTCGCTAAGTGTTATGTCGATGCTAGCTTTGACACCGATCCGGATGACTCTAAGTATCAATCCAGATATGTATTTCTCTTGAACGGAGCATCAGTTAGTTGGAGGAGTTCCAAACAACCTGTGGTGGCTAGATCAACGACGGAGGCGGAATATGTTGCTTCTTCAGAAGCGGCGCAGGAAGCGGTTTGGACGAAGGAGTTCATAACGGAACTAGGTGTGATTCCTAGTGCATTGGACCCAATGGTGATCTACTGTGACAACAATGGAGCCATAGCCAATGCCAAGGAACCAAGGTCTCACAAGAATTCCAAGAATATTAAGCGCCGGTTTCACTCCATCCGCGAGCATGTCAAGGATGGATATATAAAGATTTGTAAAGTACACACGGACCTAAATGTAGCAGATCCGTTGACTAAAGTTCTCCCTAGGGCCAAACATGATCAACACCAGAACTCCATGGGTGTTAGATTTATCACTATGTGAACTAGATTATTGTCTCTAGTGCAAGTGGGAGACTGAAGGAAATATGCCCTGAGAGGCAATAATAAAGTTGTTATTATGTATTCCTTGTATATGATAGATGTTTATTTTGCATGCTATAATTGTATTGATAGGAAACGGCAATACATGTGTGTTTAATAAACAAAAAGGTTCATAGTTATGTCTCTCTTATAAACTAGCTCGTTGATTAACAAGATGATCAAAGTTTTCTGATCATGGACATTGGATGTTGTTAATAACAAGGTCGCAGCATTTGTGAAATGATGTGATGAACATTCATCCGAAGTATAGTATTACGATCAAAGTCATTATGTTTATATTGTTATAACATCATACGAAATAATCTTTATCCTTAGACCATGAGATCATGTTAATTGCTAACACCGGAAGAGTATCTTGATAACATCAAACATCACACCGTAACAGGGTGACTATAAACGTGGGTTCAGTGCTACGAAGGTGTTATGTTGAGGCTCATGGATCAAGAGTGGAATTTGTCAATCCCTATGACGGATAGATATACTCTGGGCCCTCTTGGTGATATCCCATTAAGATAGCTTGCAAGCAAATGATGTGATCACTAGAATGTTATATCACGAGAACGATAAAAGAGTGCATGTCGGTAACGAGATCAAACTAGGTATTTGGATACCGATGATCGAATCTCGGACATGTATTATATCATGAGACAAAGGGATTAAGTTACTAGCATTAAATGTTCTCACGATCATAGAAGTCATCGTTGAATGTGTAGGAGTTAGTATGGATCTCCAGGTCCCGCTTCTAATTATTGATTTGAGAGGGGTCTCAATCATGTCTGCATTATTCACGAACCGTAGGGTGACACACTTAAGGGTTGCCGGACACCATTTTGGAGCACATGTTTCATACTAAGGAATTGCAAAGCACAGGAATTGTTTCAATGGAAACCGGAATTGTTTCGGGTGAAATTGCAGAAACTGGTTCTGCATGTGATATTGAAATGTTACAAGGGGTTTTATGTGAATGTTTGTTAATTAAAGTAATTAACAAAATTCTGAATAAAATAAATAAAAGAGTTTTATTAATTGAGAGTTACATTAAATTTGGTGGAAATTTAATGCATGTGAGTGGAACTTTGGGTGGAGGCTAAATTGATGTGAGTGGAGCTTCCACTACATGAATGAGGAAGAGGTGGGGGTACCCCCTTGGCCGCCAGCCATGGGAGGGGAGGAGCCCCCTCTCCTATAAAAGGCCCCCCTCTCCTCCCTCACAAAGCACACCTCCTCGTGAAGGATCTCTCTCCCCCTCTAGATATATTCCCCCATGGTCACGGATTAGCGAGATACATGTTCATGGTGGCCTTGCGTCTGGAAGGAGTTGCTGCTTCCGCTGATTCGCTGGAGCGAGGTGGAGGTTGTCTGGTGGCTTGAACGTGTGTGCGAGGACCGATGCGCTGCTGATTTGCGGCGCTAGGACTTCCACACGATCTTGAGATCGGCAAGCGTACGACTACATCATCCACGAGTTCCAACTTGTTAACAAAACTCTGTTGTCTTTGAGGGTAAGTTCTCTATGGATGTATATCCACCCGTTGCTTGTATCTTGTAGATAGATCTTGGCGTATAGTTCTCATCGTAGGAAAATTTGTGTTTTCTATGCTGCGAACCCTACACTTCTGGGCTACGAGGGCTTGGAACCTCCTCTCAACCTCATGGATGGGATAGTGACGAGCCGGCAGTCCTCAGTATCGACTTCGGCTACATGTTCATATGGCCAAAGATCCAGATCCGTCTTGGGACGGAGGGCCGGGGCACCACCCCAGAGGCAGCATAGCCAGCACATCATGAAGACATCGAGATGGCACAGAATCCCACCGACGATGATGATGAAATTGATGAAAACTTCGGCGACCAGTTCTTGAACATGAAGTTCGGTGATGACCATGAGCAACAGGGAGGCCAGGTGTTCACGCAGACAGTTGTCGATCCCCAACCAGCACTTGGACCCTCAGGAAACCCACTTGCCAACTGCATCTCTGCCCATCTAGTCAGGAGATGCCTCCACCCGTCGCATTCACCGAGCCTTAGCTGCCAGCTCATCCTATGATCACCCCCAACACCCTCCATAGGGCGGTCGGTGAGGTGATAGTGGCGGCCAATACTGAAGCCATAAAGGGAAAGAAGGGTCGCAAAAGGAAACCTAAGGGTGCGATCCAAAAACTAAAGCATGTTGTCCGGGCTCAGGACGGCCCTATAGAAAATCCCAGGAAGCTAGTTCATGAGGCAGGTACACCAATGCTCAATGAATCGATGCTCGCGGTCGTAGGCTTGCATATGCGTAGTATTCATCATGGTTGTCTGTTTGTTGAGGAGCGTCGCATTCGAGAGGGTGATCAGTCATACCTGGTTTACAAGGCTAAGGTGCCAAATGTTCTGGGCTTCGTCGCAGTAGCCCTCGAGGATATTTTCTACGTGCGGCATACCAACCTCTTCGACATGTTGCAAGGATTCCGGATGCACGAAACCCTGGTCCAGCTGTTCTCGCTCAATATGGCCATGCAGATCATTAGAGACGAGACCCCGGGCATCGCGACAGTGGATCCCGACTTCATGCGTGACGCCTTCTTGAGAACGCATGAGGGCATCCAAATGGTGGCCGACTACCTCTCATACTTCTTGCAAACAAACCCGGGCAAGGATGTGATTCTCATCCCATACCATCTAGAGCCGGAGAATTGTCGCCAAAGCTACGTGCTCATATCCTTGAATGTGCAACACTCAAACGCCTTGTATCTCGACTCGGGTAGTTTGACGAGGAAAGACTACTCCACTATCAAGAGAGTTCTTGATGATGCTCTTAATGGATACATCGCAATGGGAGGCGTCGTCCCTAGTAGGATAGTTAAGAGGCACGGCATGCACGTGTTCGGCCACACAACGGAGTTCCCCTGCGTCATGCAGGCGCCTGACAGCGGTAAGGATGCCTTCTACGCCCTACACCACATGAAAGGCATTCGTACGGGACCAGCATAACAGCGCGCTACCATCTGACATCCGAAGGTGGGCTGAAGATCTTCAACGTATACAGTATCACAACCTCAGGATGGATTTCTTCGATATCCAGGAGGAGATCTCGACAATCATGCACCAACAAGTCATAAAATCTGGGAGCATCTTCTACGGCGGCACTCCACCGCGCAACAAGGACATAGATGCACACTTAGCGAGGCAGGGTGATGGCAGGACATTCGTGACATTGGCAAAAGGAGATAAATGGGGCTTCGTGAATATCCCCGAGCCGACTCATCAGCCGAAGAAATCTTGATGTTTGCCTAGCTAGTTGTTAGTTCCGAACTTGTGTTGTAAACTTTATCGTCCCTATGTTAACTTGCCTAGCAACCTCTAGAGTATGTTTTGTAAACCATTGAACTTGAGTGTGAGCAACGCTAGTTATTTGTGTTATGAACTATTTTAGATTTTCATTCGTTATTGCTGCCCTACTTCTTGTGGTTTGCTTTCTTTGTCTTTCTTCGAAATGCCGATGATTAAAACATGTTGTGGCATCATGTGTGTGACCATGTCGTTGCTGGATCTAGTGTGCCAAGTAGACTAGAGGTTTGTGCATATACTCTACTTGCTACCCCAGATCCATCAATAGCATTGTCATTTTCCATGCCCAACATAAGTATGAGGCAAGTAGACTTGTAACAATGTCGCCCAAGTTAATACTATTTCATCTTGTAGCCCCAAAGTCAAAAGAGGACAAATATTTTCAAGGTTCATATACATAAGACATAATATGTTCAGTAGTAAGCCAAGGAAAGGATTATGGATCCACGTGTCAACGACTCCTTTCGACACACCAAACTCAAAATGAGTCGTTGTCGTGGAGACCGAATCCTTTCATTGCTTTACCGCTGGACATATCATGCCCATGCTATATGAATCGTGGAAGTATTTATCTTCTTTTGTCTTTGGTGATACGAATAGATTAGATAGCGTGAATTAAATGAGATGGTGAATTATGTAGTTTCAAATATCTCATTGTAGCCCCAAAGTCAAAAGGAAGAAATACATTACTTCACTATTCGTATAGCATTGGCGACATTGTTATATGAATCATGGAATGATTTATTTCCTTTCGTCTTTACCGATATAATGAAATGATAAACTATTTCATCTCGTAGCCCCAAAGTCGAAAGAGGACAAATATTTTTGAGATTCATATACATAAGACATAATATGTTCAATGGTAAGCCAAGGAAAGGATTATGGGTCCACGACAATGATTCCTTTCGACACACCAAACTCCAAATGAGTTGTTGCCATGGAGACCGAATCCTTTCATTGCTTTACCATTGGACATAACATACCCATGCTATATGAATCGTGGAAGTATTTCTCTTATTTTGTCTTTGATGATATGGATAGTATGAGGCACGAATCCAAGTCATTCTTGGTTTTTTTTGTCTTTCTCCAAAATGCCGATGATTAGAACGTGTTGTGGCGTCATGTGTATGACTATGCCGCTGTTTGATCTGGTGTGCCAAGTATACTAATAATTTGGGCATATACTCTACTTGTCGCACAAGATCGAACAGCGAGCATTGTTATTTCCGTGCCCAACCTAAGTATGAGGCACTAATGCAAGTCATTCTTGGTTTGCTTTTTTTGGTCTTTCTTCGAGATGCTGATGATTAGAACGTGTTGTGGCATCATGTGTATGACTATGTCGCTGTTTAATCTGGTGTGCCAAGTAGACTAGTAATTTGGGCATATACTCTACTTGCCGCACGAGATCAAATAGCGAGCATTGTTATTTCCGTGCCCAACCTAAGTATGAGGCACTAATGCAAGTCATTCTTGGTTTGCTTTTTTGGTCTTTCTTCGAAATGCCGCTGATTAGAACGCGTTTTCTTACATCTTGTTGCACCCATATATATATGCATGATCTTCTTGTGAACTGCTATTGCTTTCCACTGACATAGATAATATCATCTATCTTGTGTATAGGAGATGGAGAAGAAGTGTTATGTCGTGTACGTCGGTAAGGTTCCAGGTGTGTACGAGGAGTGGGAAGACTGCCAGAAGCAAGTGAACAAACTCTCGGGCAACAGCTACAAAGGCTACAAGACAAGAGAGGTGGCGGAAGAGAAGTGGAGGAGGCACGGGAGGAAGAAGTGGAGGAACTTCCTCGTGATCACCACCTTGTTGCTCTTCATGGTAGGTTATGTGCTCTACTTCATCTAGCTAGAGAGCTCCGTCGTGCATGTAGTTGTAATGCGATTGTGAACTTGTACTCGATCGGTCCCCCGAGAGATGTGAACTTGGTGTTGTGTGTCTGGTGTACTCTAGTTGGTTGATGTGTGAACTCTCATATGTCGCGGATTAATTCAAGTTGATGTGTGATGTACTTGTATTAGTGTTGGTTATACTATGTTTTGGTCAATTGTAACTTTCTGAAAATTCTATGATGTTTATACTATATTTTGGACTGTATAATACATGTATACTGTGTATTCTGGACTGTATTGTGGATCTGTAAAATTTAAAATTCAAAATTGATATTTGAGGCGCACCTGTGAACATATTAGAGGTGCATCTTACAATTATGAGAGGTGCATCTCTAATACATACTAGAGTCGCATTGCAGATGTGCCTCCTATAACCTACATATGCGAGGCGCATAATCTATATGCGCCTCCTATATAACCTACATATGCGAGGCGCATATAGATATTCCCCTCCTATATAGCGACTCAAGTAACAAATACTAGCAGCGTGCCGCTAGAATCGCATCTATAATGCGACTCTAATGCCTTTCAAGATGCGACTCCAGTAGCCTTTTCTCTAGTAGTGCCTTTATTTAATACTAGTAGATGGACGTTAGCCAAGTCCAAAATTTCAATTGAGCGGCAAAATCACGCATCAAACTTGAAGCATTTCCTGCCCAACCGTTTCAAAAACATTGAGACAAAATCTCCTACGGGGAGTACCATTTTTCTATTAGTAGATAGATGTACGCTACACAAATTCAAAATCTCAATCGAGCGGCAAAATCACCCACCGAGTTCGAAGCATTTCGCGGCCATCCATTGCAAAAACTTTGAGTCAAAATCTCTGACAAGGCGAGCACCATTTTTCTATTATTAGTAGATGTATGCTAGTAAAATTCAAAATCTCAATCGAGCGGCAAAATCACACACCAACCTTGAAGCATTTCGTGCCCCTCCGTTTCATAACCTTTTTTACTTTAAAATTCCCATTCTACCCATTGTTTAGATGACAAATGGGTTTGCTAAAGTTGGTAGCTTGTGGTACCTTGTGGCCACGATCATAATTATTTTTGTGTTCACCTTTACAGTCCTAATTTGCGCAATATTTCCTGCTAGGCCTCCCAAAAATCCCAAGCTCCTCTCTCACGCTCTCACCTCCATGACCACCGCGCGCACCAGCCGGTGGAAATTCCACAGTGGTCGGAGCCGCTTGAGTTGCGTCTCGTGCACCACACTAGAGCCGTTTCACCGACGCCCACCGCACCGGATCTAATTCATCGGGTCTCTCTGCCACTGCATTGGAGCTGTGGTCTCGTTCACTGCACCGATGGCACCATCGACCGCCCAAACTCTCCTTCCCCATCACTGATAGTTACCCAACTGTACTAGAGACACTTCACTGATGTCCACCAGACGATATCTAGTTCAACGAGTTCCATATCCGCCACTCTAGGCCAGCTGCACGGGCATCGCCGTTCCCTACACCGGATCTGCCTCATCCACACTCTCGTCCATAGCGCTCAATCCAGCATTAAGCGTCCAATATCTGCTTCCCTGACACCAACAACCACTGCAACCGCAGCACCCTCGGTGATCTAGACGTCACCCACACGGTTCTGACGATGCTTAGACGCCTCTCCGACCAACGTAACCAAATCTCCAACCCATTTTTGTTTTACCAGTAGTATAGTGGGTTCAAGCCTATCGCGGTGAACTACATTTTTGTAATCGTGCTACACACCAAGTCACTATGCACGCTTGTTCTTTGTGCTACATACAAGGTCACTAGACATGTTGGTTTGCATCACCTACACTACATTTTTTGTTATTTTGTCATGCACATGTTCTCACCTACTCCGCAACAGTAATTGCCTTCTATTGTGGTTTTCATGCAAAATCTAAGTCACGGGAACATATTACTATGTAGTACTAGTTTGTATTACCTACTCCACATTTGCTAACTTCTACCTAGTTTGTCCTAAGCAAAGTTCCTGCTTTTGTTTCCTCCTAGGCATCCTTCCGTTATCCTATAGTACCTGTTTAAACTCTTCGAACTAATTCGTTTATAATTTTTTGTTGCAATTGGTTCTTCAAAATCTGCAACACTAACTATTTTCTCTTCTTTGCATAGAGGTAAAAAATGGAACATTGAACATATTGGTTTGCAAAGCTTGTTCTACATGTTCAAAAACGATGCCATTATATTTCATATATGGTTCTGTTTCGTCCTAAGAAACTACATAACTATCCTCTACTATGTTGTTCATGGGTAGTTTGCATTCCATGCTCTACAAGTTTAGGTATGATGCCATTATAATTTCTATCTGGTTCATTCTTAGTTATGACAGTAACTTCATCCTATTGTGTAGTTCACCGCAAATTCTGAGCACCCAACATCTCCTGCATTCCAGGCTATACAACTACTTCCATATTTTCTTAAATGACGTGACTAGTTTATATTTGCTAAAATTCTAAGCCACGCACACATTTTTTGGTTGATCGTTTCACGGTTGGCACACTTGTTTAATGCTTGCTTTCTTGTCTTGTTTTGTTTAATTAAACCATGGACTTATAGTAAACTCTAGTTCGAATGGGTAGTTTCAAATTCTTTGATAATGAAGATGGTTATTTGTTTGCCTTGTTTGCTGTATTAACTTGTTATTACTTAGTTTTAGACTGCAATTATTGTTATCGCCACCAAAAAGGGGGTTGCAAGATCATGTCCCAAGGTGGTTTTACAATGTAGCTGCCAAAATCAAAGGGAGATGTTGTTGATAGATTGAGAAAGCTAATTGAGGACTCTCTGCTATCCGTGGGCTCAATCTTGTTTGGAAACTGAAATGCCGAATTTTATTACCCTTCAGTTTATTGATAATATGTAATAATTTTAGGAAGTTTGTTGTTGATGTAATATCTAGGTAAATCGCATAGACCATGTAGGCATTTAGTTGACATTGTCCCCACCTAGCGGTAGGCGGTACCATAACTGGGCCAATTAGGCGCTGGTATTGGTCTAGTTTGTATTGGACCGATGATGAATAGTAAAAGATACCCGTTGATGTTCCATACTCATCTTTTTGATCATTGCGATTGTCACAGGACTCAAAAAACAAAACCAGTAAAAGGCCGTAATAGTAATGGGCTGCATGTGCAAAAGGCCAAAAGGGACACCACGAATAGGCTCCATGAATAGTAAAAGGCCAGAATCATAGTAGGCATGCAAAGCGGCAAAAGGCCAAACATCGTGATGGGCCCGAACAGTGAAAGGCTTGAACAGTAACAGACCCGGACAGTAAAAGGAAAAAATAGTAGAAGGCCAGAACAGTAGCGTACATTCTCACAAATGGGCCGTTAGTGGGTAGCCTGTGACAGGCAGGCCAGAACAGTAAAAGGCTAGAACAGTAATATACCTTCTCGCAAATGGAACTTTACTAGGCAGCCGACCACGGGCTTTAAGAACAGTGATGGGCCTAAAGCAGGACTTAACAGTACCGGACCAACGTGGCGCAGGCCTCTAGTGGGTCACACAGTGATGGACCAACCTGGGACTTATGCAGACCGAAACAACAACAGACCCGAAAGTTACCAAGTTGTAGTTGGGCTGCAAAGCATTGGGCCCCTTCCAATCAGCACATGCCTCTGGCATGCCAAAACAGTAACGAGTCATCTTCTTATTGGGCTTCTCTCATGGCCGACCCACTTAATAATTAGCAAGCCTTGGCTGGGCCTCGCTTCTACCACAGTTTTATGACCGTTAGCGGTCGGTTACGGCCGTTAATGGTGCTTGCCACGTGGCAGTTTGCATGATGTCAGTAGTAAATAGGGTTGGCAAAATCGATCTACCATGTTACGAAATTTGTAGCTAAAGAGTACGATCCGTCACGGTTGCGAAAAAACCATGGTTCTTCTTTGGTGACGGGGCTTTTTCCACGGGACCCATCCGTCGTGAAAGTCTTTTTGACCATAAAAACAGGCCTTAAACCACGAAAATCGTCCATTGTAAAAGCCAACTTTTCTTGTAGTGTGACCAATTGATTCCTCTTCGATCAGCATAGCAAAGACAACAAGTAGGTTTAACCATATTTCTTTTCTGAAGATTATCTCTTGTCATAAGTTTATTATTAGAGGGAAGCCAAAGAAAGATATGGATTCATGGAGGCACAACTAGAGACCAAATAGCATGAATATACATAGGAGTAACTCCTCTAAAACTAATAATGCTATAACAAGAACTACATGAAAACTAACCACTAGTTGTGCATTTCCAAATGAGGGAATCATAGTCAGCAGAGGAAGAAATACTACTCGCAATTTGTAATAGTTCTAACCATTGTTCATAGAGTTTGGGGCTAAAGTTTCTACGAAAGGTGAGTTTCAAAGAGCTACCATCCACACTTGCTTAACAGTAGCCATTTGCTCATTACAAACGCAATAGGCCTCCCAGAATTGGATGGATAGAGGTGATTTACCAAACCAGACATCTTCCTAGAATCTGACCTTGGCCCCATCTCCAATGATCCATCTATACCCAAACTGGACAAATCTAACTGCCCACATGAAACCTTTAAAGATATTGGAAGAGTTGCCACTGCCACAGTAGAATATATTTGGGTTTTGAGTGTTGTACTTAGCATTTAAGATGCTTTTCTACAGCTTGTTCCCACTGTTTGAAAATCTTTTGAGACAAGAGGCTACCAAGCAAATGTTAACATCTCTAAGGTAAGGCACTCCTAGCACCCTTGGGATTTAGGCATACACACCAAGCTCTAGTTTGCTAGGTGTAGTTTCCTCTTGTCCTTGGAGTCATTCTAAAGGAAGCTAGCCATGTATGAGTTGATGAGATCCAACACCCATTTGGGGAACTCAAAAATACAAAATATAAAAGGGCATACTAGCATGATAGGTTTTAATTAAAGTGAATATGGCTACATATGCGAGAAGTTTCCCCCTCCAACCTGCAATTATATTCAAGATCATGTCTATGATAGGTTGGAGGTCCTCTCTCCTAAGCTTATTGGTACCTTCGATCCGGATTACGGATGTTATTGCTTCTTTTCCCCTAGTAGACCTAGGTAATCGAATCCTCGGGAAGCGAATGCATAGTGAAGTTACTTTAACGGACCTTCGGGAGTTTTAGAATTCCTTTTGTGTTTTCATCGGACCAGTAGCTTGCGTCTTTTTGTTGTTTTTGATGATGGAGAGAGAGGGCCTAGGGTGTTCGGTTTCACTTGTAGCTGTGCAAAAAATCTGATGGAAATAAAAGATAGAAATAAAGTATGCGTGTACTTGTTAGAGCAAGATAAATTATATGTAGGCAGTGCATCTATAATTGCTATTGCCTCCGCAACCGCTTATAGCAATAACCTACTAGTCTCATCCATAGAAGAAAGAGAACTAATGATATGCATAGTGATGTCACCGTTAATCCCAAGCAAATCCCTCACATACAGCCGTACTACCCCTTCTATCACCGGGGTTCCCAACCTGTAGATCAGACATCACTCATACTCCCTATACCTGGCTCAATCCTCGGGGTCTTGGGTACCTGACAATTTCTTGGATTGAGGCAAGAGAGGATACAATAATCATCATGTCATACAAACTAATACACGATCCCATCTATGATAATTCACATGCACAATTGCTACATGGCTAGGCCGAAGCCCTTAGCCCAAGGAGAATTACTCACACATAGTGATGAGATCAACAATCACAAACATTGTAATAAAAATCATAAGATTGATAGCAATAGTCTTACAATGTCGCGAATCGGAGAGGAGATCTGCTATTATAAGTGGTGGAATATAGCTATGGAGATGGAGAAGGGTTTGGAGATCTGGAGGCGGCTGGTGATCTATGGAAGAGACTTTCGGATGGTGTGAACTATGTTTTCTCGCTGCTCGAGGCTTCTTTATATAGGGGTCCTTCACGAAAGTTGTTCTGTTGGACCTAACGGTGGTGGCGCCAACTATACGACCGGAGCTATACGGTCGGAATTTTTGCTCCGGTCGTACAGTTGGTCGTTAAAGCGTCTGCTTCTGATGTAAGGCTCCTGGTTTCTTCTGGTAGTTGGAAATCACGTATCTTTGACTATATTTCAGCGCAGGAAAAATACAAAAAGAAAGGATTGCATACCCCTCTGAATATAGCATTAGTGGCAGGGTTTAGAGAGAGATTTCATCAAAAATATGGTTAATATCCAGTTTAAATGTGGACGATAGATGGCTATATTTCAGAGCCATCACTTATCATGATGCAACGGAACTCCCAGATATTTACTCGGGAATTGACCTATGACAGAACCCATGATATTGCTTAGAGGTCTAGTTTCGGTAGCAACCAAATTGATGGGCATGAGTTCACTTTTATTGTAGTTGATTTTCATACTCGAGACTTGCTCAGAACAAGTGAGCACCCATTTCAAGTTTCTAGCTAACTCAAGATTATTGTCCACGAAGAGGATCGTGTCATCTGTGTATTGGAGGCTAATGACACCTCCTAGAATTAGTTGAGTGCACATACCTCTAATGAGGTTATTTTCCACAGATTTAGTTAACATGCGAGTAAACACATCAAAAACAATTGGAAAGGATGGGGGACATGGGGTCCCCCTGCCTAAGGCCTCTACTGGTGGTAAAAAAAGATACCTTCTACCCCATTCAACTAGACTGCAACAAAACCCCTCTAGTCGCCAAGTGGATCCAGCGGGAGATTCAGGGCCAAAGCCTCTCAAGGCTAAGACCTCAGCTAAAAAATCTAAGTTAACTCTATTGAAAGCTTTCCCGTAGTCTAGCTTAAGGACACACCCTTTCTTGTTGCCACGAATACTAGAATGGAGAACCTCATGAGCTATAACGACGTGTTCAGGGATATATCTGTCTTTAATAAAAGCAGTTTGATTATGAGCAATACGAAAGTCCATGATCAAACCTAGCCTATTAGTCAGCACCTTAGTGAAAATTTTAAAAATGCAGTTTAAAAGACTAATAGGCCTGAATTTTTTCATAGTGGAAGCTTCAGGTTCTTTAGGGATGAGGGATAGGACGTCAAAGTTAAGTCTGAAGATGTCCAACTTTCCCTCATAGAAATATTTAAACAAATCTAAGATATCTATTTTAACTAGATCCCAATTTTTTGGTAAATCATGAAGGGAATTCTATCAGGCCATGTTGCTCCATCTGAATATGAATCAAAAAGAGCCTTTTCAATTTCCTATTTAGAAAAAGGAGCTTCTAATTTGGTATTATGGTTTGCGTTAACTTTTTCTTCTAGAGAGAAGAAATCAGGATCTAGGGAGAAACCTGTTTCATTTTTAGTCCTAAAAAGATTTTTATAGAAATCTGTAGCTATGTCCAACATCTCTGACAGCTCAGAGGTGGGCCCCTCGGGTCCTTCCAAATAAGTAATCATAGTTTTCCGTCCATGTTGGTTAGCTACAACATAAAAGTAAGTTGTGTTTCTATCCCCTTCAAGTATATCCCTATCCCTAGACCTTTGCTTGGCTTTTGTTTCCTCTTTTAGCCAAAGTTTCTGCATTTCTAAGCTAATTTCTTTAAGCCTAGCATGCTCATAATCATACAAGATTTCAGATTCATCCGTGAGGTCCAAACTATCATACTCCTGCATCATATCTTGTTTAAGTTGCCTAAGGTCTGCCTCAATGTTCCTACTCCACCCCTTAGAGGTTTTCCTAAATGTTCTCATCATTGCTTGCCACCTATCAATAGATGATGTACTTTTAGTAGGTGCAAGCCAAGATTTGGTGACAAGATCTTTAAAATCCTCTCTAAGGATACACCACTTCTCAAATTGTAAGGACGGGCTTATGGGAATGATTGATCCCTAAATCCCACAAGGGAGGGGTATGGTCACTCCCAAGCCTTGTGTAAGCTTGAGAAGAAGCTAGAGGGTACATTGCATGTAACTCAGAATTGCAAAAAAAAAATTGTCAATAGTTGACATAATGAGATTTTATTGGTTGTTAGCCCAAGTAAATCTTCTATTGGACAATTTGACCTCCATGAGACCCCATAATTCAATCCAGGCATTGAACTTGTCACATCACTTATGGTTGACAATCCCATTACTTTTATCTTCCTAGAACCTAACCAAATTAAAATCTCCACTAATGAGAGTAGGCAAGCAATTGTCAATGAAGAGGGACTGGATTTTAGAGATGAAATCCTATTTCCCTTACTCATAAGGGGAGCCATAGACCGAAATGTGCCTCCAGACTTTGCTATCTTTTTTTATTTTTCAAAAGACACAAGACTGAAAAACATTTAATGTCCCAAGAAAGGACTTCAAAGAGATCAGAATCCACTCCCACCAGGATGCCACCAGAAGAGCCGTTGGCAGGGAGGTGGTTCCACAAAAACTTCCTATTTTAACTAATGGAATTCAAATAAGAGGCATATAAGCTTTCTTTTTTTGTTTCCTGGAAAGAAATAATTGAAGCATGAGACTTGGCAAGTGTTTCAGTGATGCATTTTTTCCTTCCGGGAGCATCAATCCCTCTAATGTTCCAACCTAACCTATTCATAAACTTTATTTGTCTTAGGGTGCTTGCCCCCATCTATTTCTACAAACTTTAGTATAAAGCAACTCACTATCATCTAGTTGTTCTACTTGTGCCTCAGCACCTGTAGGTGTTTTAAGAGAGCTAGGGAAAATGAAAGGAATAGGGAAAGGAGAATCAGGTTAGCCCTCTGGCAAAACCTTATTCTGCGAGGGATTAACAAAATTTAAATCTAAAGATGCAGCCAAATAGGAAACTAAATCATCAGCAATAGTTTTAGTTGACTCATCAACTTCACTATAGACATATTCTAAAATAATAACACCTACAGATTTTTCCATGCTCTTTAAATAATCTTTGTGCAAAGTTTTAAAAGGATTAGCATATGTTATATCTTTGAAAGTTGTAGCATGGATTTCTAGGTTTTTCTTCTTCTTGTGCTCTTGTGCAATATCTAGGATCGACTTCCCAGCATTGCCTTGTGTCATGGCACTCTACGTAGTTCCCCGCACTGGTCCCCACGGTTTGTTCTTCTTAGGCATCTAGTCAAGCCCATGAATCTCCATGTACATCCCTCTTTTGTTGCTGCTATCTTGCAAGGGCTCCAGAACTGTAGGTGCAACAAGGTTTTCTTTCTCATACACATAGTATCCATCATCATCCATAATATCAATGTATCTCAACAATTTGTAGCACTTTTCCTCTTCAGGATTGTCAGACGCCACCCACCCCATGATATCTCTTGTAGCTGATTCGAGGAAGGCATGGAGTGTAGAAAAGAGATCACATTTTGCGATGGCATTGCAATGTATAGGAGCTGCTTCACAGCTAGCCTTCTTACCTGGAAGCGAAGATGCACCCCCACTTGTGCCATTCTTATCAGCAACTGGACTACCTATAGGAGGCTGACGAGAAGAGTGATTTTCCATATCCATGATAATAGTTTTCAGAGGGTCTGTACCAGCCTGGTTATCAGGATCATCATGCCCTTTAGGTTTGGTTGCAACATCCTGAGGGAACTCAGTTGTGATAGAAATGGAGTAGTGCTTCTTCCTGATCTCAAACTCAAATGCAAGCATCCAAACATAACCTCGGGGGCTACTGACATAGGCATAACCCTTCGGGTGCCAATTGTTGGCATATACAGTATTGCCCGATAGAAGTCCCACTCGAAGATATATCAGGATCCATGAACCTCATCGCGGTTTGGCTGATACAAAGCCTACAAGGACACGGACTCCTGTAGAACAAGACAACGAAAGTATAAGACTAGACTAGATACAAACTCTAACTTGTAACCTACTCGTATTGGTACCTGAGACCTAGTCTCCCTATATATAAAGGCTAGGAGGGTCCAACGAGGAGAAAACACAATACAATAGACACCCGACAATAGATCTAGACAATAGACATCAGGTACATCTCTCTCTCTCTCTCTCTCTCTCAGCGAGATCGCATCTTGACGACTCAACGAGTTTGTACTCTCCAATGATAATATGAGAAGACAAGCAGGAAGTAGGGTTTCCTCTACGAGGGCCTGAACCTGGGTAAATCGCCTCCCTTGTTTATCTGTTAAGCCGATGAAATTCCTAGCGCTTCCCTTTTCCACGAAACCCTAAGTCCATAGCCATGGGCATTGCCGAGGTTATCCCTCATCACATGGTGTTGTTGTAGTAGGAGAGCTTCCATAGGGTCAAGGGGGCCATTGCCCCCTACTCAATAAAAATTCTTAAGACCTTAATATTTTGGCTTAAGTTTCAAATATTCTTATTTTGGGACCTCAACTCTCCTTGTCCCTCCATTGGTTATTATGGTATATATTGACCAGTTGTTGTGCCCTACACTATATAGCAGTCTCGTAAGCAGCTCTATGGCTCAATTAGATCAGCTTTGTGCCATGTACATTCTCTCAACAGGTCGTGCCCGGTTGGGCGTCATTGTTGTAGGTCAGGTGTACTTCCTGGGGAATAATGCCGCTATAGTGCTTCTTCTTGATCTCAAACAGGTGGCTATCTGGGAGAAGGTGGGGCTCTTTGCACTAAATTTTCACCCTGACAACCTCACAGAGATTTTGGAACATCCCAATCCAGTCTGTATCCACCATGATACCTAGAACTAAAGTAAATTGTGCTAGTAGATTCCACTTGCACCATTCTGGCTTGAGGCCTCGTAGCTGAATCTAAATCTCCTAATTCTCTCCAAATGATTAGATCTCCCCATCATAGACTTCCACATTCATAGTTACCCTGTCTTTCACCAAACCAAAGCAAGGGTAGCCAGCCACGTCGTCAACTAGAAGGTGGGGAGGTAATTAACCAAGAAAGACTAATCATCTAATTGACGAATATGCCATGGCTAGGTAGTTTTGTAGATAACCGCAAACTCTTGAGCCATCTCCTCCTTTCTTATCTTACCAGCTTCAATGAAGAAAATCCCCACATTTGTTTAATGCTTGCTTTCTTGTCCTGTTTTGTTTAATTAAACCATGGACCTACAGTAAACTCTAGTTCAAATGGGTAGTTTCAAATTCATTGATAATGAAGATGGTTATTTGTTTGCCTTGTTTGATGTATTAACTTGTTATTACTTAGTTTTAGACTACAATTGTTGTTCTCGCAACCAAAGAGGGGGTTACAAGATCATGTCTCAAGTTGGTTTTCCAATGTAGTTGTCAAACTCAAAGGGAGATGTTGTTCATAGATTGAGAAAGCTAATTAAGGACTCTCTGCTATTCGTGGGCTCAATCTCGTTTGGAAACTGAAATGCTGAATTTTTTACCCTTTAGTTTAGTGATAATATGTAATAATTTTAGGAAGTTTGCAGTTGATGTAATATCTAGGTAAATCGCATAGACCATGTAGGCATTTAGTGGACATTGTCCCCACCTGGCGGTAGGCGGTACCATAACTGGGCCGATTGGTCTCTAGTATTGGTCTATTTTGTATTAGACTGACGATGAACAGTAAAAGATACCCGTTGATGTTCCATGCGCATATTTTTGATCATTGCAATTGTCACAGGCCTCAAAAAACCAAAACAGTAAAAGGTTGTAATAGTAATGGGCCGCACATGCAAAAGGCCAAAAGGGACACAACGAACGGGCTCCATGAATAGTAAAAGGCCAGAATCATAGTAGGCCTACAAAGCGGCAAAAGGCCAAACATAATTATGGGCCTGAACAGTGAAAGGCTTGAATAGTAACAGACCCAGACAGTAAAAGGAAAAAATAGTAGAAGGCCAGAATAGTAGCGTACCTTCACACAAATGGGTTGTTAGTGGGCGACCCGTGACGGGCAGGCCAGAACAGTAGAAGGCTAGAATAGTAATATACCTTCTCCCAAATGGGCCTTTACTGGGCAGCTGACCACGGGCTTTAAGAACAGCGATGGGACTAAAGCAGGACTTAACAGTACTAGACCAACGTGGCACAAGCCTCTAGTGGGTCACACAGTGATGGACCAAGGTGGGACTTATGCAGGCCAAAACAACAACAGACCCAAAAGTTACCAAGTTGTAGTTGGGCTGCAAAGCGTTGGGTCCCTTCCAACCAGCACAAGCCTCTGGCATGCCAAAACAGTAATGGGCCATCTTCTTATTGGGCTTCTCTCATGGCTAACCCACTTAATAATTTGTAGGCCTTGGCTGGGCCTCGCTTCTACCACAGTTTTATGACCGCTAATGGTCGGTTACGGCCGTTAATGGCGCTTGCCACGTGGCAGTTTGCATGATGTCAGTAGTAAATAGGGCTGGCAAAATCGATCTACCATGTTACGAAATTTGTGGCTGAAGGATACGATCCGTCATGGTTGCGAAAAAACCATGGTTGATGCTTTGGTGACGGGGCTATTACCACTGTACCTATCCATCATGAAAGTCTTTTTGACCATAAAAAATAGGCCTTCAACCACGAAAACCGTCCGTTGTAAAAGCCAACTTTTCTTGTCGTGTGACCAATTCCTCTTCGATCAGCATAGAAAAGACAACAAGTAGGCTTAACCATATTTCTTTTCTGAAGATTATCTCTTGTCATAAGTTTATTACTAGAGGGAAGCCAAAGAAAGATGTGGATTCGTGGAGGCACAACTAGAGACCAAATAGCATGAATATACACAGGAGTTACTCCTCTAAAACTAATAATGATATAACAGGAACTACATGAAAACTAACCACTAGTTGTGCATTTCCAAATGAGAGAATCATAGTCAGCAGAGGAAGAAATACTACTCGCAATTTGTAATAGTTTTAACCATTGTTCATAGAGTTTGGGGCTAAAGTTTCAACGAAAGGTCAGTTTCAAAGAGCTACCATCCACACTTTCTTAAGAGTAGACATTTGCTCATTACAAACGCAATAGCCCTCCCAGAATTGGATGGATAAAGGTGATTTACCAAACCAGACATCTTCCTAGAATCTGACCTTGGCCCCATCTCCCATGATCCATCTATAACCAAACTGGACAAATCTAACTGCCCACATGAAACCTTTAAAGATATTGGAATAGTTGCCACTGCCACAGTAGAATATATTTGGGTTTTGAGTGTTGTACTTAGCATTTAAGATGCTTTTCTACAGCTTGTTCCCACTGTTTGAAAATCTTTTGAGCCAAGAGGCTAGCAAGCAAATCTTAACATCTCTAAGGTAAGGCACCTCCTAGCGCCCTTGGGATTTAGGCATACACACCATGCTCTAGTTTGCTAGGTGTAGTTTCCTCTTGTCCTTGGAGTCATTCTAAAGGAAGTTAGCCATCTATGAGTTGATGAGATCCAACACCCATTTGGGGAACTCAAAAAAATACAAAATATAAAAGGGAATAATAGCAAGATATGTTTTAATTAAAGTCAATCTGGCTACATATGCGATAAATTTCCCCTCCAACCTGCAATTATCTTCAAGATCGTGTCTATGATAGTTTGGAGGTCCTCTCTCCTAAGCTTATCATGATGCAACGGAACTCCAAGACATTTAATCGGGAAATGACCTATGACAGAACCCATGATATTGCTTAGAGATCTAGTTTTGCTAGAAACCAAATTGATGGGCACAAGTTCACTTTTATTGTAGTTGATTTTCATACTCGAGACTTGCTCAGAACAAGTGAGCACCCATTTCTAGTTTCTAGATAACTCAAGATTATTATCCTCAAACAGGATTGTGTCATCTGTGTATTGCAGGTTAATGACACCTCCTGGAATTAGTTGAGTGCACATACCTCTAATGAGGTTATGTTCCGCAGATTTAGTTAACATGCAAGTAAACACATCGACATCGCAATTGAAAAGGATGGGGGACATGGGGTCCCCCTGCCTAAGGCCTCTACTGGTGGTAAAAAAACATACCTTCTACCCCATTCAACTAGACTGCAATAAAACCCCTCTAGTCACCAAGTGGATCCAGTGGGAGATTTCGGAACAAAGCCTCTTAAGGCTAAGACCTCGTCTAAAAATCTAAGTTAACTCTATTGAAAGCTTTCTCGTAGTCTATCTTAAGGACATACCCTTTATCGTTGCCACGAATAGTAGAATGGAGAACCTCATGAGCTATAACGACGTGTTCAGGGATATATCTGCCTTTAATAAAAGCAGTTTGATTATGAGAAATAAGAAGTCCATGATCAAAGCTAGCCTATTAGTCAGCACCTTAGTGAAAATTTTAAAAATGCAGTTTAAAATACTAATAGGCCTGGATTTTTTCATAGTGGAAGCTTCAGCTTCTTTAGGGATGAGGGATAGGACGTCAAAGTTAAGTCTGAAGATGTCCAACTTTCCCTCATAGAAATCTTTAAACAAATCTAAGATATTTGTTTTACTAGATCCCATTTTTTTGGTATATCATGAAGGAAATTATATTAGGCCCTATTGCTCCATCTGAATATGAATCAAAAAGAGCCTTTTCAATTTCCTCTTTAGAAAAAGGAGCTTCTAATTTGGCATTGTGGTTTGCTTTAACCTTTTCTTCTAGAGAGAAGAAATCAGGATCTAGGGAGAAACCTGTTTTATTTTCTGTCCTAAAAAGATTTTTATAGAAATTTGTAGCTACGTCCAACATCTCTGATAGCTCAGAGGTAGGCCCCTCAGGTCCTTCCAAATAAGTAATTATAGTTTTCTGTCCATGTTGGTTAGCTACAGCATAAAAGTAAGTTGTGTTTCTATCCCCTTCAAGTATATCCCTATCCCTAGACCTTCGCTTGGCTTTTGTTTCCTCTTTTAGCCAAACTTTCTGCATTTCTAAGCTAATTTCTTTAAGCCTACCATGCTTATAATCATACAGGCTTTCAGATTCATCCTTCAGATACAAACCGTCATACTCCATCATATATTGTTTAAGTTGCCTAAGGTCTGCCTCAATTTTCCTACTTCACCCTTAGAGGTTTTCCTAAATGTTCTCATCATTGCTTGCCACCTATGAATAGATGATGTACTTTTAGTAGGGGCAAGCCAAGATTTGCTGACAAGATCTTTAAAATCCTCTCTAAGGATACACCACTTCTCAAATTTTTAAGGAGCAGGCTTATGGGAATGATTGATATCTGAATCCCACAGAAGAGGGGTATGGTCACTCCCAAGCCTGGTGTAAGATTGAGAAGAATCTAGACGGTACATTGCATGTAACTCAATATTGCAAAAAATTCTATCAATCGTTGACATAATGAGATTTTATTGGTTGTTAGCCCAAGTAAATCTTCTATTAGACAATTCGACATCCATGAGACCCCATAATTCAATCTAGGCATTGAACTTGTCACATCACTTATGGTTGACAATCCCATTACTTTTATCTTCCTTGAACCTAACCAAATTAAAATCTCCACTAATGAGAGTAGGTAAGCAATTGTCAATGAAGAGGGACTAGAGTTCAGAGATGAAATCATATTTCCCTTACTCATAAGGAGAGCCATAGACTGAAATGTGCCTCCAGACTTTGCTATCTTTTTATATTTTTCAAAAGGCACGAGACTGAAAAACATTTAATGTCCCAAGAAAGGACTTCCAATAGATCAGAATCCACTCCCACTAGGATTCCACTAGCAGACTCGTTGGCAGGGAGGTGGTTCCACACAAAGTTCCTATTTTAACTAATGGAATTCAAATAAGAGGCATAGAAGATTTCTTTTTTGTTTCCTGGAAAGAAATAATAGAAGCATGAGACTTGGCAAGTATGTTAGTGATGCATTCTTTCCTTCCGGGAGCATCAATCCCTCTAATGTTCCAACCTAAACTATTCATAAACTTTATTTGTGCTTTCCCCCATCTGTTTCTACAAACTTTAGTCTAAAGCAACTCACTATCATCTAGTTATTCTACTTGTGCCTCAGCACCTGTAGGTGTTTTAGGAGAGCTATGGAAAATGAAAGGAATAGGGAAAGGAGCAGCGGGTTAGCCCTCAGGCAAAACCTTATTCTGCGAGGGATTAGCAAAATTTAAATCTAAAGAGGCAGGAAAATAGGAAACTAAATCATCAACAACAGTTTTAGTTAACTCATCAACTTCACTATAGACAGATTCTAAAATAATAACACCTACAGATTTTTCCATGCTCTTTAAAGAATATTTGTGCAAAATTGTAAAAGGATTATCATATGTTATACCTTTGAAAGTTGCAGCATGGATTTCTAGGTTTTTCTTCTTCTTGTGCTCTTGTGCAATATCCAGGATCGACTTCCCAGCATTGCTTTGTGTCATGGCACTCTACGTAGTTCCCCGCACTAGTCCCCACGGTTTGTTCTTCTTAGGCATCTGGTCAAGCCCTTGAATCTCCATGTACATACCTCTTTTTTTGCTGCTATCTTGCAAGGGCTCCAGAACTATAGGTGCAATAAGGTTTTCTTTCTCATACACATAGCATCCATCATCATCCACAATATCAATGTATCTCAACAATTTGTAGCACTTTTCCTCTTCAGGGTTGTCAGACGCTAGCCACCCCATGATGTCTCTTGTAGCTGATTCCAGGAAGGCAGGGAATGTAGCAGAGAGATCACATTCTGTGCTGGCATTGCAGTGTATAGGAGCTGCTTCATAGCTAGCCTTCTTACCTAGAAGCGAAGACGCGCCCCCACTTGTGCCATTCTTATCAACAACTGAACCACCTATAGGAGGCTGACGAGAAGAGTGATTTTCCATATCCATGCTAGCAGTTTTCAGAGGGTTTGCACCAGCCTGGTTATCGGGATCATCATGCCCTTCAGGTTTGGTTGCAACATCCTCAGGGAACTCAGTTGTGATAGAAATGGAGTAGTGCTTCTCCCTGATCTCAAACTCGGGTGCAAGCATCCGAACATAACCTCGGGGGCTACTAACATAGGCATAACCCTTCGGGTGCCAATTGTTGGCATATACGGTACTGCCCGATAGAAGTCCCACTCGAAGATATATCAGGATCCATGAACCTCATGACGGTTTGGCTGATACAAAGCCTACAAGGACACAGACTCCTACAGAACAAGACAAGGGAAGTACAAGACTAGACTAGATACAAACTCTAACTTGTAACCTACTCGTATTGGTACCTGAGACCTAGCCTCCCCATATATAAAGGCTAGGAGGGTCCAACGAGGAGAAAACACAATACAATAGACACCCGACAATAGATCTAGACAATAGACATCAGGTACACACATCTCTCTCTCTCGGCGAGATCGCATCTTGACGACTCAATGAGTTTGTACTCTCTAACGATAATATGAGAAGAAAAGCAGGAAGTAGGGTTTCCTTTACGAGGGCCTGAACCTGGGTAAATTGCCTCCCTTGTTTGTCTGTTAAGCCGACGAAATTCCCAGCGCTTCCCTTTTCCACGAAACCCTAAGTCCATAGCCATGGGCATTGCCGAGGTTACCCCTCGTCACATGGTGTTGTTCTAGTAGGAGAGCTTCCATAGGGTCAAGGGGGGCCATTGCCCCCTACTCAATAAAAATTCTTAACACCTTAATATTTAGGCTTAAGTTTCAAATATTCTTATTTTGGGACCTCAACTCTCCTTGTCCCTCCATTGGTTACTATGGTATATATGGACCAGTTGTTGTGCCCTGCACTATATAGCGGTCTCGTAAGCAGCTTTGTGGCTCAATTAGACCAGCTTTACATTCTCACAATAGGTCGTGCCCGGTTGGGCGTCCTTGTTGTAGGTCAAGTGTACTTCCTGGGGAATAATGCCGCTATAGTGCTTCTTCTTGATATCAAACAGGTGGCTATCTAGGAGAAGGTGGGGCTCTTTGCACTGAATTTTCACCATGACAAC
Organism: Avena eriantha; assembly: GCA_910589775.1. NCBI lineage: Eukaryota > Viridiplantae > Streptophyta > Magnoliopsida > Poales > Poaceae > Avena > Avena eriantha. The sequence continues at coordinate 5,014,852 of OU342742.1, forward strand.
CTCACAGAGATTTTGGAACATCCCAATCCAGTCTGTATCCACCATGATACCTAGAACTGAAGTAAATTGTGCTAGTAGATTCCACTTGCACCATTCTGGCTAGAGGCCTCGTAGCTTAATCCAAATCTCCTGATTCTCTCCAAATGATTGGAGCCCCCCATCCTAGACTTCCACATTCAGAGTTACCCCGGCTTTCACCAAACCAAAGCAAGGGTAGCCAGCCACGTCGTCAACTAGAAGGTGGGTAGGTAATTAACTAGGAAAGAACAATCATCTAATTGCCGAATCTGCCATGGCTAGGTAGTTTTGTAGATAACCGCAAACTCTTGAGCCATCTGCTCCTTGCTTATCTCACCAGCTTCAATGAAGACAATCGCTGCATTTTTAGCACCCAGATCATTGCTATTGTTGTCAGGTATTTCCACATGGAAGAACTTCCCTTGAGTAACTTTGTCATAGAGCTTGGCAGCGGGCAGAGCTTGCCTTCTAACTGAACATATATATTCTTTGTGATTCACCATTTTTAAAATGAAGCAAAAAAGGCGCAGTGGAACATTAGGTTTTATTGTGGCCAAGCTCTCCATCATTGAAGCAGACCACATCGACGTAGTTGTCCTTTGTATTCGAGCGACTCTCCCTCCCCGAGTTTTGTCCCTCGCTCACCAATGTTGCCGCCTTCCCCTTCTTTCTGTTCCCCTGCTGTTGATTTGGCTGCTGCTGCCCCGACTGTTGCTGCTGTTGTGCAAACTGCTGACCTTGGATCTACTGAGGATGCACACCCAATAGCAGTTGTTGTTGTTGCTACTGAATCAGCTACAAAAACTATTGATGTGACTGCATCTGGGGGAAGTTGGGAAGCTGTTGCTATGATGAACTTTACCCTGCCCAAGTCCCCTAAGGATTGATCCACTTGTTAGGAGGGAACTGAGCTAGGAATTAGGTGGGAAACCCCCAAGGAGGAGGGAAACCATAGCCGAATCCTCGACTTTGTTGATTTGGCGGGGGGGCTGATACGTTGCTAACATATCCATAATTTTTGATGTTCCATGCTTGGTTTATATCTACTTTCTTATGTTTTGTCCACACTTTGGAGTACTTTTCATATGATTTCTTGGACTAACCTATTAACAAGAGCCATAGTGCCAGTTGCCTGTTTTCTGCTGTTTTTGGTTCCAAAAAGTCAGAAAATGAATATTCTCGGAATTGGACCGAACAAAAGCCAAAGTCGTTATTTCCTCGGAAGATTCACGGAGCCAGAAGGAGAGACGAAGGGGGGCCACAGGGTGGCCAAACCACCCCTAGGCGTGGGTCCCCCCAGGCCGCGCCAGGGCATGGTGTGGGCCCCCTGGCCGGCCACCGACCTTGCCCCTTCTCCTATATATTCCTCCTGATACAGAAACCCTAGATCATCAACCTCCAGCCATGAAAAGTTCCGCAGCGCCGCCGCCACCAAAGGGGAGATTCGGGGGATAGAAAGTCTCTGTTTCAGCATCCTGCCGAGATGGGGAAGTGCCCCCGGAGCCATCTCCATCGATCTCCACCACCATCTCCATCACCATTGCTGATTCCCATGATGAGGAGGGAGTAGTTCTCTCTCGAGGCTAAGGGTTCTACTAGTAGCTATGTGTTCATCTCTCTCTCTATGCATGATCTTATTGAGATCATGAGCTTGTAATCTATAGATCTACCTTGCTACTCAAGTGCTTTAATAGATCTCTGCTCTCCCCATGTGTGTGAAGCTGACAGTGTGCACACCATGGTGGCACTTAGGCTAGAGATTACAAATACTTGTTATGAGTTATATTTGGAGTTGGATGTCTTTATGAAATTGTGGTGTTTGTTTGAACCATATAGTACTCAAGGTGACAGTGTGGGGTTATCTAGATGGGAAAGATGAACTTTGAGGTGTGCTGTTATAGCCCTACCAACGATTAGAGTGTCCAACCGAAGAGTAGTTCAGCGTAGTATCATAAAGAAGAATATATTTATATGAGACTGTTCACTAGTGAAAATATGATCCCTAGGCCTTGTTTCAAAGCACTGAAACACCATTTGCTATTAGATCTGTTACATGTTTGCTTGCTTCCATCTTTATTTCAGTTTTACTTTAGTCTTTTCCACGCCATCAAGCTATTTTCTATCACTGTTACCACTTATAATTATCTATACCACTTGTATTTCACTATCTCTTCGCTGAACTAGTGCACCTATACACCTGACAAGTGTATTGGGTGTGTTGGGGACACAAGAGACTTCTTGTATCTTGATTTCAGGGTTGCTTGAGAGGGGATACCTTTGACCACTTCCTCCCTGAGTTCGATAAACCTTGGGTGATCCACTTAAGGTAAACTTGTTGTTGTTCTACAAACCTCTACACTTGGAGGCCCAACAACTGTCTACAAGAATAGAAGTGCGTAGACATCAAGCTCTTTTCTGGCGTCGTTGCCGGGAGGTAAGGTAAAAGGTACTCACATCCTCCGGTGTGAGTGCTCGAAGTTATTTCCTTTAGATTCTGCAATCTTGTCTTTTTGTTTCTTGTTTTCACTAGTTAGGCTTAATGGAAAACAACAACAAAATTAGAGAGCTTTATAGTATTTATCTTGAGTTAGGACATGAAGTGTTTGAATAGAAAATTAAAAAACCTATGGAACTTTATTTGCATGCTAATAGCAATGTTGTTAGTATGAATTCTTTGGACACCATTATTTCTAATGCTATGGAAAAGTCTAAGCTTGGGGAATCTAGTTTTTATGAAAATGATCTTTTTAGTTCCCCAGCTTTGGAAGATAGCTATTCTATTGTTTATGTGGATACTAAACCTCCAATATATGATGATTACAATGATAAATATGATATTTTCAGTCCACATACTATTGAGGAGAAAATTAATGATTACAATATGCCTCCTATATTTGATGATTATGGTGATGAGAATAATAACGATAGCTATTTTGTTGAATTTGCTCCCACTATGATTAATAAGAATGACTATGTTTATAGGGAGAGTAATAATTATTTCATGCATGTGGCTCATGATAAGAATGTTTTATGTTATAGTATATTGTTAATTTTATTCATGATGCTACTGAAAGTTATTATGAGAGAAGGAAACATGGTTTTATGTATCTCAACAATATTAAGTTTCCCTCTTTATGTTGAAATCTTGAAGTTGCACTTGTTTTGCTTTACTATGCTCGTTGCTTTGTGCTTTCATGACTTGTTTCTTTACAAGATTCCTATACATAGGAAGTGGGTTAGACTTAAATGTGCTTTGAATTTTCTTCTTGATGCTCTCTTTTACTTCAATTCATATTTTTTATGTGAGCATCTTCTCAAACTATCATGCCTAACTTAAAGGCGTTAAACAAAAGTACTTATTGGGAGATAACCCAAAAGTTTTAGATTAGTCTTGGAAGTTATTACCTCTGTAATAACCGCTGCTTATGTTTTTTATTTGCTTTTTGTGCCAAGAGTAACCTCTAATGAGAGAGAAGTAATGATTGGGAAAGTTGCTGTCCCGGAACAGATTTCTGTGCTTCACCGTAAAAATTCGTGTAAAATCTCTGTACGTCTTTTTGAGGTGGGAATTTTTGTTCTTCTGCCCCAGGTTGTTATCTAACTTTCGTTAGTTCAACACTTTTTGATTTGAGCAACAGAAGGTCTTCTAAAAAATTCGTCTTTACCTGCTGGTCTGTTTTGACAAATTTCTGGCATTATTTGCATTTGCTTCTTGTTGGTTCTTTTTTGAGTTCTTTTGGGGAATTGAGCTTTTTTAGGGAAGTGATACAGTAGCTTGTGTTTTAATGGAAGTTTTATTGGTGTTGGAACTGAACCTAAAGACCTATTATCTTGAGTGCACTAATGTTGCTAATAAAGATTGTGTGAAGTTTTGTATGAAGGAAAAAGTTCAGGTGTATGGAAGGAATGAGTAATGAGATGAAGGATGGACTAAAGCTCAAGCTTGGGGATGCCACGCGTGTCACCCCAAAAAATATCCAAGAACTACAAGAGTCAAAGCTTGGGGATGCCCTAGGCATCCCCTTCTTCATCAATAAAAATCCCAGGTTTCTTCCAAACGCTTCATTTTTATTGTTTCATGCACAGTTGTGTTGTTCTTGGAGCATCTTCGTTTTTTGTTCTTGGTTTTCTTAGTTTGCTTGAATAAATTGGTTGGACTCTCTCTTTCATACATTGGTTTTCAAATAGTTTGGTTTGGATTGGAAAAGAGTAGGAAAAGTTAATGCTTAAGCGGTAAAAGGAGCTTGTTTTTGACTGTGGCCTATGCTTTGTCATGCCATGATTGATATTGTTTTGGCTTTATGCTTAGTATTCTTTGTTGTAGCATGACTTGTTATAAACAATTGAGATTGCTTAATGTGCCTTGAAAGAATCATGCGTTGTTTTAGCATATTAAAGCATAGTATTGTGGTATTCTCCTTTGATGCTTTACTTGGGTTGACTTGGCACATGCTCACACCATGTTATGACTATCCCAAGTCACCATAGCCTTTATGATCATTTAGTTTTTAATTTGTAGTATCACTTTATGCTTTGATCAATGATGTTTTGTCGCTCTGCATGATTATGGCCATTATCGCTCTCTTAGTTTGTCGCTCCCAGTCTTTTGTTAGCCTCCACAACCAAGTATGAGTTCCACTCATGCATCCAACTCCAAATAAAACCAAGTTATTCCAAAGAGTCCACCATACCTACCTATTAGCATTTGCTATTCCAAGTATATTCATGTTTTTATCTACCTTCCAAATTAAACTTGTTATGAGAAAACTAGTTATTAAAGCTCTCACGAACTTGATGGCACACTTTACTTTTCTTGTCCTTAATAAACTTGAACCATTGTGTCGTCTATGTTGTATATGCTTGCACTTATATGTTGGGGATTAGCAGAACCATGTTGTCATGGGGGACGCTTTCAACATTGCACTTGTACTTTGTACCCAGTTGATATCATGCTGTTTTGTCTATGGATGTCGTCGGTGTGAAATGAAAGGGGAGCTTGTAAGTCCATGGAGTTATGTATGTGTGTTACAGAAACGCCTGGGCCGCTAGTCTAATCCATGTTGTCATGGTGAAAACCTGCAGCGTAACCATAATGAGTTATCTATGAAGCATTCTTCTTATAAAAAAGAGTCAGATATTGAGAAAAAAAAGATATGAGAAAAGAGGAAAGAGAGAAAAATGCACCATATTCCCATGGTAAATAAGAAGATTGCTGAGATGCTCGTTGTCTGCTTGCCTTGTCATTTGATATGGGGATTCTTCCGTATCATCGGGCAAGGGGTATCCCGTTGGCGGTTCTCTATGATACACATGTACTTACTATGACAAGAACTTTCCGGTAACTAAACTTGAGTAGCATGAGGAGCGGCCCTCGTATTCAAGGGACATGAGATTTCCAACTTATACTTCGTCAAGCATATACACCATAGTTTGTTCACTTTAACCTTAATCACTTCAAGATGCTTATGATAGGGGCAATGAGAGCTGAAAGCTATTAAGTACCATAATTTTTGGAAGCTCTTTATGAGACTTGAATCTCTACTTCCTTCTATGAAGGCCTTTATTCCACTTTTATATTGAGTCTCCATCTTCTACCTTTATGCACTTACTTTAAGAGCATAGTGACCATTCTTAGTTCTATGTGCATTGTCCCAAGACTTGTTGATTGATGCATACCTTGATATTGCTTGTTTTAAACTATTTGTATCTAGTCACTCTTATGAACTTTGAAGAGATACGGGCAGAGGAATCGGTTCTGAAAAGATAAGGCATAAGGGTGGATCGTTGTTGCTTTCTCTTAATTAACGGGACACATGTTGCTAGCTGGAGCCGGGGGACGCGAGACGTGCGACCCGCCGGGTTAACTGTATCGTTTTCCTTAGATCTCTGAGATCCTCATACTCGCCGAAGCTTGGGAATCCTGTAGAATCTGTAGAATTCTTTTGGAAATTCTTTGAATCAAACCGGCCCTTAATCTAGAGAAGGTGTGCACGTAGCAATAGAAAACCCAAGCCGAGCAACCGTGTAAGTAGAAAGCTAGCTATAGCTAGTGTCGATCGTGTGGTGGAAGAAAGATAGAAAGGGAAGACACGAAAGGAGGCGGCAGTCTACAAGTCGGCCGTGGCAAGTCCGCTTTGGTTTGGTACCTTTTTCACGTTGCACGCTACCCATTCCCTTCCGCGCGACCCTCACCTTTGACACGGACGTCCTCTCCTCGTCGTCGCCTCCCCCCGAATAAAACACCCACCTCCGACTCGACTGGTGCTCCCCTCCCCCACGGACGCCATTTTTGCTAATCCAAGCTCCCCCCCCCAATTCATGTCAACCTCAACCTGTTGCGGTTAGTCAGCCTTTTACTCGCAGCAATCTCCCAATTCCTGCTTGTACCAGTGATGATGATGCGGTAAGTAGCTCCGGCGTCTGCACGGGAGAGGGATGCCCATAGCTCGCGCCACACACCACGGTACCGCCACATTCCGCCTGCTCCACGCCGACCGCCTCGCCTGCGCCGCCGTCTACTCCGACCCAGCGTCGGTGCTCGACCAAAGGCCCAGCCCCACCGCCAGCCCGCCGCCGGCCACGCTGTCTTCCTCCTCGCCCCTGCCGGCCGCCAGCGTGGCGGCCCTCGCCAAGAACGTCCCCCCGCCCCCGCCGGCGCCCGCATGGCCCACCTCCTCCTCCGGGGGGGACGACTGGGTCCACCAACTCCCGCCGCTCGACATGCCCGGCTGGGGAGACCCGCACGCCGCCGCGATGCAGGACCACGCGCAGCCCCCGCCGCCGCCCTCGCACCAGGACAGCTCCTTCCTCCGCTGGATCATAGGCGGCGGGGACGACGACGACGCGGGCGCGGGGAACGACGACGGCCACCCGGATCTTGACCTCGACCGCGTCATGCTCCACCGCCACCCGCCGCCGCCGCAGATGATGATGGGGCCGGGCCACGGCCTCCCGTTCACCCTGGCCGGCGACGACGCCAAGCCCGCCGCCGCCGCCGCGCCGTACCGTCCCCCTACCCTGCAGCAGCACCACCATCAGCCGCCACACGCCCACGCGGCCTTCCACGGCGCGTTCCCCTCCTTCGACGCGCACCCGCCGAAGCGGCAGCAACAGCACCCGATGGCCGGCGCGTCCTCGCCCAAGCTGCCCCCTTTCGCCGGCCCAGGCCCCGGCACGGGCGGCTTCACCGTCTCCCCGCCGCTCAAGCCCAAGGCGGAGGCGCCGGGCGACGACGCCGCCGCTGCCGCGGCAGTGGACCAGCTAGCCGAGGCGGCCAAGCTCGCCGAGGCCGGCGACGCCTTCGCCGCGCGCGAGATACTGGCACGGCTCAATCACCGCCTCCCCGCCGCCCCCGCGGCCGGGACGCCGCTCCTCCGCTCGGCCTTCTACTTCAAGGAGGCCCTGCGCGTGGCCCTCGACGCCACCGGGGCCGCCGCCTCCTCGGCGGCGTCCACGCCCGTCGACGTCCTCCTCAAGCTCGGCGCATACAAGGCCTTCTCCGAGGTCTCCCCGGTGCTCCAGTTCGCGCACTTCACCTGCGTCCAGGCCGTGCTCGACGAGCTCGGCAGCGCAGGCTGCATCCACGTCCTCGACTTCGACATCGGCGTCGGCGAGCAGTGGGCGTCGCTCATGCAGGAGCTGGCCCAGCGCCGCCCCGGCGCCGCGCTCAAGGTCACCGCATTGGTGCTGCCGTCCACGCACCACCCGCTCGAGCTGCAGCTCATCCACGAGAACCTCTCCAACTTCGCCACAGAGCTCGGGGTCCCCTTTCAGTTCGCCGTGTTCAACCTCGATGCCGTCGACCCCACCGAGCTTCTCGCCATTGCCGGCGGCGATGCCATCGCCGTGCACCTCCCTGTTGGCTCGGTTCACTCCGCCGCGGTGCCATCCGTCCTTCACCTGGTCAGGCGGCTCGGCGCCAAGCTTGTCATCTCGGTGGACCGCAACTGCGACCGTGGTGAGCTGCCCTTTGCCGCGCACTTGTTCCAGGCATTCCAGTCCTGCGTGTTCCTACTCGAGTCCCTGGATGCTGTCGGCACAGACTCCGACGTCACAAGCAAGATCGAACGCTTCCTGATTCAGCCAAAGGTCGAAAACTGTGTTGTCAGGAGGCACCGTGCCACAACTGCCGGTGACAAGCTGCTGCCATGGCGGACAATGTTCTCATCTGCCGGGTTCGTGCCGGTGCAGATAAGCAGCTTCGCCGAAGCGCAGGCGGACTCACTCCTGAAGAAGGTGCCGGTGAGGGGTTTCCGTGTGGAGAAGCGCGCCGGATCGCTGGTCCTGCATTGGCAACGCGCGGAGCTGGTGTCGGTGTCGGCCTGGAGATGTTGAAGCTCAGGGCTCTCCGGCATCTGGCTCCACCGGTGAGCAGCCATGAAAACAAGTTGGTAGGTTAGTTAGGACTAATGATCCTAACAATATTTCTGCTGCGACAATCAAATTACTCGTTAAGCACACGTCACCTCCTTGATGGATGTTCTGCTGATTATGTCACTTGTTTCTAAGTAGATTGTTTGGCAGACTGCAAGGTCTGGTACAGTATCAATGTATTTTACTACTCTTGTTACCATCTTCATATGGAATCAATGGTTATGGTGTTTGAAATGTTCCACTGAAGCTGCTATTCAGACATGTATCTTGCTAGTGCTTCTCTGTTAGGTATGAGGTTCAAAAAACTCATCACAACCTTGCATCCTTTTAGCTATAAACTTGCCTGCTTTTTGTGGTTATATAGTCATTTTCCATAATCGTCATGTTCCTGAAATGTTAGCGTATACAGCTGTCAATGGAAGCATCCCAGTAAAAACTAAATAAACTGTGAGGGGTGGACTGGGAAATATTAAGCATTAGTCAATATTCCCTCGCTAACTGTAATTATTCCTTTTTATCAAGTAAGTACGGAAGAATAAGAAGACCAAGACATTCAAATCTTGTAGGGTGCATCAAATTGGCATCTAATGGGAAAATTATTAAGCAGTTAGTTTTGTAGTGTACCATTTTGGCTGAAAGTTCTGAAGAAACACAGGGTTTTCAACAAACTTTTATCTTTGGTCCAGAACACTAGGTTTGTATAACATACATTGGGACAGCTATTAGGATGAATTGCTGTCGAATCGGTGTATCTGTAATCATCAGTTTACTTCTGTATCTACTCCAATCTCCATAATATGCACAAACCAAGTTGTTATATATTTTTTTTAACTAGACAAGAAGACACCACTGTATGAGCGGTGAGGTGAGGTACAGTGAAAACAAAATCATACTTTTAGATCTCCATGATTCGATGCCTTGAGAAAGTTCTCTCCTTCGAACACCTGGAAAGTAGAACTGAATGAGAAATGCATGTTCAAGAACAACAATAGCCTTTTTGATATTGTACGTTAAGAGAACATTTCCAAGTTGACAATTGTGGAATGCAGCAAGACTGGGAATAAAGTGGCAAGCATAAAGCAGCAGACTATTTTTTGTTTTGTTTGCGAGTGAGGTTTTGATTTGCATTATATTATCTCCAAAGTTGGCTACGAGTATGTAAAACTCCTATATAAATATTGATGGCTTCATCTGCATAACTTGTTCTACATTGGTGTTGCTTGATCAGATCTACGAGGTATACCTTGTATGCATATGCCATCATTCCTATTCTGAAGTCATAACTTAGCAATTTGGTATATGTTACTCATTTCAAACTTGCAGGTTGCAGCATCTTCGACATGGTTGACCTAGGTATCACCAGTTTCCTTGTTGCTTCCTTCTGTCAGATGAAAAATAACTAACGTAAATATCCGTTATTCGTCTCATACTTGCAGAATCTTAACATTGTTAATGCTAGGATCACAAGTTTCTTTGTATCTTCCTAAACATAAGTATCAGCGACTCTTTTAATATTTGCAGCATCTTCTCATTGTTAACTGTTGACCCTGATACCACCAAATTCATTGTTGCTTCGTACTGCACCAGCTGAAAAGGATAATAAGGATTTGATCCCTAGTTGTCAATGTATGTTGGAGACTACCTTACTGGTTAACCTATTTTTTCAGGTGAGAAGTTCTGGATATGTACTCCAGCGCCTATGGACCGCACGCGTACCATTCATGACCAAATACGACACCTTAAGTACTAATCTTTATCTATTCCTCAAGTATGTAGAAATAACAAGTCTCCTCTCCGAATCTCCTTTTGAGCAGGATAAGTGAGCCCCTACTGCTGTTTGCACGACACTACCGGCGATTGACAGACGTTGGTTGCTTATCATCACGGAACTTCTCGCTGCAACATGAACCGAATCGTGTGTTTGTTCTGATGGCAATCGCAACGTAAAGTGGCCGAGCTTTACCTCAATGGCAGCAGGCATCTCCTGTCATCAGCATTTGTACTGCTAATTGGAGAGCCGAATTCGTCCACGTTGGTTGGGGAACTGTTGTGAGGGTACAGTCCAATATGCTTATGCTGCCCCCCTGATGCTATCTGCAGGATTGGATGAATCAATAGATTAGGCTATAGCTCTCTCTCTCTCTAAGGTGCAGACTTATCCCATTCAGACTTTGTCTTATTGTCAGATTCCCGCAAATTGCGCAGCACAACTCACCGGTGAAGGTATGATCAGGTAAAATGTGGAGTTATTTTCTTCAAGATGATACATCCAAAATGATAGATAAAATATCATATACGTTACAGAGTTAGGATCGTGGGATTGATCCATGTGCATAGGGGAAATTGAACAACTTCATGCAAGCTCAAGTATCTTACATGAAGGGTTCAGATACTGTTTCACAACCAGAGGTTCTGTGCTATCTGCAAAAGGTACCAATAGCTGCTGACCACTTACTGAATGCATTATTTTTCATGATGAAAAAACCGTTCCTCGGGGATCCATGAACAATATGCATCCATTACAAAACAACCCGACCAGTAACCACATGATTAGGCCCCTAACTATCCATCACTTGCAAAGACTAACACCTTCTTTATTCCCCATACATCCATCTCCTAATTATTAATAATCCATAGCCCATGCACTTTAGTTCGGTTCACGGGCGGTTAAAGCTCCATGAATAATTTATCGCTCCATCACAAAGGAGAGTCATTTTTATCTGCAACAGGACCTGAAAGCTCGGGAATCAAATCCAGCCTCACCAACTGGTTCAGAGCAAAGCTTGGGATCAAATGCAATGCAAGGAGTGAGCAGTAGCATCAAGCTTGTGGGCACCAACACAGGGGAGTGCCGCCCCTGGAAAGAGCTAAAGACTAGCGCCTTTTCAAGAGGCTACACTACACTAAAGGAAAAAATAGAACATAAAAGAGAAGGGTGTTGTCACGGTGAAGCCTCCCCAGAGAGTGGGATTCGGTTCCAGCCTCAACCTTAGGACTTTTCTTCCTCCTCCTTTCTCTGATATGTTAGTTTTTTTATCCAGGAAAAAAGAGATATAGTTTTGTCAAGTGCTAATGCGATGTTAGTAGCACGATAGGTGTTTATTAGCACTGTGGACACACTTTCTTGCAATGTTAGTAGAAATATAGGTGTTTATAGCATTGTCGACACACTTTGGCAATGTTTGGAAATACATTCAAATTTTTCCTGCAGTTGCACAGGAAACGGTGGGGCTTCGGCATAAAGAGGCCTCCGGTGGCAGAAGGAAAAAATATAAGGAGATGCCAGTGAAATATTCGAATGTATAGAACCTACTTTTATCCAATCCTAAGATGGAAGTACAGAAGATTGTGTTAGGTCTTCATCTCCATTGCTGAGCAGTGTCGTGCTCTCTGAATGACAGCAAAATTGGTACTCTGGAAGTCTAGTGTTTCAGCATTTGAACAAATGAACTGATTTAGAAGAAATAACCTATCTGGAGTCAACTGCAGAGTCTGTAAGAAAGCAGGTGGTCAGGCAAAGTTTCGCCTACTTGACACTTGTCCATGGATTCCCTTTAACTCTGAAGCTGAAAAGTTACTGGGCAATCTTATTTATCTTCTAGACAACCTTGCATGACAGAAAATAGAACTGCACGGGCTACTTGGTAGGAGACTTGTAGAAGACTCGCTTACAACCAGGACAAGTTCAAGTGGTTTGGATTGCCAAGTGACATTGCAGATAGATCTTGGCTCCTGCTGCTACTCAGCTGACAGAGAAACTGGATGCCTGCATTGATAAATTCACAGGAAATAGAGTTTAAGGTCCCTGGTGTTTAGGCTGGATATACCTGGAAAAAAAACTAAACAAAGCTAATCAAGTGGCCACAGCTAGAACCTTCCTTAAATGTCACTAATTTCATGCCAAGGAACAAGAATATAATTGTGTGATCACTAATCAGAGCACCAACTGCATACTTCGGTATAAAACTCGATGCCTGCATACTTCAGAGTCAGAAGAAATAGAGTTTCAGGTCATCTAGTTTGGTCGAATATACCTGGAAAAATATAGAGAAACTTAGTTGAAGGGTGGCAACTAGAACCTTCCCTAAATGCCATGAAATTTTCATGCCAAAGAACAAGAACATCATTATGTGATCACTGATCAGATCACATTATCAGCTGCAAGGACCATTTGCCTACACTAACATGGGTCGGTTACACGATAAAACAAACCCTCCTTGTGTGCTTAACAAGTTTGTCTAAAATATCACACATTGGTTAATTAAACAATCAAAACCCTTTTTGGCACTACAACTCACAGAGTAAAGCAAAGCATGCGGGAATATATCTCCCGAAGGCGCTAATGCGTCTACACCAGACCACACGTCTGCCGTAAGGCATCTAGCAAATGGAAAAGGGACGATGAGAGGAAAGAGGAGATGCCCTTCTACCTTCGAGGAGAAGGCTCAACACAATGTGTGTTATGGAGAATCTTAGGCTAAAACTTTGCATATAATGGCTAAAGTAAAGACACGATAATAGGTGATGTATGTACCTGGAATGTTTATCATGTTCATGGGCCAGATTTTCTGAGACGACGGTCGTCAACGGCTGGTCGTGCCGAATCTTTTTGTTAAGGCTAGAAATCAGAATATAGAGTTTTTTAGGAAAAATTCAGATATGGAAAGGTAACAGTTTATCTACCAGATGTAGCGACCAGGCTGTTGCGGGTGTAACAAATATAAGAACCAGCTGGGTGTATGATTGAAAAGAACCCAGATCATAGAGAAAGTAAGATGATTCACACAGGGTGTTCATGACTCTGGTAAGATGGTGTTTCTCTTGACAAGTAGTAGAATGCCAGGAGATTAGAGCCTATCCCAAGACTGTTCACATGACTCTGCCTCACCATCTTCTAGGAAGAACGTACCAGATAAAACTATGTATCTAGTTAAGTATTTTGACTACATGCATTCGTATCTATACAAAGTTGAGGCCATTAATATGGACCGGAGGGAGTAGTAAGATGTTCTTGCACATTTTATACATTAGGAATTGGCAACAATAGTGTGAAATCCAATGTCTGCCTGTTCTTCAGAAACTGACAGGTCCATGCAAAATGCAGTGTACGCAAACAACCATTTGAAACCTGATTGCCAGCTCGCCCAACAACACACATGCTCCCACATACATAAACCAAATATGAAGTCACATATATTGTATTTCACAGACAACCAAGTACACATACAAGTTAAACAGACACAACAGTTGCAAAGGACAACAGTTCCAGACCCAACATGAAAATGACGATGTCATGGGGGAATTAAAGATAACAGAGACTTGGCAGGCGGTACATATTGGAGTACAACATGTAGCGTTCACTTCAGGAGGGTTTTCACGATGGATTTCACATTGAGCTTCTTCAGGTCGGTGTAAGACTGGCCACATCCAACAAACATGACTGGAGATCCAGATATGTAAACCATGGACAGCGCAGCTCCAACCTACATATTTCAGAGTTGTTATCAGAATACTGGATTAGGGAGGTTATAGTAAGTCAAGCATTATGTTCTTCACAGGTTCCTACCTTGTCATCAATGGTGTCAAACTTAGTGAGCAGGATACCATCTATCAGTCTAGCTGTAGGAACAGTGGAAAGGTCTGCTAATTTCTGTACAAGAAAAAAAAATGTTTAAAGCAGTCAGTAACAAAGATATAGCTTTCAGTATTGCTACCATCTGCCAATGCAAAACCTCCCCGCCAAAACAAAACATTGCAAAACCAATACCTGATTAAATTTGTTGAGTTGATCAACAGCATCATTTCCAACCAATGCTTCTCCCACAAATAGAACTAGATCTGGCTTGTTGAGATTGATGAGCTTGGAGAGTGCTCTCATGAGTGGCTCATTATCCTGGAAATGACAATTCACCAGAAGAATGTATCAGAGCAGTGTGCCAGCAAGGAGAACCATGCTGTCCCAGGGAACACACTAAAATATAAGTACATTGAGGTTAAGCAATTAGACCAACCTGCATACGTCCAGCTGTATCAACAAGAACAACATCCGATTTGCTTCTTGTGGCTTCCTGAATGGCTTCTTTCGCTACAACTGCTGGATCCTTTTCATATCCCTTCTCAAATATAGGTATCTGTACACCATATCGTCATGTAAGTATCTATCTAGTACGAGCTGGTATTTTTGGTGCCAAAAAGATACAAGTTGGTGCGTTTGGGAGGGGGAAAACAAACATACTAGAACTCAGCAAAACAGCAGGCCACATATTGTGCCACAAGAAGTATACAGTGTCAATGAGGTCATATTAATCACCCAGATTAACGTAAAGGAGAAGCTAAACACGCTGGGGTTAAAGATTCAGCAAGTGCATTACACCTTATTCTTTTACCTATATCCATTGTTACACAGTAGGATTCTTCCCGATTGATATTCCTCAAAATGTAAGTGCATTATATTGCTTGAGCGGAATAGATCTGATGGTGAAGATGAACTAGACGTATGTGAAGGAGAGGGAAAAGTATGTGTGATCAAAGTATCAAACGTCTTATATGCTTAAACCATGCAACCAGAACAGACACAGGAGGAAGATATTTGGAAGCAGATGCACTGTTAATGACAAGGTATGCAAATTGGCAATTGATAATTGCATTTGCGAGAATTTAGTTTTTGACTAACGAGAAAAGGATTAAAAAAGAAGAGGGGATTCCTAATCCAATAAAAAAAACATGATTATAACATTACGTACGTGATTACAAAACAAAACAGTGACCCAAAAAGTTCATCTCATACACAGGAGTTCGGCAGTACCTGAAGCCTGCGAGCATGAGTACGCAGCTGCTCAACAGCACCAGATCTGAAGGTATCACATGCTGCCATCATTACACTGAGGTTATGCTGAAGAAGCCAATAAGCAACCTGTAAAGATATGAGACAGACCGGCGTGAGAAAATTCGTCAAACGAAATACAGTTCTCTCGTGGACAGCATTCGAAAGATATAGAACCTTTGCAAGATTAGTAGATTTGCCAACTCCATTCACTCCAACAAAGACAACGACATATGGCTTGCCACGCTCCTTCGCAGCCTGTACGTCTCTTAATATGTCGATGGATCGCCTTGGAGTTAAAATGCGAGTTAGAGCCTCCTCCATAGCAGTCTGAAGTAGGACCATCGAATGAAGTGCGTTAGGAATCTACATAGAATGTTCAAAATGTGAAGTGCAATTCAGAGTGGGGTGTGCTGCAAACCTGAACAGTAGAAGATATTCTTGTGAAGGATCCTAGCTTCTTGCCCTCAAGGCTAGCTGCTACTGATTCACAAAGCTTCTCTGCGATTTCTTCAGCCTGTGCAAAGAAAGCCAATATTCTTTAGTCTTTACCCGGACAAATGAAGAAGCTAACTACGTAAAGCTGGTCCAGTAAGAACATTAAATATGAAGAAACTAAAATGAAGAAATGCATACCACATTCTTTGTCATCAGCCTATCTTTAAGAGCTTTGAGTGCAGGTTGAAGATCAGCCTTCTCAAGTACATTGTTACCTGCAATGCTGAGCACAAGAAAAATACAAATATTGCAATCAGTTGAGATGTTTATAGTTTGCAAAACTATAAGAGGGGCTTCACAGCTGGTAATCACTACATGAATGCAAGACTTTAAAAGAAAACAAAGTAGTTATGTGTGTGACGACAGAGGTAAACGTTAAAGAAATAAGAGAAACCATAGAAAACACAAGAGAAAATATATTACAGGAAGCAAAGACTAACCATCGTCTCAAATATCTATTATGTACTCCCTCAGTTTCAAATGTAAGATGTTTTAGCTTCTGTGAAACTAATGTATCTAGACACCTTTTAGTGTGTAGGTTTGGAGTGAATGTACACACTAAAAGGGGTCTAGATACATTCGTTTCACAAAAGCATAACATCTCATATTTTGAAACGGAGGGAGTATATCATGGCTAAAATACTTATATTCAAACTTAATTTGGGCACTCTTTTTCCATGTTCTTTTTGGAATATAAGACAACATCAGAACAGGTATGTGTGCACTAAGTCCGCAAACTAAGGTGGCAAGTGCCTTGGCAATGCTCTGCATTTGCAGTTAGCTAGAGGTTCACTTGACACGTATTGGTGAATAGATGTGGTTTCAGATATGCATCTCTTCCCTCTATGCAAACAGATACTAAGCCCACTAGTTATGGAACCCTAAGCAGAACTTACTTAAGATCATGACCATAGAAAGGACATCAAAATCATAGAATATGTTTCTAAAAGACTTATACTGTCTTATTTCTATTCTGGGGTTTGGACAATAGGATTAGTATATATGGAAACATAATAGTAGAGGTCATATCACCTCAATGCAAATTAAAATGAGTTGACAACAGCACATAGTTATGCCAAGAAACTGATCAAAGATTATTATTAGGCTAGTGATACCAACAAATGAAGAAGAGCATAGATGTTTTACCTCTTAAACATCGAGGTGAACCACCCCTTCTTCTTTTGGCCAGCTTGAGCATTCTCCTCTCCATCTTCTTCCTCTTCATCCTCACTGTCGCTGCTCAGAGCTTCATCCTTATCCATCATGCTGTCCCCCTGGTGGGCAATCGCCTGCTCTATCACCTCCCCCCCCTCTCTCGTCTGCTGGGTCGGTGAAGTCCAGCTTGCCGGTCTTGGGCGGTTGGTCATCCCAGACCCTCTTCTGCTTAACATTCTTCTTGGGCTCGGCCTTGGCTGCCGGCTTCTTTGCGACGGCGTCGTTCTTCTTGGCGTTCTTCTTCCCTATCTTCTTCCGTAAGGTATTTACATCGAAGGCCCCGTCGTTGGGGTCTCCGTTCTCCTTCCCGTTGTCAGCAACAACAGCATCCTTCTTGACGCCGTTCTGGTGCCCCTTGACACTACCGTTAGTCAGTTTACCGTTGTGCTCCTTGCCCGAGTCGCTGCTGCCATCGGAGTCATCCTTCCCGGACTCGGCGCCGCCCTTCTTCCCAGCGGAACCACCACCACCGTTCTTCTTGCCGCCAGCAGCAGCAGCAGCAGCAGCGGGCGCGCGGGAGGAGGTCAGCGTGTTCTGCTGCCTAGTCTTCTTCATGGCCTCGGCACGCGCCTCGGCCTCGAGATGCAGCTGGCGGAACACGTCCGTGAAGGCGTCGTCGTAGGAGAGGCGCTTGGGGTCGTAGATCTGCGAGAACTCCTTGCGGACGGCCGCGAGCAGGTCGTCGACGTAGAGCAGGTGCAGCATGCGCTGGTATACGGCGACGAAGACGAGGCCGAGGTCGTTGTTGAAGGTCCACTTGAGCGCGTAGGTGTCCTGGCTGAAGCTCGCGTCGGCGGAGCGCTCCTCGAGGAGGCAGGACCGGATGAGCGCGTCGATGGGCGAGCCCTTGAGGGCCGCGGACCCGCCCAGGGCGCGGCAGGACGACCACAGGATCAGCCCGCCCCGCGTGAAGATGAGCAGCTCCTCCAACATCGTCGCCGGCGACCTGGATCCGGCGACGGGGAGACGGTTAGAGAGATCGGGGATGCGCGTCGCGGGAGGATCCGGTCGGTGCGCGAGGTTAGAGCGGTCGGATCCGTGAGATCGATCGGAAGAAATCGGAGGAGGGGTTTACCTTGGATCGACGGATGGATTCGGGGGAAATTCCTTCCTCGTCCTCGCGGAGAAGAAGACACCGCCACGAAAAGTGGAAATCGGTTTGGGGATCTGTCAGAGAGGCGGATATATGCGGAGGTGGCGGTGGGCGTCCAACTCCGACCCGGCTCTGCGTGGGTGGCTGCCGTGTGGGCCGTCACGCGGAGTTGACTGCGTCCGTTCCGTTTCGGTGTCCGTGACGCCGCGTTGCCACAGAGCACGTGACGCAATGCCGAATTTTTCAGACGAATTCCAAATTTCAGAAAAGATAAATACTCTCTCCGTCCTAAAAAAGATGTCTCAAGTTTGTTTGAATTTGGATGTATCTATATACTAAATAATGTCTAGATATATCCAAGTTTAGATAAACTTGAGACATCTTTTTTGGACAGAGGGAGTAGTTTGGACGCATCTGGGTGGCTAGTCTAAACTAGCCACCGGGTTAGGAAATATTTCTCCACACCCACCAAGCTGGAAACGGAAAGCAACCAGCGCATGACATGCCACACCCTCACAACTTCCCCCGAGGCATGTGCTTTCCAGGCCAATCCGGCGAAAAACCTGGCGCCACCAACCACCCCTCCCATGCCACGTGACGCCCTCCTCCCCTATTTCTTCTTCCTCTATAAGATAGATCTCTTCTTCCCCTCCGATTCCACGACGGAAACCCAACCACGAGAATTCCTGGACTCGAAGAAAAGATAAGAGAGCAGATTCAAAACACGCAGAGGTAAGAGGAGAACAGCAAAGGGGTAAGGAGTAAAATCAAACTTAATCAGATCTATCCAATCGATTTTGCAAAATAGTTTTGACACTCTAGATCGTCCGTTGGCTAGGTTATCCTACAGGCTGGACCAGTGGGGTATCGCAACTGCTGAGCTCTGATACCACTCTGTAACACCCTCGAATCGGCCATATGCAAGTTTTAGCGCTTCCCGCCAAACCCGCATAGAAACGATTCAAGGACGCCCACCAGGACACTTGCGTGCGGGTGGAGAACGAAGTAATATCATTACACATTAGTCCACGATGAAACCCACATAACATATATCTACAACAACGACTCCATAAGTCAAGAATACAGATATACTATACAAAGATCCAAATCACCTTGAAAACGATAGAGCGTCCGACTACGGACAAGATGCAAATGGGGCTAAGAGCCCTGAAGAATAACCAATGGCGTCCATAACCCTGCCCAGACCAAACCGAAAGGGTAACCCTGCTAACGACGTCGATCTCAAACCTGCTAAAACAAAAGGGGTGCTGACAAAGGTAAAGAAAAAAAAAGGAGCGTCAGTACTAAGGCCAGTACACGGCGAGGCTAGAATTCGGCGGCTCTCGCCTACATAGGTATGGTGAACTGAAGCGGCAGCGCAGCGGCACTAAACAACCTATAGAGACTCGGTATCACTGACGGCTATTAGAGAGGGGTAAGAAAGACCTATTCAGATCCTACCTGATACTAACACCAAACATACCCATCCTGGTATTTCCCTCTCGAGACCAAACGAGGAAGTCGGACCAAGGAACTCACACAGTTGGCAGTTTTACTCATTCCATTATAGTTGCAGCATTTACTAGTCAGATATATAGCATGAGTCATCCTGATAGCATAAGTAGTGGGCAGTTTTAGTTAATATTCCATTGTAGTTGGAACATTTACTAGTTAGATATAATTGTCCGGAGAATCCCAAAACCCAGCAGTTGTTGGCACTTTTATCACATTCCATTGGAGTTGCAATACTCACTAGGCAGATATAACAAGACACAAGGAGCCCCAGCTCCACCAGTTGTTGGCATTTTTAATATCCATTCCGTTATATTTGAATCTGATTACTAGTCACATATTAAGTCAAATTTACAGCACTACTTTAGTTATGCTTGTCTATGATCAAGATACTGTGCTCCAAGTCGTCCATAACCGCGGACACGGCTTTCCGAAAGTTTTACCCTGTAGGGGTGCACAAATAGCAACACACACTCGATCAACCTCGGAAAAACCAACTCAAAACCCAACGAGGCTTTCACGACAAAGCAATCACATGATTCATAAATATTTCAGGGGGCACCCCATTAAGCTACTCGCAACGAAGTTGATCGGCTCCGAGACGGACCCAAGGTTTGTGTCAATGACTGTAAACGACTGGGAACCCGAAAGTGTGACTGGGCTTGTCGATACCGCGAAAACATTCCACGATCCAAAACAGTACAGGTGCTCCACGCACAATCGTAAATAAAGTAGTAGAGCATGGCATAAGTACAGGATAGTAATAAAGCCCAAACTAGTTTGTGGCCCCAAGAAATAAGAAATGAATCAAGCTCTGGCTAAGGGGGATTCATAGACTCTCCCGGATGTGGATAGTGCGAATAGTCAAGGAACAGGTATCAAGTACTCGGGACCTACGGGACACAAGTGGACATAAAAAACCAAATAGCATATATTATCCACCGGTGCCTCTTTCATTAGTTATCCCAGCAATTTAATAGTTGTATTTGAAGTCATGATCAACTTCACCGTAAACATCTGCCAACATTCCAACAACAGTGGTACTTGACAACACGAGATCGCACCTGAGCAAGCAACTACGACTCGCAAGGCCAGCTATCTACCAAACACAGGTAATAGGAGGTGTCCAAGGCAATATAGAGACTGCACGGGATATAACTGGTGTACGGAAACTAAAGCATCGCGACACGGAGAGCAATAGATCAACAGAAGGAAATAAAGACTATAAATACAAAATAGGTAGAAGGGGGGAGAATGCTCGCCTGGAAAACATAGCCGAAGATACCCCGAAGAACTTGTCGATACTCGCATCAACTCAACGTCCTAATCCGTGAAGAAGCAAAACACTAAAAGAAACACCGGATGCACTTTTTAATACTACGGCAGAAGATCGGGCATGATGCATGTATGATGCATGACATGGCAAGGATGCGGTGCAATTAGGCAATATTAAGCGGAACCGGGGTCCCGACAATTAATTATATGGTTCAAGTTGTTTAGATATCCCACAATTTAAATGTTGTCTTAACAAGACAAAACATGGCATCGGTTCGCTACACAAATTTAAATGCAGCCAATATAAGACTAGAAAAGTCAGCATATGGTTTCCGTATTTAATTTAGGTGAATCGTCGAAATAGCCCCATGCGCCCGCAATATGTATGCAAACATGTTCAATTAATATGCAACAATTATATGTCATTATAAAATAGGGGCTCGGAAAAGGGGATCACATTAGGGGTCGAAGATCTTGGGGTTCGAGGGATTGGTCTCGGCTTCGGACTCCGGGATCGGGTCTCTAGGGTCTCGACCTTCGGATGCGTGAAGAAGATCATGGCGGTTTCGGAAGGAGACCTTGGTGTTTCGGGTTCTACATTCGGTGACGAACTTGAAACGGCATCAGGTACTTGTCAACGTGATCTTGTCACACCGGGCTTTTGTCGGTTCATCTTGGGAATATCTTGTCGAAAACAAGGGAACGGAGATCTCGCGGGGCCAAGTATTCCTTGTTGGCATCTCCATCTTCATACTTTATCATCGTGCCTTCACATCCCTCTCACACGTCTTCACTGTTGCAACAATAAACCAACACATCCATCACTTCACATCCACCACAAATGTACCTCACTTCAAAACCGCACTAGTAGAAACAACATGGCAGGAGGGAAAAGGGAGCACCAGCGACACAACATCTGATCAGGAGCAACACAATGCGAGGATGGGGTAGAGGCACATGGCGAGGTTGGGCCGACGTGGACTGCGGGTGGCTGCTGACGAGGGCGTCCGCGACGGCACGACGGCTGAGGAGGAGGGAGAGGCCGGCGGCGTCGCTCGTTGCAGGGCGAGTTAGAGGCAGGACCCCGCCGGCAGTCCTGCAGGAGGAGACAGAGGCGGCTCGCGGAGGAGGGATGGGGCAGCGGGGAGGAGCTCGGGATGGCGCCGGGTCGAGCGACGGTGTTGTGGGCTCGGCGGTGGCACGACCGCGTGTGCTGCAGAGGGGCCCGCAGCGGTGAGCGGCCCAGAACAGCAGGACAGAGGGGCGCTCCGCGATGGCGAGCTACGAGAGGGGCGGACGACGGCGCTGCGAGGCAGGGCCGGGTTGCAGGGAGGCGAGGTGGAGAGGAAGCAGGCTGGTGGGAAGGGCACGCGGTGGCGACGAACAGAGGAGCCTGGCCGGGAGGACGTGAGGCCGGCGAGGCGGAGGGAGGCGCTCATGACGGGGAAGGCGACGGGCGGCGGAGCTTGGCGCAGCGGTGGCCGGGGTCCGTTCAGGAAGGAGGCGAGCTCACAGGGCTCGAGGGACGGAGGTCGCGGTTGAGGCCGGCGAAGCGGAGGGGCAGAGTGGCGGCGACGCATGCGGGGAAGAAGAGGAGGGCGGCGGCGGTTGCTGGGGTTGGGGATCGAGGCACGGGCGACGGACGAGGAGAGAGAGAGAGCGGGGATCCCGAGGCTGTCGGGGACGGGCCTCTCCCGCGGGTGGGGCCCGGCGAGGCGCGGGGTGGACGCGGGAGATGGGGTTGGGTCGGTCGGGGCGGCAGGTGGGATTGGGTGCGGTGGTGTGCGTGCTGGTGCGTGTGTGTCTGTGTTGGAGAGGAGGTGGGGCCAGGAGGTGAGGTGGCGGCCTGGGATTGGCTCGAGTGAGGTGGCGATGGAGATCAGGTGGCGGCGGTGCGGGTGTAGCGCGGGTTGGGTCGCGCAGGCGATGGGGTGGGGCTAGCTGCAGGTGGCGGAGGGGACTGGGGTGAGAGGAACTGGGTAGGTTAGGTTAGATTAGGGTTTGGAGGTGGCCGCCGGGTTTTCGGGCCTAGCGGGCTGCCTCACAAAAATAATGTAAGCTTTTATTTTAAATTTAAAATAGACTTTTGTAAATAGTTTTTAAACAAATAAAAGATTAG
The DNA here is from genome assembly GCA_910589775.1 of Avena eriantha. Lineage (NCBI taxonomy): Eukaryota > Viridiplantae > Streptophyta > Magnoliopsida > Poales > Poaceae > Avena > Avena eriantha. The sequence continues at coordinate 5,037,778 of OU342742.1, forward strand.
GAAAAGACCGGAGTTTTGATTTGAAATTAAGACGGAGATATTTGGAAGACAAAGATAGGCTTTTAGCAAATACTTTTAAACAAAAAGATGCATGCTGATGTCAGGATGATGCACATAGATAAAACACCGCGATTTTTTAGCAGTGGTTTACACAAAAGACATATTTCTGAATAAATAATGTAAAGGAGAGAAACCGTGCCGTGATTACTAAGAAAAAGAAATTAAATTTTAACAAATTTGCTGCCGGAAATTGTGCCTTCCACCTAAATGCCCCCGTCCCTTCCCTATATAAACCTTCACGCAGGAAAGATCAATGGAATCAAAACCTGACGCAATTCATCCCCTCCGGGCCTATACACAAAAGCAGGATGATGCTGCCCCTCGCCGCGCTACTCTCCTTGGTCCTCCTCGCCGCCGCTGCCACGGCCGACCCCCGGCCCTCCCCTGCCACCATCAACGCGGCATGCTCCGTCTTCACGACAACCTACGCCTACCCGAGCTACGACTACTGCGTGGACGTGCTCTCCACCTCAGATCCGCCGTCCGCCGCCATGGACGGGCATGACTTGGCCTTGATCGCCGCCAACGCCACCGCACGCAACATCACGCACACGGTCGACCTCATCAACGACCTGTTGTACGCCCTCACGAGATGCTCGGAATTCTACGGGCGCGACATGGGCGACAAGGTTACGAGCGCCCTCGGCGACCTCATCGCCGGACGCAGCCCGGGGGAGAAGTTGTATGACGCGTACAATCTTGGCCCTCTCAACTGCGACATCGCCATCACCCAGAAGTGGGGCTATACCAAGGATCTTCTGGCGCACGAGAACTCGGCCAGCATGGCCTTGGTCCTGCTAGCCAAGAACATCGCCGCCAAGTTGGTGATCCCCAAGGAGGAGGACTCCTCAAACAGCACAGCGCCCCCTTCAGCCATCATCAACACGACCTGCTCCTCTTTGTTATACAGCAAGTACCCTGGCTACGACTACTGCCTCGGCGTGCTCTCCTCCGACCCGTCCGCGGCCGCCTCCGCCAGGAACACCCGCGATCTCGCCATTATCGCGGCCAACGCCACCGCGCACAACATTACGTCTACGGTCAAGCTCATCCAAGGCCTACTATCCGACCTCGCCGACTGCAAGGTTTCCTACAGCCGTATGGGCAGCACCCTGGACAGCGCCCTAGGCGACCTCATCGCAGCCGCAGGACATGCCCCCGCCGGAGCCGCCACCAAGTTGGGCGACGCCTCGAACGATGCCGTCAGCTGCGACGTGGTGATGTCCAAGAGGAGGGGCGCCGCTAAGAATGTCATGCACCAGGACAACGGGCAGAACTTCGTGTCCGCAAACTTTGCCAGTAACATCGCCTTCCTAAGTTACTTATTAGGAGGATTTTGAATGAATCCATAAAACTACCTCGGCGTGTTGCCCTGTGTACAACACACCTTGCTATATTTTCCCTTCCAAGAAATAAAATGGTTGACTAAATATACTCTGTTGCGTGTATCTCCCTATTTGTGTTATTACTACGATTTTGTTCTTCAAGCAAAATACCCGTGCTCTGCAACGCATCCCAAACCAAATCGGCCTGTATTCTTTTTTTCAATCTCAGAACAATGTAGAGTTTGAACATCTTTATTGGAAAGTGTTTCTTAGTACTAGTAGTATTCTATTTTACCAACATCATTCAACTTGCCTCACTTTTGCCCTTCAACTATCATATCGTCTTTTTTCCAAACAAAAAAACTACGATATCGTTTTTTCATGTCTCGTTTGCCAATACGCATGTAGTCGCACTCGGGCAGTTGAACAAACCGGAAGCCTCTTGGTGCCAGGGCAGTTTTATCCTCTTCCATTCTTCCCTCTATTTAAACCGCTCATGTCTACACATTTTAGCCTCTGCCACATACCGGCAACATGGCATCATCATACAAGAGATAATTGAGCATCTGCATCGAAAGATATAGACAAACAAGTAGTTAACTGGATAGTGTAAGATGCATAACAACAAATACATCTGGCTTAAAATAGATAATATAATTAAAAATCGAAGATCATTCTTCATAGGAGTTAGTAATTTTTTCAGAACAAAAACTGGAGAGATGATAAAATGAAACGGTCCAACAAAATAGATCACGAGTTCTGTGATCCTGAAAAAAATGCATGAAATAAGATCATTGTGCACAAATGTATTCACAATAAAACATTATGTGGAAATATTAAAGCTTCAAATAACAAACATAAGAAACAAACAAATTGTATGACACTAGATCATTGGTGCATAGATGCATATTTGTACTTAAAGAACATTATTTTTCTCACAACATCAGAGTGTACTCTGTATGTATGCTTTGAAAAAGGCAATCATTGGCAGCGTATAATGATTCAGGATCAACTCAATTATAATACTATACCATTACTATTCCAACGATGGGATGGGGTATATCCGAGGACGCTTACCGTGATATCATCGATTGGAATAGGTGACTAGTGGGTGAACCCTTCAACAAAGCCCTTGTACTGCGTTAAATGGGATGGGAGGGCGACGCCTCATTTGGCCGATGCATGCAATCGATATCAGGATGCAAGGGTGGAAGTCGTTGATCTAGACCTCTTTTATCAAATCCACTATCTCCTCGAGATCTCCATCACTCTTTTTCCTGGATCTATGATAAGCATGAGGCACTCAGGAAAACATTCCTTCCTCGAGACCGCCACGAGTTGTATGATGCGTACGATACAGTCGTCCCCGTTGTATGATATGTGGACGCCTCCACTTCACAATCCTCTTCTCTTTCTCCACCTATTGGAAGCTTGGAGCTGAGAAGGATGGAGGGTGGAGGGGGTCAAATCGTTGTCTTCCGCCGTGATGGCCCCGTCCTATCTCGACCACAGCATGTCAGGCCTAGGAGTGGAGCTTTGATAGCTGATCGGCGTAGGTGTTGCAGCGGCAGAGTTCGCGATGCACAACGCTCCGAGGATATTGGGCGTGTCCATCACTCGAGCGTGTGGCGCTCCAGGCTTACTTCCAGGACAAGGAGGAGTGGCTTATTCTTCTTGGTCCAAGGTCAGTCAGTACTCAATCCCCATGACCATCTTCTCTTTCTTCTCTAGCATGTGTGACCAGCGACATGCTCGTCTCCATTCTCTAAGAAAATTGGTTGAATTAGTTCCATCGTCTTCTTCAATCTCAACAACTTTTGAATTTAGTCGTGGGGATTGAGCTTCTTGCTTGTTGCAAAGGAGAACCAAAATACATATTCCCAATAGTGCGATTTTTTTACTATAACCAATCATGCGTATCATGGCATCAATTTATTAAGTTTGCTTTGGTACATGACATAAAACTCTATATAACAAACTATTTAACTGCCTTTGGTGGATGGTCCTCGTACTAGGGTTAGAAGCCCATGTTGTTGTGCTAAATTCAAAGTTGTGTTGTTTTGTTGTGAGTACATGGGATTAGTACGATGATCCTGTACAGAATAGTACTAAATTTAAGTACCAACGGAGTTTCAAATTGATAAATCTTGATAGTGAAGAATGTGAAGGGTTTGCAGCATATATGTAGTTGTACTTAAAGAACATTATTTTTCTCACAACATCAGAGTGTACTCTGTATGTATGCTTTGAAAAAGGCTATCATCGGCAGCTTATTATGATTCATGATCAACTCAATTATAATAATGTACAATTACTATTCCAACGATGGGATGTGGTTAATCCGAGGACGCTTACCGTGATATCGTCGATTGGACTAGGCAACTTGTGGGAGAACCCTTCAACAAAGCCCTTGTATTACGTTAAATCGGATGGGACACTACGGAAAAAACGTTGCTGCCGTGTGTTTGGCTCTTTGCCGTGTGTCCAGGAACATACAAAGAAAGACTTTGCCGAGTACAATGAGAAGAACACTAGGCAATGATTAAGTACACTGTCCATTCCGAGAAAAACACACTGCAATTGCAAACAGAAGTACACGGCAAAACTGCAAGAAAACACACGGGAACGGAATCGACACCGCAAAACCAGAGAAAAAACACGGCAAGGCACGGCAACACCGCGCGACACATGTACGATCTCGCCACCGTTCACGGAGCATTATGACGGTCGGTCTTTGCCGAGTGTATTTTTAGGCTTTGCCGAGTACTCCAAAAAAACGCACGAAAGCCCCAGATAAACAAGAGCCAGCCGATTGTTGTCAGGTTGAACGGTTGAGATAGAAGTGGTCACGGATGGGTGAGCTGGTAGGCAGGGCCCTCCAATCACGTGAGAGCACAGGGCTCCTACTCTATCCCGCACATCTGCCACATCACGTGAGCAATGGATAGGTTTGGAGCCACATCGCCTCGAGCTCTTCATGCAAGCTAGCTGCGCTTCTTCCCGTCGTACTGGCCGGCCAGCCTCCAGCCACCTCGCGCTCCGCCAGGGCCCTCCCGGCAGTAACGCACTACCAGGGAAATAGCTATAGGTAATCTACACATCCGTGACGCACGTGCTAGTGGTGCCCTATGGCTAAAATAGGTGTGGCGCACTAGACACAGGTGCCCTACGTTTATCTACCATAATAGTGACGCACATGCAGTTGGTGCACCACGGTCGTGTGTGGGCCAGGCCCCTATCGACCGTAGACCACATAGCCGTAGCGCACCCCGGTGAAGTGCGCTACAGGTGTGTCCGGTAGTCGTGGCGCACATGGCCTCCGTGCGCTACAGGCAAGATCGGGCCACCCGTACTGTTAACTGAGAAAACACGTATGTGGCGCACTGCCGGTATGTGCGCCACGGATTTCTTTACTCCTGTGGCGCACCCCCCCCATGTGCGCCATGGATGTGCGTTCTGCTACTTCTTTTTGGCAGATACACCTTTGCACATTTGACTAGATCTCACCATCTCACACTTCACTTTCCCCTCCTTCTTTCTCCTTGGATCTCGCCCCCTCCTCCTTCCACCTCAATTTCTCCACTCTTTCACCATTTGTAGCATGTAAAACTTACCTTGGATGCTACATACATAATACAGGAAAGCTCTCCTTCCGGCCACCATCTCTCGGTTTGTTACTTCTCCTTCGAGATCTTCTTGGTCTCTCATCTTGGTAAGTTGTCTATGTAAGAGGATGTGTTTATGTGTATGGATGATATATGGTCACATATCTATGGAGAGGATCGATGCTCTCATGTGTTTGGAGAGCATGCATTGTATGCTCTCTCATATATTGGCATTGTTTTGCCAAAATGTTGATTCATTTCCATTTTGGCAAGACTTTGGCATTTCGCAAAGGTCCTAATTTTAGGATAGGTCATGCCGAAATTTTCCATCGACCATTGCATGCATGCATGGTTCTGTGGTTGTAATAAACTTCTAATTCTACCTTGTACACCGCGCATGCAACCATGGTCCGCATAATGAGCGAAGACATTGTGGCTAGATTTTTGAAATGCACGACGGCCAACATGATACGAAATAACATGACGGAGATAAGATGTCCGTGCAGAAGATGCAAACTCAATTGGTTGATTGACCCAGATTCCGGAAATCTGCAGGCGCACCTGCTCCGCCATGGTTTTATGGATGGCTACACTCGGTGGATAAGTGATGACGAAGACGATGAGGCCGTAAATGGGGTGGCGGAAAATGAGGAAGGCGGGCAACATGATCATGATCACGGCAAGGACGGGCGAGATGAAGAAGAGTCTCCTAGAGATGGTGAAGGTGCGGAAGCAGACTAGGATAATGATGATCTAGATGCCGGAGCAGACGATGGGACAACGTCAGGCTGGGTGCGGGACTCTTATGTTCAAGAACTACTTCTCAAGCAAACGAGTAACGCCGGGGCTGCCGCTAGAGAGAAAGCCAAGCTTGCGTAACTTGAGAAAGACGCGGTTACTCCATTGTATGAAGGATGCAAGCCCGATGATACCCGGTTGAATGTAACGCTCAAGGCTATGGAGATGAAGGCAAAACACAAATGGACCGACGCAAGCTTCAACGATATGATGGCATTCTAGCACGATCGTCTCCCGGAGGGGAACACGTGTCCAACTAGTATCGAGGACGCCAAGAAAATCGTGTGTCCTCTTGATCTACCGCACATTAGATACCACGTCTGCATCAACGATTGCATCATTTATCGGGGCGAGGACGCGGAGAAAACCACATGCCCGGTGTGCGGCGTTAGTCGATACAAGAAAGGGAAGAAAGCTCCTCGAAAAGAGGTATGGTACTTTCCTATCACTCCTCGTCTGCAGCGCTATTTCGCAGACCCTAAGGAAGCAAATATCATGCGCTGGCATGCGGAAAGAAAGAAGCCAGCATATGACGATGACCCTGAAAAGGACGAGCTGCTGACGCACCCTTCAGATGGTAGCCAGTGGAAAGCATTAGACCTCGAATTCCCAGAATTCGGTGGAGATTCGAGAAACATCAGGCTAGATGCAAGCACCGATGGACTCAATCTGTTCGGTAGCCAGAGCAGCACGCACATCACTTGGCCCGTGTTTGTATGGATGTACAACCTCCCTCCCTGGTTGTGCATAAAAAAGAAATACATACAAACGAGTATGCTAATTCAAGGGCCAAAACAACCTGGTACCGACATCAATCTATATCTCGGGCAGTTGAAAGAGGAGCTAGCCATGTTATGGGAATCCGGAGCCAATACGTATCACGCTGTCGCACAAGATTATTTCACTATGAGAGCCGCGTTGGTCACTACGGTGCAAGACTATCCAGGTTGCGGATATTTGTCGGGGCAGGTTATCCAAGGATTCTACGTATGCGTTAGGTGCATGGATAACACGACCTATCTCCAACTAGAGAAAGATCCAGGGTCTTCGAAAACCGTGTTCATGGGGCACCGAAGATGGCTTGGAAAAAATGATGCATGGAGAAAACGTGAAGATCTGTTCAATAGAAAATCCGAGACCCAAGGAATCCCAGAGCGGAGGAGCAGTGAAGAAGTGGATGAATTGCTGAAAAACTGGAAAGAGTGTCCTAAACCGGGAAAGAAGCGAAAGAGGTAGCAAGACAAGCCGTTGATGAAGGTATGGAAAACAAGGTCTGTTTTCTGGGAGTTGCCATACTGGAAGTTTCTCCGCACGCCTCATAGCCTTGACATCATGCATATCACGAAGAACGTGTGCGAGAGTCTAGTCGCCACCCTAATCAACATGCCAGATAGGACGAAAGATGGTCCTAAAGCAAGGAACGACTTGATATTCATGGGCATCCGGAAGGATCTTCACGGAGGACGCCCTACTCCTGATGATCAGGAAGATGCTGATGATCATCAGTCGGAGGCGACACAAGGTCGTCGAAAGGGTAAAAAGGTCAAGAAGAACAAATATTACTACCCCCTTCGTGCTTCACACTAAGCCAGGATGAGATCAAACAGTTTTTCAAGTGCCTTCTAGGAGTCAAATTTCCTTACGGCTACGCTGGCAAGATAAGCAGGTACCTAGATGAGGCTAAGCAGAGGTTTAGTGGGATGAAGTCTCACGACTGTGCCGTGCTAATGACGCAGATACTTCCGGTTGCACTACGAGGTATAATGGACGAGCATGTCCGAGAAACATTGTTTGGGCTCTGCAAGTTTTTCGACGTCGTCTCTCGAAAGTCAATTGGCGTGAAATAGCTCGGGAGGCTACAAGAGGAGATCGTGGTGATACTATCCGAGCTCGAGATCTACTTCCCGCCCGCATTCTTCGACATTATGGTGCATCTGCTGGTCCATATCGTGGAGGATATCATCCAACTCGGGTCGATGTTCCTCCGCAGCATGATGCCGTTCGAAAGGATGAACGGACACATCAAAGGATACGTTCGCAACAGGTCCCGTCCAGATGGAAGCATAGCCAAGGGCTTTCTGGCCGAAGAGTGCATCTCTTTCCGCACGAATTATCTAGGCATCGAGAATCCTGTCGGTCTTCCCGTCAATAGGCACCTTGGCAAGCTCGATGGATCGGGTCACCGAGAGGGTCGTCGCGTACTGCATGCAGACTACGATTGCCGACGTGCAGACTTTGATAGAGCAAACCTAGTCGCGCTACAACATTTAGAACTGGTCGATCCTTGGGTACAAAAGCACAAAAGGTCAATCGAGAAGAAGTATAGTGATCGGGGCATACAGAGGACGCAGGGAGAAATAATCAAAGAGCACAACTCAGATTTCACGCGTTGGTTTAGGCAGACGCTCCTAGATAATCCCCCGCAATCGCATTCTGCAGAGGAAAACATCATATTCACCTTGTCGCAGGGACCCATGCACAACCTGGTGACCTATCAGGCGTATGATATCAACGGCTACACATTCTACACAGAGGAAAAGGACAAGTGTGACTATCAGAACTCAGGCGTAACATCGGAATTCTACACTGATGACAACGTGAAGGAAAGATTTTACGGAAGGATCGAGGAGATCTGGGAGCTCGACTACTGTGGAGAAAAGATGCCGATGTTCTGTGTCAGATGGGCTAAGAGCGTTGAAAGAGAAGACCAGTATTTCACAACCATGTTAATACCCGAAGCAGCCAAATCCAAGGCCGCCGGTGCGCACGTCGCCATGAAAAATGAACCGTGGGTACTGACTAGCAAAGTGGACCAATGTTTTTTTATTACTGACCCGACAAAGCCTAGCCGTGTTGTCGTGAGGAGAGGAAAAGAAATATCATCGGAATGGATGGAGTCGCCAACGAGCAAGACTTCGACCAGTACGGTGATCCAAAGATTGAAGATAACAACGACTACGGTGAAGAAACATACATCACAAGAAAAAAAGGACAACCTTACCTAAAAAAGGTAGCCCGTTCGAGCGAAGAAACATAAAAGTGCCAGGGCTAAATTATTCAACCGCGACAAAGAAGGGAAAAAAGATTGTAAAACGCTAGCTCAAAAAAGATTGTATTGATGCATATGGATGGCATTATTAATGGATACATTATTATTTAATTTCTTTCTACTTTGAATCACTTTTGTACCACTTTTGATGATATATATGTACCATTTTTGTCATATAAAACATATAACGTATATTTTACATAGTTTACATAATTTTTGGGATATTTTTTAACATTTTAAAATAGTTTTAAAATAAAAACAAAAAATGGGGGCACCAAGGTTCGAACCTGGGTGCTCTAGGTTTAGTGAGCGTACATAGCTAGGGCGGAACCAATGGGATATGCAAGTGCTAGTGTCAACTAACGGGGCGGCAACCTTTTGTTTGACTTGACATGACACTTAGCCGTCGTCTGTGCTACGCACGGTCATCTCCCATCTCCCATCTAATCCTCCGTCGCTCGATCTACCGCCTCCGCCGCTCGCCCGCTGCTTGCCGAGAAGGAGGAGAGGAGGCCGCCGCGTTCGTGGAGGAGGAGAGGAGGCCACCGCGTCCAAGGAGGAGGAGAGGAGGCCGCCGCGCGTCCGTGGAGGAGCTCCGTCCCCGCTCTTCGTCATCGTCCGCACGCTCTTCATCGTCATCGTCTTTGAGGTGAGCATCCCCTCTCCCCTCTCTCCCTCTCTCCCCTCTCTAGGGTTTCCTCCTCCGAGCACATGAACCCTAGCTTGATTCAGTGATAGATTCCGAAAATTTCAACCCTAATTAGGGTTTCCTCCTCCGAGCACATGACCTAGAACACAAATCTGATATTGGACAGTGTTTTACCTAGTGAATAGCTTCGAGCACATGAACCCTAGCTTGATTCAGTGATAGTGTTTAGGGTTCAGTCATTCAGACCGTGCAATAGTTGATCTGTGTTGTAGTGTGATGATGCTATGGTGGTCGATGTGTTGTAGTGTGCTGATGCTATGGTGGTCGATGGTGGTTGATCTGTGTTGTAGTGTGCTGATGCTATGGTTCAGGGTTCAGTCATTTAGACATTGAATAGTCATTCAGTCATTCAGACAGTGCAGTAATTTCTACTGTATTTTGTAGTGTGCCTTGATTAATTCTTGGACCTATTCAATGTGTAAAGCTGATGCTATGGTGGTCGATGCTATAGTTACTGAATGTGTAAAGCTGATGCTATGTGCTTGTGATGTTGCTAATAGAATAATATTCCTTCAAGTTTACCTGAGATGCATTTGCGGTACTTAATTTCTTAGAACTTAATTCAGCAAATCTTAGAACTTAATTTCTTGCTGTTAGAGGTTTCTGTTTGCCAGCCTCAAATAGGCTTATAAAGCCTAACACATGCCATGGTTAGCAAGGTTAATTAAATCAGCAAGGTTCAAGGATCATATTCCTATTCATGTAAAAAGGGACTTGGTGTACTGTAGTTTATTGATTGTGCCACATGGTTAATTAAATCAGCAAGGTTCCAGGTTCATATTCATATTCTGTTACAATTGTTGTACAGTTGCACCGTTTCAGCGGAGACTGCCGGAGACAGGTGCACCGTTTCAGCGGCAATAGCTACAAAGGGTACAATACTATGGTGGAGGCGGAAGCTAGATACGCGCGCTATCTAGCGGGAGTTAGGACGAGGAACTGGATGAAGACCTATACCTCCGTCGTGGTGATGGTTATTGTCCTTGGTTGTCTGTCATGCATGTTCCTACTTTAGATGTCTAGGCGAGCTTCCGCGAGCTCTAACTTGGTTGAGACATGTATTCATGTCATCACTAGCTACTTTGTAACTTGATCGAAATAATATAACTTATACTGTTTATTTACGTATGTGACTTATCTATATGTATTTGTTTCTATCTTGTCTGTGTATTTATTTCTGTATTGTATATCTGTGTATTTATTTCTGTATTGTATATCTGTGTATTTATTTCTGTACTGTATATCTGTATATATCAGCTGTATTGTATATAATCTATATTGAATATCATCTGTATTGAGTATTTTTTTTTGTTTTTTGAAAAATTAATCCGTGGCGCACATATACGTTGTTAGTGGCGTAGCACGTTGGTGGCGCACCTGGTCAGCTACTAGTAGTGCACTATGTCATGCGCCACAGGAATAACCGTAGTGGAGCACCAGCCAGTGAGCTACTACTAACTACATACTAGCAACACACTTGTCATGCGTCACAGGGAAAACAGTGGTAGCGCACTGTGTTGTGCGCCACTACTATGTCGAGATACCTGTAGCACACCTGGCAGTGCGCTACGGGCACTTTTTAGCCGTAGCGTAGAAATCGTGGTGCACCCCTAGTGCGCCACGGAAGGGGAAAATAGGTGCGCCACAGATTAGCTGTTTTCTAGTAGTGACGACCGCATGCACGCCGGCGAGCCACACCCCTGCTCACCACCACGGGCCACCCTGCCGAGCCCAGGTCGAGGTGGAGTAGCTAGCGATGGCCATGATTGGCGGGGACGGGCAACAATCAGGACAACCTCCCCGAGTAGGCGTCGCCGCCCTGCCCGAGCCTACCACACCTCGTCCGTGGTGTCAAGACCATTTACCACATATGTTTGTTATTAGCTCTTCTCCACCTCCATACACGAGAAACATAGTATTAGCCATTCTCAAGTACTTAAGGATATTCTCGACCGCTATCGAATATTTCAAACCTAAATTAGATTGGTACCTCCTAGTCAAGCTAATAGCATGTACACATATGGTCTTTTACATAGCATGTCATACATGATAGAGCCTATGGCTGAGGCATAGGGGGATCTTATCCATCATCTCTCTACCTTCTGCCATCAACCATGCAGTATACGTGGAAAAAAGTGATTGCAAAACTGCTCAGCTGAAACGATCCGGACGTGTGCTGCCAAGTTTAAAAAGGGGAAACATCATGTATAGAAAAATTGTCCACACTAGTAGGAAAATGCTTATCCACAGGGTCCTTATTAGTGGCGCACACTAAATCTGTGCCCCACGGATACTTACCAATGGCGCACGTGGTAGGCGGTGCGCCACTGACCTGCCCATACCCGTGGCGCATGGCCCAAACGGTGCGCCACCATAAGGTGGGCCCTAGCGCTGTCGGCCGACCCCGTGCATGGGCAGCACATCCGTGGCACACCGTTTGGTCCGTGCGCCACCCATAGTGAGTTTATCAGTGGCGCACGGTATTCTTGTGCGTCACGGGTGTTTGTGGGCCCATCCGTCTGAAAAGTGACAGGTTACCTGCGGCGCACGGTCTGGAGGTGCGCCACGGGTATATTTAGTAAGTGGCGCACCGTGTATCTAGTGCGCCACGAGTATGTCGTGCTAGCCACACACAAAGGTGGCACACTTTCCCCTACGCCTCCACTAGCTAGTTCACTTTCCCCATCTCCACTAGATCTAGCTCGAGTTTCTCCTCCTCCTCACCTCATTTTCTCGAACAATTTCTCCATTTTAAGTTTCCAAAACCTCTTTGGGTTGGATGGATCTATAAAGGAAAGTCCTCTCCACCGTGTAGATCCACTAAAGTAAGCGCACACAACCTTTTCTCTCCTCTCCTCCATATCAAGTCACCACACGCTCTCTTGCGCGGCCTCTCTCGTCTCGTGTGACTTGTGCTTGTTTTGTGTGGGTGGACGACGATGTTACCGGTATATATGCTTGTGTTCTTGTGATAAATGCTTGTGTTCTTGTGTACATGGATATATATATATATATATATATATATATATATATATATATGCTTCTATTTTTGTGTGTGCGGACGACGGTGTTGGCTCGGTAGACGATGTTTACATGGATATATGCTTGTGTTCTTGTGTATGCTTTGTGTTGTGCAGGTGCTGGTGTGTGTGGTGCAATGAATGTTTGCCGAAATGCTGATTCATTTTGTTATGGCAAAATTTTGCACACTCATATGTCCTATTTATAGGGAAGGTCATGCCGATTTTTTGCATACATGGTTCTAAATATTCTCTTTTGCTCCATACCGTCGAACAAGCAACCATGGTGCGTCAGATGAGCGAAGCTATGGTGGCTAGATACAAGGCACGCGTGACGGCCGTCATGATTCAGAACAACATTACCGAGATAAGATGTCCCTGTAAGAGATGCAAACTTGGTACCCTAATCAAACTTGATTCTGGGACATTGGAGAAGCAATTGCTCGTGGGTGGTTTTATGCCCGACTACATTGACGAGGATGTCATCAACGGGGCACCGGCAGAAAATGGTGCTCACGAAGACGCCGAACATGATTATGACGAAGAAGATGCTCGTGGACATGATCATTATCATCATGAAGGATATGCCAGATCCGATGATCATGAACATGTTTGTAGTTTGCCATTCCACTCTATCATATGCCTTGTGCATGTCCAGTTTCACCGGACAAGAACCATATTTGCCCACCTTCTTATTTTTTATAGCGTGGTAACTCTCAAAAGCCACCAAGACATTGTCGGTGATCAGCCGACCCGGAACGAATGCACTTTGAGTTGGTGAGATGATCTCAGGAAGGATACCTTTCAGTCTTGTAGCAATAAGCTTGGAGATCACTTTATACACCACATTACACAGACTAATCGGACGGAACTGTGTTATAGAATCAGGGCTTTCCACTTTCGGGATAAGAACAATAGTGGTGCTGTTCCACCCCTCTGGGATCGACCTTGAATTGACAGCATTCAGCACTTCATCCGTCAAATCCTCACCAATAATATGCCAGAATCGCTTGTAAAAAAATGGCATGGAGACCATCTGGTCCTGGAGCTTTCAGATCACCAATATTAAACATCGCCTTTTTAACCTCCTCTCTGGAATAGCGGGCTAGTAATATATTATTCATCGCCCTGGTCACACACGGTTGTACTTTGTCAATTACTGTTTGGTCCGGGTTCTGTACCTCCGATGTGAAAATAAGCTCAAAATATCCTACTGCCATAGAACGGATCTGATCCTGGTCCTCAACAATATTCCCTACCTCGTCTTTTAAGCATTTAATAAAATTCCTTTTCTTCCTTGCAGTGACCGATCTATGGAAGAAAGCAGTATTCTGGTCACCGTGCCGAAGCCAGTTAACCCGTCCCCTTTGCAACCAATACAACTCCTCCTGTTCAAGTAGGTTTTCCATCTTCAACTGGATTTCTCTTTGTTGGGCCACAACATCATCTGTCAACGGCCCCGCCATTACTTCATTCAGTTCTTTTTGGAGCTCACGTAGTCTTCTTCGTGGTCCTTTCAGAATTTCTTTGTCCCACTTATGCAAAGTTTCATGCACTATCTTGGTATGTTCATTCAAGGCCCCATCCGCATGCAGTAGTTTAGCTCTTTCCCAGACCGATTCAATGATATTCTCTAGTGATTCCTCACAGAGCCAACAAGCCTCAAACCTCATAGGCCCCTTCTCTTGAGTAACACGCATTCCAGAATGAAACTCCGTGTTAATGAGAATCGGTCTGTGATCAGACTTTCTGAAATCTTCATTCACCACCCCCGCAAGCGGAAACAAAGAGCTCCATCTTGGATCACAGACGGCTCGGTCAAGTCTCTCCCTGATTTTTCCTCGACGCCAAGTAAAGATGTCTCCGGTAAAACCCATATCCTCCAAATTGCAGTGATTCAAAGCATCGCGAAAACCTTGCATGCATCTTTGCGGCCGGACATTACCCCCTTCTTTCTCAGCTCCATACAAGATTTCGTTAAAATCACCTACCATCACCCATGGTAAATCAATCGCTGCATGCAAAGATCTCAAATATTCCCACATCAAATGTTTACATTCACCACTAGGCTCGCCATACAAACCAGTAAGACGCCATCCCCCCTCACTGTGTTCGATAATGCGGATATCAAAGAAATTTGGGCTTACATCCTTTGATGTTACCTTCATGTCTTTATTCCAGAATAGAACAAGACCACCACTCTTTCCATCACTGACCGAAACTAGCATCTCATTAAACCTCAGCCTACTACGCAACCTTTCTGCCTTAGCCTTACACAAATGTGCCTCAGACAGGAAAAGCACATCCGGTTTTAAACGCGCCTGGAGCCTTACACAAATGTGGCCGACACGCCGTTTAATTAGCTAGACCACACGATCGCTGGCTGAATCAAAATAGGAAAGAGATTTTATTAAGGAGAGATCGATTAGGACTCTGCGTCGATACCGATCGCAGGCTCCGATGGCTGTTTGACTATAAATACCTGTACTCGCTATTTTTTTTTGGCTCAGACTACATATAATTTCAGATTGGAACATTGTAATATTTGCTTGTTCCTCTTTTTCACGGCTCATACGAGGGTTAGTGAGAGGGATTGCGCGACACCGTGTTCCCATATGCATATCAAGGTCAAGTTTACTTTTCCGCTGGGAATTGAGGGCTTGACGATCTCCGCTTCATAGTCAGCGGCGATCAATCCGGTGTGTCTCGAGCGAATATCCATAGAGCCGCAAGTCTATGCAGTGGCGCGTGGTGTACGGCTGAGTGTTATTGGAGAAGCAAGCACTAATTATCCACAATTCTACCGAGAAGATCCGGCGTCCCGCATCATGTCTGGTTGGTGTACCTCGGCCGTGGGGCGTTAAAACTCTAGTATGTGTCGCCATGCCTGGGCAGTAAACCTTGAGGCCTTTGTGCCAGTTATCTATGTGTAAAACTGTGGCTTTCTTAATTTAAAGCCCGGTGGCACTCTGCTGCCTTATATGTAAAAAAACATTATTACCCTTAGCTTCTGATCTGTGTGCATCGTGTGCCGAATTGTACAACGAAACTAGTTCCACGACCCTCACCAGATCTAACTCCACGAAACCAAGGCTAAGAACGTGCCTTCCCCAATTCAATTAGGGGGGGGATATCATAGAGAAATTGAGTGCGACAAGAGAAAAGGATGAGACATGTAGCGCCGGCAAAACGAGGCGTCGTTGGTACGGTTTATACTGCATATGCATAATCAAGATGTTTCACTTAGGTTACAGTTGCAATGGAGAATCAAACGGAAATGATAAAAAAAAAAGCGGAGTACCACGACAGTCTTCAGTCTTCAGTCGAGGAACAGCCTCGACGTTTGGTGCGAGACGGCTTCGTGCCACTTGAATCTGCACCGTGCGATCATCTTAAACGAAACGGTATCCAGCGTTGTGAGCCGTCCGATAATTGAACTGAGAAACTTGACCAACAGCTGTTCGTCGCTCTTATCTGACGTCAAGCCGATCGTCAAGGGAATTCCGGAGTACATTTTTTTATCACATGGTCGATCAGGAAACGAGAGAAGAGCACAGCAGATCAAGTACGCGCATTGCCTAGCTATTGATCCATCGATCGTGCAATTCATTGTTTATTTGATTTCGAAAAAAAAGTCCTACTGTACTACTAAATTAGCTTAGCTGGATCAATTGGCCGCGTACATGGCGGCGACATTGCTGGCGAAGTGCGCAGACACCAAGTTTTCCGCGTTCACCTCGTGCAGGACATTCTTCTCGACCCCCCTCCTCTTGGACATCACCACGTCGCAGTCCGTCGTATCACGCGAGGCGCCCTCCAGCTCGCTGGCCGCTCCGGCGATGGCGCGTCCAGCCACGAGATCGCCGAGGGCGCTGGCCACGGTCTTGCCCATGCGGTCACCGTAGGAAACCTTGCACTGGGCGGCGTCGGAGACCAGGCCTTCGATGAGGCTGACCGTCGACGATATGTTGCGGACGATGGCGTTGGTGGCCACGATGGCCAGATCTCGCGTGTCCCTGGCGCCGGATGCCAGGCCGGGGGAGAGCACGTCGACGCAGTAGCTGTAGCCGGGGTAGCCTCCGTACGACAAGGAGGAGCATGTCGCGTTGATGATGGCAGCAGGGGGATCTGATGATGATCCGGAGGACGAGGACTTATTGGAGATTAGCATGGCGACGTTCATGGCGAAAATGACCAAGCCCATGTTGGCCTGGTTCTCCTGCGACAGAGGGTCACTGGTCCTGGGGAAGCCCGGCCCCGGATAGGTCTCGGTAAGGGCGATGAAGCAGTTGACAGGGCCCAGATCGTGGGCGTCCATGTACAGGCTGTACGTGCTCGGCGACGGCTCGTGCCCGGCGACGAGATCGGCGAGGGCGCTGGCAACCTTTTCGGCCATCTGGCGCCTGTATAACCCCGAGCATTGGGGGAGGGTGTCGAGCAGGTCGTCGATGAGACCGACCGTGTCCCTGATGTTGCGCGCGGTGGCGTTAGCGGCGATGACGGCGAGGCCGCGGCCGTCCATGGAGGCGGACGGGCCGCCGGAGGAGGAGAGCACGTTCACGCAGTAGCTGTAGCCGGGGTAACCGCTGTAGGACAAGGAGGAGCATGTCGCGTTGATGATGGCAGGAGGGGAGGCGCCAGCTGCAGCAGCCATGGCAGCGGTGGCGAGGAGGGCAGCGGCGAGGAGGGCGGCGAGGGGCTGCATCATCGTGCTTTGGTGGGATGTGAAATCTTGCTTCAGGTTGCATCTACGTTCGTGGAGTTTATATGGACGCTAGGATTGATCACATTCCAAATTTAATTTATTTCCCTGTCGCTTTTTAGGATATATACATTTATTGGGCAAGATCTTTCAAACAAAAACTGCAATACGTAATAATTAATTATTAATTGCCGTATCTACATGCCAGCCAGCTGCCATGGCAGCGGTGGCGACGATGACAGCGGCGAGTATCGCGGTGAGGGTTGCATCGACGATGTGAACTTTAATTATACCACGGTAGGATTGATCATATACCATAATTAATTTCTTTTTAGACGGAAGGCACCAAAAGGTGTGGTACCCAGCGAGTACGGTTACATCACGCTGGGGTACAAGTTTCAGAACAATGATTTGTGCCTTTTGAAATATTAGGAGCATTTCTGCTCCTGAGTAGACAGCAGTAGATTACATTGGTTTTCAGGAAACCAAAAAAGACAAGTTTAGTAATTCTTTTTTGAGGAACCTCCTGGATAATAGAAATTTTGCTTAGAATTTCCTACCCTCTGTGGGGACTGCAGGAGGTATCCTAGTAGGGGTTAATCTAGATCTGTTTGATGTTTTAGCTTGGGAGATAAGAAGTTTCTCTATTAGTGTAGTTCTTAAAAATAGAGTTACTAATATGGTTTATAGGATTATAACTGTATATGGCTCTGCCTATGAGGATAAGAAACAAGATTTTATTTCTGAGCTTCATGACCTTTTCATTAATTGGGATGGTCTAGCTCTTATTGGAGGAGATTTTAATTTGGTCAGATCTCCTCAAGACAAAAGTAATAGAAATATAGATTATAGATTGGTAGATAAATTCAATGCCTAGGTAGAGCTTTGGGCCCTGATGGAAATTGGTCTATCTGGTAGAGCTTTTACCTGGGGAAACAATCAAGTAGATCTTATTATGAGTAAGACTGATAGGATTTTTTGTACCACTAGTTTTGAAGCTAAGTTTCCTCTAGCTAGTGCTAGAGCCTTACCTAGAGTTGGGAGTGACCACACTCCCATTGTCTAGGATTCTGGGGAAGGACATGTAATTAGAAGTAGGAAGTTCAAATTTGAGAAGTGGTGGATTAGCAGGCCTGACTTTAAAGATATTGTCATTAAATCTTGGTCCCTTAGAGTTAATAGTAATAATAGCATAGATGTTTGGCAAAATAAAGTTAGGTATTTTAGGAAGCTAGCTAAAGGATGGAACATTAATGTGGAAGCTGCACTTAGGAATAATAAGAAACAACTCATGGAGGAGTACGATAATTTAGACATCAAAGCTGAAACTAACATCCTCTCTGACATGGAGAGAGATAGGCTGGATGTTATTATGATAGAACTAAACTCCTTTTGGGCAATGGAAGAAATTAAAGCTAGGCAGAGATCTAGGGATAGAAACTTTATGGAAGGTGATAGGAATACTCCTTACTTCCATGCGGTTGCTAATCAACACAGAAGGAAAAAACTTATCCATGTATTATAGGGTCCAGAGGGTCCAGTTACTGAGATAGGAGAGATGTTGAAGGTGGCTACTGATTACTATAAAGATCTCTTTAGGAAAGAGGATAGACCCGATATATGCTTAAGTGAAGAATTTTTTAGTTTAGATGAGAAGATTAGTATTGAAGAAAATAGGATCTTGAGCTCCTATTTTTCTGAAGAGGAAATTAAGCTGGCTGTTTTTGGTTCTTATAGTGAAGGAGCCCCTGATAGTTTGTCTTTCCTTTTTTACCAGACTTACTGGGACATAATTAAGTTCGACCTCTTAGCCATGTTTGAAGCCTGGTTTGAAGATATGTTGGATATTTTTAGACTAAATTTTGCAATGATTACTCTCATCCCAAAGGAAAATGATGCTAGGACTATGAGAAAGTTTAGACCTATTAGTCTTTTAAATTGTTCCTTTAAAATTTTCACTAAAGTGCTGACCAATAGGCTGGCTAAAGTGATTGGTAGGATTATCTCTGACAATCAGTCTGCTTTCATTAGAGGTAGGTTTATTTTAGAAAATGTAGTAACTGCTCATGAACTCATCCATGAGGTCCATAGGAAGAAGGATAAAGGTTTAGTGTTTAAAATAGACTATGAGAAAGCCTATGATAGACTTAATCTAGATTTTTTGTTTGAAATTCTAGAACTGAGAGGTTTTGATCCTTTCTTTATTAGATTGATAAGACAAATCTCTCAGGGTGGCTCTATAGGGGTTAAGGTAAATGATGTTGAAAGTGACTTTTTTCTTACTGGAAAAGGCCTTAGACAGGGAGACCCGATTGCCCCTCTCCTCTTCAACATCATGATTGATGTGTTTGCTAGGATGCTGATTAAAGGAACTAGAATTGGGGTCATCAAAGGGTTATGCCCTAACTTTGTTCCTGGTGGAGTAGTTTGCTTACAGTATACTGATGATACCTTATTATTTTTAGAGAATGATGAAAGAGTAGCTATTAATCTTAAATGGATCCTAACTTGTTTTGAACAAATCTTTGGGATGAGGATTAACTATGCCAAGAGTGAACTTATCCCTATTAATTTAGATGAGGCTGAATGCCAACCTTTTGTTGACATCTTCCAATGTGTTTTAGGTAACTTTCTAGTTAAGT
Source organism: Avena eriantha (assembly GCA_910589775.1). Classification (NCBI taxonomy): domain Eukaryota; kingdom Viridiplantae; phylum Streptophyta; class Magnoliopsida; order Poales; family Poaceae; genus Avena; species Avena eriantha. The sequence goes on from OU342742.1 coordinate 5,057,688, forward strand.
ATCTAGGTATCCCCCTCCACTTTGATAAGCTTAAGAGGGAGGACTTACAGCCGTTAATTGAAAGCATTCTTCATAGGATTACTGGTTGGAGAGAAAAGCTCCTTTCTTATGCTGCTAAGAGAGTGTTAACCCAAGCTTGTCTCTCCAGTATACCCATCTACCTTCTGTCCTTTTTCAAATTTCCTAAATGGGCTTTGAAATTTTTAGATTCCCATCTTTCAAATTTCTTTTGGAATGATGAAGAAGGGAACCATAAGCTCCATCTAGCAAATTGGTCTTCGATTTGTATGAAAAAAGATTTTGGAGGCATGGGTATTCCCAATCTCAAGGATCTAAACCTGTGCCTTCTGGGTTCCTGGATTAAGAGATTTATCCAAGGGGAAGTGACCCTTTGGAGGAGAATTATTGATGCTAAGTATAATACTAGATCCCCAAATATCCTTTGCTGCAAGGATATCCATCCTTCTACTTTTTAGAAAGGTGAGTGTGGGCCTCGAGAGCAGTATCCCTAGGATATAAGTGGAAAATTGGAAATGGTAGAAGTATTAGATTCTAGGAGGACATCTAGTTTGGTAATTCCCCTCTAGCCACTCAGTTCTGGGACATCTGCCTAGTCTCCAATCAACAAACTAAAACTATAGCAGATCTATGGGATGGGTCTCAACTTAGATGTGATTTTAGGAGAATTTTCTCTGGGGAGATGATGGTACAATGGTTTGATCTATTGAACATTGCTGCTACCATGTCCCTAGAGGATTCTGAAGACCAGATGATTTGGACCTATGAATCTTTTGGAGTTTACTCCTCCAAATCCATGTATGCGGTGATTAATTTTAGAGGGGTCACTCCAGTTTACTTACCAGTGGTGTGGTCTTTGAAAATCCTCCCTAGAATACAGGTCTTCCTTTGGTTGTTTTCCCAAAATAAAATTATGACCCGGGATAACCTGAGAGAAAGAGGGATCCCTAAACCCCTAGAGTGTAACTTATGTAAGGAAATAGAATCTATGAAACACCTTTTCTTTTAGTGCACTGTCTCCAGAATCATGTGGGATGATGTTCTCGAGGTTTTTGATATCACAGTAGATATTTTCTTCTCCATTGCTTCTAAATGGCTTGATAATAAGAAATATATGCACTTTGATGTAGTTTCTGCTGCAATCCTTTGGAGTATTTGGAACAATAGAAATAACTTACTTTTTAATTCTTGCTCGTGGATTAATATGAAGTAGATTTGGCGTTTGGTCCTCCTATACCTCCAGAACTGGAAGGTTCCCTTCAAGGAACTGGAGGGTGGGAAGCTGGAGATATACATTAACAAAATGACAGACATATTAAAAATGCCCCTGGGGCTCCCGATGAACTGAAGTGCACTAATTTTGCGTGGATTTCCACCTGAAAGAGTAGTGCTTCGTCAAAGCATGATGGGAGAGCTTCGCTTGAGTACCTGAAGGCGCACCCTGAAGAGGACGATGTGATTCATGTTATTCTGGGCTAGCACTTCCCTGGTGCTCGGCGAGTGTGTGGGCTATTCTATTCCTGTTTATGTCATTCTATTTCATGAACTAAGATCTAGACTGTAGTGTCGTTTAAGCTCCCGAAGCTTTCTTTTATCTTTATTTCAGTCTAGTGTGTGTGGTCGCTGTATTGAACTCGGGTGGTTTCATTTTTTAATAAAATGGAACCGGGGGAGTGATCCCTTTTCATCTAAAAAAAAGTTTCAGAACCACATGAACGGCAAAAACAAGTCTTAATGCATGTGAGAACACAACACGCAAGAGATGTCGTCTCATCGTACGACTTCTTGAGCAACATGATCAGCTCTTCCATAGTGAGGATGTCTCGCTTGATTAGCCGTCGCCACTACTATATTAAGGTTAAAACACGATAAGTACACACATCCGGGAGCCGGCTGCCTATGGAATTTTGCTTCCATGGTAAATTTGTGGTGATTCATCCAAAGCACCCAGCTAAGAGCAGGAAACAAAATCCAAAGAGTCTTCCTAGTTTTCCCAGTAACTTTTTGAAGAATCGCAACAAAATCAGCAAAGTTAGAGGGATTCAAGGGAACATCGAGAGATATCTAACCACAATCCACATAAAATGAGCCAAAGCACAATCAAAGAAGTTATGATTAATGTTCTCGTCATGCCTACAGAGGGCAAACTACCCGTTTGAGGGCCCGTGGCGCTTCTTGATCTGGTCATTAGAGGGGAGACAGCCTCTAGCTAGCTGCCAGATGAAGATCCTGATCTTGAGGGGGACCGACAGGGTCCAAAGTCAGACGCATGAGCCACCACAATGCCCTGCTCTAGTTTGTTGTATAGGAAGTTGGATTTGAACACACCAGAAGGGCCCAAGCCCCTTTGCACCTTGTCATTAGCACCAGATGGCACGCAATGAACAAGCTTAGCCAGCAATGAAGCAAACAATTCGAATTCCATAGGACAAAAAGAGCGGCGAGAACCGTTATGCTAGGATCCACCCTAGAAAGCCTAGGATACCCACATCTCTGGATTTGCCGAAATATCAAAGACCCTAGGGTATCGAGCAATCTTGGGTCTATCTCCGAGCTACCAGTCAAACCAAAACATAATATGTGATCCATCCCCTAGCAGGAACTGAGCTCCTAATAAAGTACTCTTTGATTTTATGGATACTATGACAAAAAGGCGATCTGCCGATAGGGTTGGACTTGAAAACATTCCAAGCTCCAGGGAACTTACCTCTGATGATTTGTAGCCAGATATTATTTTGAGGGGATTCTACCAACAAACGCCAGACCAACTTAGTCATGAGGAAAATATTTATAAGTCTAGTATTCATGATGCCTAGACCCACCCTAGTCTCTAGGTTTGCACACTTCAGTCCAACTCACCCAATGATGCTTCCTTTTGTCTCCCGAACCTTCCCAGAAGAAGATCCCCCTATGTGAATCACACTGAAGATGGGTCTCGTCCGTTAGTAGGAATATGCCCATCATAAACATGGGTAAATTAGAAAGGCAAGCATTGATCAATATCATCCTGCCGTTGAAGACATGAACCTCCCTTGTCAAGGTTCCACCCTCTTCCCCACTACTCCAACTAGGGGCTCCATGTCTCCCATTATCAACCTTTTATCACTCATCTGGAAATCAAGGTACTTAAACGGAAAGGCCCCCGCTAAAAGTTGAACTGGTTTACAACCCTAGTTTGCTCCGCGCTAGAGACTCCCATGAGAATGACTTCACTCTTGTGACAATTGATGCGCAAGCTAGACAATAGCTCAAAGAAAATCAGAAGAAACTTCAGGTTAGCAATGCCTAGAGCGTTGTTCTGAATCATGATCATGGTGCCATTGGCATACTGAAGGTGTGTGATACCTCCTGGGATCAGGTGGGGGACAACTCCCTTGATGTGGCTGGTGTGGTTTTCTTTGGATAAGATCTTGGCCAATGCGTCCCCAACAAAATTGAACAGGAGCGGTGAGAGTGGGTCGCCCTTACGCACTCCACGCTCGTTTCTGAAGAAAGAACCGGTTTCTCCATTAATAGAAATCGCAGTCTGCCCACCAGATACCAGTTGCATGTTTCTATGGACCATCCCAAAGTCAAATTAGCCTTTTCTAATCGATTCCTATTGAAGGGAGGCCCAATTCACCCTGTCATAGGCCTTTTCAAAGTCCAATTTGAGCAGAATAGCTTCATGCTTCCTGACTTTGATTTCATGGATGATCTCAGGCAGGGCCAGCGCACCACCTATTATCATTCTTCCCTTGATGAAATCCTCCAGGGAGGGATCGATGATCCTATGGGCCACAGGGGATAGTCTAGCTGTAAAAGCTTTAGATAATAACTTGAAAATCACAATGGTCAACACAATAGGGTGGTACTGATGGATGAACTCTTCCGTATCCACTTTGGGAATCATGGACAAAATGCCATAGTTTTGCCTAGAGACATCCGCTGCGCCCAGGGAAAAGCCATCCAGGATCTACAACACTAAGCTTCTTCGAAGGGGCCAAAAATTCTTGAAAAAGGCAATCGGGAAACCATCGAGGCCTGGAGCCGTAGCAGTTTTGGTATCCTTAAGGAGTAGAATGTGAGCGCCAGTGCCTCGTTCTCAGCATCCTACACTCTTTTGTTCACAGGCCAAAAATTGTGGTCGAGAGATAAGAATTTGGGGTTCCTCTGACCTAGTCAGACCAACGTAGAACTGGTACACATGTTCATGAATCCCAAACTTGAAGTTAGGACCATTAGCAGATAGCAGACATAATATAGTGCATTTTCATTTCCTTCCATTTGCTACAGCATGGAAATACACAGTGTTAGCGTCACCTTTCAGGATCCAGTTCTGTTTCCCTCTCTTTTTCCAGTATTCCTCTTCTTGACTTAGCATATTTCCTAGTTGGTCTTCCAAGTGGTAACAAAGGGCCCATCCCTCTTTTATCTAAATTCCTAGTGCCGGCTAGGTTATCCAACTCTCGGATTTGGCCCAAAATTTGGGACTTAGCTTCCCTTGAGTCTCTCCCAAGGTTAGCATCCCAGCCACGCAAGAACTGCCGCAAGCTCCTGTTTGATTGTACCAGAAGTTGCAGAAGAAGCTTTTTCCATTGGCCAGTTACCAGCTCCAAAAACCCAGGGACCTTAGGCCACCGAGTCTCCAGGAAGAACCGCTTAGACCTCACAGCTTCACCTTCACCAGAATGAAAAAGTAAGGGAGTACCCAATGCTTGAAACTGACAGCAGCGAGGATAATGGGAACTTTTGCTCCCATTCGTGAAAAAAACACCCTGTCGAGGACACTCCTGGCTAGTTGGAGCTACTTGTTGGTCCAAGTAAACCTGGTGCCATTCCGACGGATCTGCCTTAGTCCAGGCCTAGCGATGCAGTCGTTAAACAAGTGAACCCTGTGCCAATTAGTGTTGTCATTGTTCTTATCCTGTCCCACGAATGAAATTGAAATCCCCACCTACCACCACTGGGTGATGACTACTCTCAATCTTTCTAGTCAATTCCTCAAGGAATGCACTGGACCTAGAATGATCTGTAGGTCCATAGACCCCAGTGAACTAAAATTTGAACTAATAAAGAACTGGCCCTGATCAATATCGCCCACTTCTAGCGTACTGTCTCGAACCCCTAACAGTAGGCCCCTCAATAATCCATTGGCTGACACCCAGCCTCCAAAGCTTGGAGGGTATGATCCATTGCCTCTTGCATATGATCCTATTATTTATGCGCTAGAAAATCTTGTTTTGTGCAGCGTGTTCCCCAATAGCTCGTGCGCGCGATGCGGCGGTAGACATGCAGGAGCGAGCACCGGTAGTGGAGTGCATAGGCAGGGGCAGCCATGGAGCTGCGCATCAGTAGCCGTACGTCCGCGGCGACAAAATTCCCAGCTCTGATATTCTTTTGTGCGTCGGAAACGCGAACAACATTAACATTAGGACCACGCAGTCATCAAGATCGTCACATGCTATTGTTGCTTCATGCTCACCCCCGCGGACGAGGGCAAGTGCTGGCTGCAAACGCCACTGCTCGAGGGTTGCGCGTGTCGAGGGACTTGATGGTGGCCGACGCATTCGAGCTGTCCAAGAATGCCACCATGCTCATCCGTGCTGGTGCTGCTTCTACTGCACAGGGTTGTTCTCGTAGCGTCCTGCCGCCGCGCCCTAGAATCCTTAGGATTTTTTATAATATGTATGAGGGATATAGAATTAGATAGAAAATATAATTTATAGAGGTTCTTTTGTAAAATTGACAAGAACGAGTCGCCCGTCATCCTGCCATGTAAGCTTGACACCGGTCCCACTGGTCAGAATAGTCATATTAGCCAGCCTGTTAGTGCTTTTTGTTAGATGTTAGTTCTGAATCGGTGGTTTTTTGAAACTCTAAAAAATACTGGTTGTTTTTTGAAACCCTAACCGCAAAAATGTGATGGTTTTTCGTAAGTTTTGCAAGCTAAGTAGGTTTTTCTTAGACTGTTTTCAGCGTCTTATACATGATATTGAGACGATGACTACGTCCTGAAGTCACAATAAGGTCCTCCACGTCCTATCTCGCTCCGTTGGTGAGTCTAGCATCGATGGAGGACGAGTGGAGTCGTGTGTGCGGCGGGTCTTTTGGGATCCGGTCGTCTTTCGTATTTGTTGGTGTGATTTGATGTCAGTCTCTTCTGATCTACGTTTGTCATCTTCGGTGATAATTGCTGCTCTAGTGCGTTGGTCATTTGGGGTATTAGCACGACGACTTCCCGTGCATCTACTACAACAAGCTCTACTACGATAAGTTTTGCCCGGTTCTGGTGATGGAGGGGCGAGGACTGTGGCGTGCCTTCGGCTCGTGCTAGTGTATGTAGTCGTGCTAGGTGCTCTAATGAACCACTTGTAATATTTATTACTTTTGGAACTCTTTGTACTGATATTGATGATTATTAATATGTCGGTAGAATTTTGCAAATTTTTTTTAGGTTTTGCTGTCTTGGAGTTGGTTTTTTCAGCTTGTTTGGGCCGTGATGGTATTTATAGCGCAGATGTAGTACTGTGCAAGAGCCCTGTCCATGTCACTCACGATCGATCGAATATGCATCTCAAAATGATGGAGTGCAGTTCAAGCATGGTACGTGTACCAGAAAACTATTGGAGTCTAATGTTTTTTGAAATTATTTCGACATACTGCGCCATTCATATGTCTGACTTCCCATTCTTCAATCGAAGCATCTTCACGATTGAGCTGTTGAGGGTCAAGCAAAAAAAAATAACATCTTCACGGTCGAAATTATGTTCTATGATTGCCAGCGTATGCAGGAGATGTAAGGATGCAGAGGTGGGACAATTGGGACAAGTGGAATTCTACTTTTAGATATCTAAATTAACTCTAAACTAAGTGGGATTCTAAAAAATAAAATGAAATAGTGCTAGACACTTTTTTTGATATAGAAGAAGCGGGCGTGAGAATTCCGAAAATTCGTCCGTGACACGGATTCTATTTTTAGACATCTAGACTAACTCTAAATTAAGTGGGATTAGCAAGATAAGTGAGATTTGTTAAGTCCTATGTGTCCACTTCTTCCACTTCATTTAGAGTTAGTCTAAAGTCTAAAATTAGAATTCTATTGTCCTACTTCTGCATCCCTAAGGAGATGGCATTTACCTGAAATTCAGTGTCAAGCAAAAAAAGCAGAGCCAACATTTATTTTTACAAGAAAACTGAGGTGCCTAGTTTACGTTTTGCACATCGGTTGATTGCCATGCATGGGCACACGCACGTACAGCTGCTGCAGACGCACAATTCTAACACTGACACAGGAATTACGCTCGGCACTACGGTCGACATATAATATTCATGTGACGGAGAACTGCCCGTGTGTACTCTTTGCCAGCACAAAAGAAAAAAAAAAGCAAAATACTGGCTGGCCGCATTCTCGTTTAGCTGATTTTTAATTTGCCGACATGCGTTTTAATTAGTTGCCGTGGGATTCGTTGCAGCGCCTCCCATGTACGTGAGTAAATTATTGAAATATATGTTGTACGAGACGTGTAACGTCTCAATTACTGATAGACTCTAGTTGTTAGTCTGTAGCTAATTTTTTTAAATAATATATTTTTTATTGATTTCAAAATATAATCCTTCATGACCCAAATTAGTTGACTTGATTTATCGATTCAGATATATCTAACAATAAAATAAGTCTAGATACATTTAAATCTAGACAAATCTGAGTCAACTAATTTGGATCGGAGGGAGTACATGAATTTAAGTATAATCTTGACAGGCAATAGGACATGTAAATGTATATAGTGGCATATATTGCATCAAATTGAGGGTCACGGGACACATATATTGGATCCACACAAAAGAAAAAGAAATGGTGTATGGTTTTGATTCCATGTAGTAGCCATGCATGCATGTTACTATACTTTCGCGGTTTGGTTTATTCACTAGTGGAAAAAGAGTCTATAGTCCCGGTTCATAAGAGCCATTGGTCCCGATTTTTAAACTGGGACCAATCACTCAGGACAAATGATGGTCCCGGTTCGGGCATGAACCGGGATCAATAGGTCTCCACGTGGGCGCGTGCAACGAGGAGGGTGGATCATTGGTCCCGGTTCGTGGCACAAACAGGGACCAATGGGTCTCCACGTAGACGCGCGTGCAACGAGGGGGTGTGGATCATTGGTCCTGGTTCGTGGCACAAACCGGGACCAATGGGTCTCCACGTGGACGCACGCGCAACAAGAGGGTGTGGATCATTGGTCCCGGTTCGTGGCACGAACCGGGATCGTTGGTCTCTGCATTTCGGGCTATTTTCTGCCGGGGCAGGGTTTTGCTTTTTTTTCCATTTATTTATTTGGTGTTTTATTCAATTTAATGGTACTACATATATACAACAATAATGAAACCACGATATATATATATATTACACATCATGGTCACTAATATATTATACACCGTCTCATCCGTCGTGCTTGGTCAAAACATAATTACAAACGGTACTCACACGAATTTGATCTAATTTACATCTTCGTTTTTACACTTCACCCTTCCAAATGAACCGGGTAATAGTATTCTCCTTTCGGATCTATGACCTGTTCTAATAAGAATCCGACAATTTTCTCTTGAATTGCTTGCACGCATTCTTGTGATAGAAGACCGTCCCGCATCCGTTTGATCTAGTTTAAAGAAGTGGATCAATATATATGAATGAAACTAAACACAATTGGTGGTAATAAAATAAAGTTATGATTATTGTTTATCGTACTTCAATTTTTTTAATGTTCCAGTCTGTGCCCTTCTCTTTGGTCGTCTGGCGAATGAACTCGCAGACATAGTATCCACATAAGTTATTTCTGGCTTCCTGCCTCAAGCACTTTACGAGAACAGAGTTCAATCAAAATAATAATCAAGCATGATAATGGTGGTATTGAAACTAGAATCAAAGAGATGCGTGGATCTAGCAAGTGGTATTTACAGTCAATGGTTGAAATGTAAGCTCTGGCTTCCAAACACCCCTAGTATTGGTGGTGAACTGTTTCCAAGCCTTCTGGAGGCATTCCTACATGTTCGTCCACTTTTCTAAAGGTGTGTGTTTCGAGTCCATGACTTTTACTACTCCTTGGTCAACAACAATGATTAACAGAATACAGTGGGAGCTGGACACACTAACAAAATATAACACGAGTCAATTATACGCTTAACATCGAGTAAGCAAAAATAGAATGTCTACAAGACAATAACACTCACCCAGCGTTGTAAGGAAATAGTATTTCCCTTCTGTTGCCGAAATATGTCAACACTTGTACCAAGTTATCATTTGTCTCTTTGGGTTTTGTTTTTACAGTAACTTCATGAACGAAATTGCAGTCAACAAACCCAAGGTCATAGATTTGTCCTTTGTTGCATTCGAGAATCTTCATTCTACATATATAATTAGTATAGTGATTATTAAGATTACACAAGCAACAAATGAGCTGAGCTAGAAAGACTTAATTACAGAAATTAATAATAGTTACAAACAATAGGCACTGACGATAGTTTTGTCGAGGGTGTCTCGTTGGTAAAGCTAAAATAATTTTGAAAATTCAATCAGTAAGAAGCCATCTCCATGACCGTAATGGCGGTGTTTATATCCAGCATAGATCCCGTTTTTGGATTCAGCAGAGGCTTGCATGTACCAGTTATGCAATCTTTGCATTTTTGTTGATAGATCTTTGACTAACTCGGGTTTGATGAGAGGAGCCCCATGCCGGTATACGTATGCTATTTGTTGGTACCCCTCGAACTCATCCATACGGCTCATGTACTCAGTAATAAATAGTCCATATAATTTGGCCTTTTCTCCGTATAGTTGAATAAACTCCGGATCAATGTTCGGATCATGCCGCTCCTGAGCTCTCTACTCATTGGTATCGTACACTTTGAGCGGTTCAATCGATTGATTTTTCTGTTGTCCGAGCTGCGCAACTTCTTTCCTGACTTTCCGCTCTTTTGCCTCAGCCGACTTGGTAATAGAGCGATTATAGTCTAATGTGAGCGCTATGGGTTGGTGAAGCTGAATCTTAAGCGCGGCTCCTTTGGCTTTATCTTCTATGGTGACCGAGAAGAATGGATCTATCGCCTTTTTCTTGTTAGCCATGTCAACCTTCCACTTTTCATAATGGAGAGCTGCGGCCACAACAATTTCCTTATATGTCTTCTCACAAGGTAGCTTCTTCATATTCTTATGAGGTACTTTTGGGAGGGGCGATAGCTTATGTTTCGCTGATTGGAACGTGCTCTTGCTACTGCTACTGGTGATGCCTCTCTTAGTATACTTCCGCTTTTGTCTCTGAGGCTCAGGGGACGGAGACGGCTAAGGCGGCGGCGGAGACGGTTGAGGCGGCGATGGAGACGGCTGCGCTGAGTGGTGAGGCGGTGAAGGCGACGGTTGCGCTGGAGAATGGTGAGGTGGCGGCGAAGGTGGATTGCTGCTCTGAGGAGTGGGTGGCCTTGGCGGCACATAATTTGGAAGCACGATGTGCTCCTTTGGCCATACAATAGTCCCCCCTTTGGCTTCTCCTAGGGCGCCGGTACCATCGAATGTAGCTTCTACCACGTGCCGCTGAGATTGGCCGCTAATACCTTGCTGGCTAAGTCTGTCATGTTTATCTTGGTGCCGATTTAATGCTTCTTCTACATTACGCAGCCGGTCTGCATCAGCCGCTTTCTTAGCTTCCTCCCTTTCCTTTCTCCTCTGATGGCTTTTATCGGGATATCTCTTCATTTCCGCGGGGAAGGCAACATTCCACGACTTGGAGCCTGGTGTGCGTCGTGCTCGTCCTTTGTGTTCAGGATTTTTAAGGGCGCGTGTGAGCTCATCGTTCTCTCTATCGGGAACGAACCGTCCCGCTGCAACATCATCTACTGCATTTCTAATATCGTTGATGGGCAGTAGGGGATGATCTTTGTGTTTCTGATTATATATTGCCCTCCCTTCTTCGTCCAACGTGCCCCCATGGCCGTAAAACCAGTTTCTCGCCCGTGGTGTCCATGTTGTGGGCTCTGCTATGATCCCGACAGCAATCTAATTGACCTCAAGTGCATCCCACTTAGGCATGCAACCGGCGTAGCCAGCAGGCCCCATATTATGATGGTACACTTTTTAGCAACATTCTCCGTATTTATTCTAGACCTTTCCAAAGCTTTCTCCGATGTCTTGTACTTCACAAAATCAGCCCACTGGTGTCTTAACTTGAAAAATTGCAAACATCATAAAAAATCCTTCACAAAATGATCATTTAGGTCAAACCATCAATGTTATGGCTAGAATCAGGGCATGGTTTGTGATAATGTGCCCATATTGTGCACACATGTGCATCTTGGGATGGCTTACGATGCTGCAGGAGGAAGTTTTCCTTTTCGACGCACGAAAAAGCCAATTTCTATTTTTGAGGTGCCGAAATTGGGGTGTTCTGTGAAGCAACCACCAAATTAAAGTTTGGCATTGGTACCAACCCATTTTCCAAAAATACTAGACCACCTTAGATGGAAAATTTCCCAACCGGTGTATCTGGAACCTTTCCGTCCAACCCTCATGAAAAAGACAAATTCATGCCGAATTGGTAGGAGGTTGCCCAGATTTGAACTACAAGTATATGATATAATGCTTGTGAATTTTTTTAAAAATCATTTATAGGTTCACAACATGCTATTTCATCAGAGATCCACTTCAAGTTCAGTGAGGCTCAGCCCCAGGCTAGGAATCTTCATCCCCGCCGTTTTGAATATGGTTTCAATCGGGAATAACAAATTCAAAAACGATCCAAACAACGTGAAACCTTCGCGTGGTGTCATATTATGTGTCATAGTTGCAAGGAAAAATATTGAACTTGAAAAATTGCAAACATCATAAAAAATCCTGCACAAAATGACCTATCATGTTCGAGGTTTCATGGCATTTAGGTCAAACTACCAATGTTATGGCTAGAATTAGGGCATAGTTTTCGATAATGTGCCCATATTGTGCACACATGTGCATCTTGGGATGGCTTACGATGTTGCAGGAGGAAGTTTTCCCTTTCGACGCACGAAAAAGCCAATTTCCATTTTTGAGGTGCCGAAATCGGGGTGTTCTGTGAAGCAACCACCAAATTAAAGTTTGGCATTGGTACCAACCCATTTTTCAAAAATACTAGACTACCTTAGATGGACAATTTCCCAACCGGTGTATTTGGAACCTTTCCGTCCATCCCTCATGAAAAAGACAAATTCCTGCCGAATCGGCAGGAGGTTGCCCAGATTTGAACTACAAGTACATGATATAATGCTTATGAACCGGGATCTTTGACCCGTTTTTCAGATTTTGGCCAAACTTTTAACAGGAAAAGTGCTTCAATTTAAATATCTAATCAAAAACCATTTTCTGTCTCCAACCGGGACTAAAGATAAACCTGTAGTCCAGGTTGGAGACACCATCTGAGACTAAATGTGGGTGGCGACACTATGCCAGTGAGTGTCGACACTATTTCGTGAGTGGCGACACTATGCCAGTGAGTGTTGACACTATTTCGTGAGGGACGGCACTATTTCAGTGGGTTGCGGCATTATGACAGTGGTGAGTGTCGACATTACATCATGACTGTCGACACTATGTCATGCTGCTTAATCTATAATTAGGCATCCCTGTGAAGTTATCAACTACAAACACGATGGTCTGCGAGAGCAGGGACAACACTACGGCCAACTTCAGGAAGATGCCTTAGGATCCAGTTCTCAGGCATCTCTCTGAAGCTGGCCATAGAGGCACTCCCTAATATGTGAAATTAGTTAGCTCCCCAACATATTGATCTAGCTAGAGAAGTTATGAACTACAAGAGCAGGGACAACACTACGACCAACTTGAGGGAGATGCCGCCGGAGCCTAGTCCTTTGGCATCTCCAACAAGTTGGCCATAGATGTACTCGGTAATATGTGAAATTAGTTAGCTCCTCGACAACACTATGGCCAGCTTCAGGGAGAAGTCATGAACTACAAAATGGTGTGTGAGAGCAGGGACAACACTACGACCAGCTTCAAGGAGATGCCGGAGGATCCAGTCCTCAGGCATCTCTCTGAAGCTAGCCATAGAGGCACTCCCTAATATGCGAAATTAATTAGAATAGAACAACATCTTCATATATAGTTTGGGAAAGTTGTAGAGAGACCAACACTAGTAGGAAACGATATATTAGTCCCGGTATCCTAACTAGGACTACGGAATCGGGACTAAAAGCCCCCTTTATTTCTGCCGGTCCAGCCACAAACCGGGACTAACACTCAAGACAATGATTATTATTAAAAAGCTGGGACTAAGGAATTGGGACTAAAGGCCCCGCTTTATCCCCGCCGGTCCAGCCACAAACCAGGACTAATGGAATCGGGATGGCTTACGATGTTGTAGGAGGAAGTTTTCCTTTTCGACGCACGAAAAAGCCAATTTCCATTTTTGAGGTGCCGAAATCAGGGTGTTATGTGAAGCAACCACCAAATTAAAGTTTGGCATTGGTACCAAAAAATCCTTCACAAAATGACCTATCATGTTCAAGGTTCTCATATAAAGTTTTCATACATCACATAAAGTTTCCATACATTACATATATTTACATAGGGTTTAGGGTTTAGGGTATGAATCCTTCGTCGTGTATGTCGATCCCTTGCCTATGATCGCTTCTTAGGTCGTAACCATGGAGCATCTTCTTTGCTTAACGGGATGCTTGTGTCAGTTTTCACGGTGAAGGGTGGAATTTCATCAAACTTACCATAATCTGCTGACATGTCTGTCTTGTCCTCGACTCCCGTGATGTTTCTTTTCACCGAAAGAGCTATGTGATTGTTGGGTCTGCAGCATAGAAAGCAAAAATTTTCCTACGATGAGAACTATACGCCAAGATCTATCTACTAGGTACAGAGCAACGGGTGGACATACATCCATCGAGAACTTACCCTTGAAGACAACGAGTTTTATTAACGAGTGGGAACTCGTGGTTGATGTAGTCGTACAGTTGCCGATCTCAAGATCGTGTGGAAGTCCGAGCGCCGCAAGTCAGCAGTGCATCCGTACTCGCACACACGTTCAAGCCACCGGACAACCTCCACCTCCTCGCTCCAGCGATGCAGCGGAAGCAGTAACTCCTTCCAGACGAAAAGCCATCAGGAACATGTATCTCGCTTATCCGAGACCATGGGGGAATAATTCTAGAGGGGGAGAGAGATCCTTCACGAGGAGGTGTGAGGAAGAAGGAGGAAGAGGGGGGCCTTTTATAGGAGGAGCGGGGGTGCCCCTCCCCATGGCCAGCCCCTCATGGGGGTGACCCCTCACCTCCCCCATTCTTGTGGTGGTAACCCCTCCACATTAAAATGCCTCTTCACATTCCCTTTTAAACTCTCCACTTTAAATGCATTAAAATTCTCTAAGTTTAATGCTCTCTCATTTAATAAAACTCTTTTATTAAATTTATTCAGAATTTTGTTAATTACTTTAATTAACAAACATTCACATATAACCCCTTGCAATATTTCAATATCACATACATAACCACTTTCTGCAATTTCACCCGAAACAATTTCCGGTTTCTATCGAAACAATTCCTGCGCTTTGCAATTCTTTCATCTGAAACATATGTGCTCCAAAATGGTGTCTGATAGCTCTTAAGTGTGTCACCCTATGGTTCGCGAATAATGCAGAAATGATTGAGACTCCTCTCAGATCAATAATCAGAAGCGGGACCTGGAGATCCATACTGACTCCTGCATATTCAACGATGACTTCTGTGATCGTGAGAACCTTTAACGCTAGTAACTTAATCCCTTTGTCTCATGATATAATACATGTCCGAGATTCGATCATCGGTATCCAAATACCTAGTTTGATCTCATTACCGACATGCACTCTTTTCTCGTTCCTGTGATATAACATTCTAGTGATCACATCACTTGCTTGCAAGCTATCTTAATGTGATATCACCGAGAGGTCCTAGAGTATATCTATCCGTCATCGGGATTGACAAATTTCACTCTTGATCCATGAGCCTCAACATAACACCTTTGTAGCACTGAACCCATCTTTATAGTCACACTGTTACGGTGTGACGTTTGATGTTATCAAGATACTCTTTAGGTGTTAGAAATTAACATGATCTCATGGTCGAAGGATAAAGATTACTTCGTATGATGTTATAGCAATATAAACATAATGACTTGATCATAATGCTATACTTCGGATGAATGTTCATCACATCATTTCACAAATGCTGTGACCTTGTTATTAACAACATCCAATGTCCATGATCAGGAAACCTTGATCATCTTGTTAATCAACAAGCTAGTATATAAGAGAGGCATAACTAGGAACCCTTTTTTATTAAACACACATGTATTGATGTTTCCGATCAATACAATTATAGCTTGCAAAATAAACATCTATCATATACAAGGAATACATAATAACAACTTTATTATTGCCTCTCATGGCATATTTCCTTTAGTCTCCCACTTGCACTAGAGACAATAATCTAGTTCACATAGTGATAAATCTAACACCCATGGAGTTCTGGTGTTGATCATGTTTTGCCCTTGGGAGAACTTTAGTCAACGGATCTGCTACATTTAGGTCTGTGTGTACTTTACAAATCTTTATATCTCCATCCTTGACATGCTCGCGGATGGAGTGAAACCGTCGCTTAATATGCTTGGAATTCTTGTGAGACCTCGGTTCCTTGGCGTTGGCTATGGCTCCATTGTTGTCACAATAGATCACCATTGGGTCCAATGCACTAGGAACCACACCTAGTTCCGTAATGAACTCTTTCATCCAAACCGCTTCCTGCGCCGCTTCTGAAGCAGCAACATATTCCGCCTCCGTCGTTGATCCAGCCACCACAGGTTGTTTGGAACTCCTCCAACTAACTGCTGCTCCGTTCAAGAGAAATACGTATCCGGATTGAGACTTAGAGTCATCCGGATCGGTGTCAAATCTAGCATTGACATAACACTTAGCGACTAGCTCTTCTTCACCTCCGTATATAAGAAACATATCCCTAGTTCTTCTCAAGTACTTAAGGATGTTCTTGACCGCTATCCAGTGTTCCGAACCTGGATCAGATTGGTACCTACTAGTCAAAATAATAGCATGTGCCACATCCGGTCTTGTACATAACATGGCATACATAATAGAGCCTATGGCCGAGGCATAGGGGATCTTATCCATTATCTCTCTTTCTTCCGCCGTAGCCGGACTTTGAGTCTTGCTCAATGTATTGCCTTGTAACACAGGTAAGAACCCCTTCTTACTTCTGGCCATATTAAACTTCTTTAATATCTTATCAAGGTATGTACTCTGCGATAGCCCAATTAGTCGCCTTGATCTATCTCTATAGATTTTAATGCGTAATATATATGACGCTTCACCAAGGTCTTTCATTGAAAATTTTCTGTTTAGATACCTTTTAACACTGTTTAAAAGATCTATATCATTTCCAATCAATAATATGTCATCCACATATAATATTAGAAATGCCACATTGCTCCCACTCACTTTCTTGTAAATACAAGCCTCTCCATAAGTTTGGACAAATCCAAACTCTTTGATCACCTCATCAAAGCGGAGATTCCAACTCCGGGATGCTTGCTTCAGTCCATTGATGGACCGCTGAAGTTTGCATACCTTATTAGCATCCTTAGGATTGATAAAACCCTTAGGTTGTATCATATACAACTCTTCTTCAATATTACCATTGAGGAACACAGTTTTGACATCCATCTGCCATATTTGATAATCGAAATATGCAACAATTGCTAACATAATCCTAACCGACTTAAGCATCACTATGGGAGAGAATGTCTCATCGTAGTCAACTCCTTGAATTTGTCGAAACCCCTTTGCGACAAGTCGAGCCTTATAGATGGTCACATTACCATCAGCATATGTTTTTCTTTTGAAAATCCATTTATTCTCAACGGCCTTTCGATCGTGAGGTAAGTCCACCAAGGTCCAAACCTGGTTCTCGTACATGGATTCCATATCGGATTTCATCGCTTCTTCATATGTCGCAGGGTCATCTATTTCATCAACCATGAAATTCACAACAGGATTACCGTACAGTTCAGGAGCTGCACGTGTCCTACTTGACCTGCGAGGTTCGGTAGTGTGCTCTTTCGGAGTTTCATGATCAATATCATAAGCTCTCTCTTCATTAGGTGAAGTCAAATCCGAAAAAATTTCCGGTGCTACAGTACTCGCCATTTCATGAAGAGAAGGTTCAATAACCTCTTCGAGTTCTACCTTCCGACTACTCGCACCTTTCGCGAGAAACTCCTTCTCAAGAAAGGATCCATTCTTGGCAACAAAAACCTTGCCCTCGGATCTGTGATAGAAGGTATACCCAATCGTTTCCTTAGGGTATCCTATGAAGACGCATTTTTCCGCTTTGGGTTCGAGTTTATCCGGCTGAAGTTTCTTCACATAAACATCGCATCCCCAAACTTTAAGAAATGACAACTTAGGTTTGTTTCCAAACCATAATTCATACGGTGTCGTTTCAACGGATTTAGATGGTGCCCGATTTAAAGTGAATACAGCGGTTTGCAGTGCATAACCCCAAAATGACAGTGGCAAGTCAGTCAGAGACATCACAGATCGAACCATATCCAATAAAGTATGATTATGACGTTCCGACACACCATTACGTTGTGGTGTTCCGGTAGGCGTGAGTTGTGAAACTATTCCACACTCTTTCATGTGTGTGCTAAACTCGTAACTTAGATACTCACCTCCACGGTCGGACCACAAAAATTTGATCTTTCTGTTACGATGATTTTCCACTTCATTCTGAAATTCCTTGAACTTTTCAAAGGTTTCAGATTTATGTTTCATCAAATAGATATACCCGTATCTACTCAAATCATCCGTGAAAGTAACAAAATAACGATATCCACCTCTTGCCGACACACTAATTGGTCCACACACATTAGTATGTATGATTTCCAATAAATCCGTTGCCTGTTCCATTGAACCAGAAAACGGCGTACTAGTCATCTTGCCCATAAGGCATGGCTCACATGTATCAAATGGTTCAAAATCAAGCGATTCCAAAAGTCCATCAGAATGAAGTTTCTTCATGCGTTTAATGCCAATATGACCTAGACGGCAGTGCCCCATATATGTAGATATATCATCATCAAGTTTAATCTTTTTAGCATCAACATTATGAATATGCGTAATATTACTATCGTGATCCAACAAAAATAAACCATTCAACACAAGTGTATGACCATAAAAGATATTATCCATATAAATCGAACAACCATTGTTTTCAGACTTAAACGTATAACCACTTTGCATCAAACATGATCATGACACAATGTTCATGCTCAGTGCAGGCACCAAATAACAATTATTTAGATTTATCACTAACCCGATGGCATATGGAGAGGCAGCGTTCCAACGACAATCACATCAACTCTTGATCCATTGCCGACCTGTATCATGACCTCATCCCTTGCTAGTTGTCGCTTGTTCCGCAGCCCCTGAATCGAGTTACATATATTAGCAATCGATCCTGTATCAAATACCCAGGTGCTACTGCGAGTAATAGTCAAGTACACATCAATAACATGTATATCACATATACCTTTGTTTGCCTTACCGGCCTTCTTGTCCGCCAAATACTTGGGGAAATTGCGCTTCCAATGGCCAGTCCCCTTGCAATAGTAACACTTGGTGTCAGACTTAGGGCCAGCTCGGGGTTTCTTTTCAGGTGCGGCAACATATTTGCCACCCTTCTTTCCCTTGTGCTTGCCTTTCTTGTCCTTCTTGAAACCGGTGGTCTTATTGATCATCAACAATTGATGTTCTTTCCTAATCTCCACTTTTGCAGTCTTAAGCATTGACAAAAGCTCGGGAAGAGACTTCTTCATACCCTGCATATTATAGTTCATCACGAAGCTCTTGTAGCTAGGTGGTAGAGATTGGAGAACACGATGTATGCCTAAGTCAATGGGAATCGTTATTCCCAAGGACACAAACTTATCGGCGTACCCAGACATTTTGAGTATGTGCTCACTAACGGAGCTGTTCTCCTCCATCATGGAGCTAAAGAACTTTTCATAAGCATTATAACTCTCTACGACAGCATGGGTATCGAAAATCATTTTTAATTCTCCCATGGTATCAAAGGCATTGCCATTTTCGAAACGTTTTCGAAGTTCTGGCTCTAGCCCATACAGTATGCCGCAATGAACTAAGTTGTGGTCCTCCTAATGATTTTTATAGACATTCTTTTCCTCGTCAGGGGCATCAGGAGCTGGTGAGGCCTAGCGGCGCCTCTAGCACATATTGCTTTTGTGCAGCAGTGAGGAGAATCCTCAAATTCATAGCCCAGTTAGTGAAGTTGCTACCATTCGCAGCAAGTTTCTCTTTCTCCATGAACACATTGAAATTAAAAGCAGGTGGTGCCATCTACAACAGAATTTGTAAAGTTTATTTAGACTAAGTTTCTGATAGAGTGAGTTTAACTAATCCAAATTACTAATGAACTCCCACTCAAAAACAACATCCCTCGTGTCTTTTTGGTGATTACATGAACCAAATCCACTACACCAAGTCCGATCATCACGTGAGTCGGTGTAGATTCAAAGGCGAGCATCTATATGGGCATCATATCAACTACATGACTCATGCTTAACCTTTCGGTCCGTGTTCCGAGGCCATGTCTGTACATGTTAGGCTCGCCAAGTAAGAACCTTAGTACTCACGTGTGTAAAACTGTCTTACACCCGTTGTATGAAAGCGTAGAGTCGAGTACACCCGATCATCATGTGATGTCTCGAAACACGATCCATAGAACGGTGCATACTTAAGGAATAACACATTTTATCTTGATATCTAAATGAGGGATTGATGTCTACGCACTTCTATTCTTGTAGACAGTTGTTGGGCCTCCAAGTGCAGAGGTTTGTAGAAAGTTTTCCCTTAAGTGGATCACCCAAGGTTTATCGAACTCAGGGAGGAAGTGGTCAAAGGTATTCCCTCTCAAGCAACCCTGCAATCAAGATACAAGAAGTCTCTTGTGTCCCCAACACACCCAATACACTTGTCAGGTGTATAGGTGCACTAGTTCGGCGAAGAGATAGTGAAATACAAGTGGTATGGATAATTATAAGTGGTAACGGTGATAGAACATAACTTGATGGCGTGGAAAAGACTAAAGGCAAACTGAAATAAAGATGGAAGCAAGCAAACATGTAACAGATCTAGTAGCAAACGAAGTTTCAATGCCTAGAAACAAGGCCTAGGGATCATACTTTCACTAGTGAACACTCTCATATAAAATATTATCTTCATGATACTACGCCGAACTACTCTCTGCTTGGACACTCTAATCGTTGGTAGGGCTATAACATCACACCTCAAAGTAAGCCTTTCCCATCTAGAAAACCCCACACAGTCACCTTGAGTACTAGATGAGTCCAACAAACACCACAATTTCATAAAGACACCCAACTCGAAATATAACCCATAACAAGTATTTGCAATATCTAGCCTAAGTGCCACCATGGTGAGCACGCTGTCACTTTCACACACATGGGGAGAGCAGAGATTCATTAAAGCACTTGAGTAGCAGAATAGATCTATAGATTACAAGCTCATGACCTCAATAAGATCATGCATAGAGAAAGATATGAACAGATAGCTACTGGTAGAACCCTTAGCCTCGAGAGAGAACTACTCTCTCCTCATCATGGGAATCAGCAACGGTGATGGAGATGGTGGTGGCGATCGATGGAGATGGCTCCGGGGGCACTTCCCCATCCCGGCAGGGTGGCGGAACAGAGACTTTTTATCCCCCGAATCTCCCCTTCGGTGGCGGCGGCGCAGCGGAACTTTTCATGGATTTCTGATTGACGATTTAGGGTTTATGCATCGAGAGGCAACTTATAGGCGAAGAGGCAAGGTCGGTGGGGCGGCCAGGGGGCCCACACCACCTGGTGGCACGACCAGGGCTAGCCCGCGCCACCACATGGTGTGGCCACCCTGTGGCCCCTCTCCTTCTCGTCTTCTAGCTCCGTGAGTCTTCCGGTAAAATATCGACTTTGGCTTTTGTCCGGTCCAATTCCGAGAATATTGATTTTCTAACTTTCCTGGAACCAAAAACAGCAGAAAACAGGCAACTGGCACTGTGGCATCTTGTTAATAGGTTAGTCCAGGAAATCATATGAAAATTACTCCAAAGTGTGGACAAAACATAAGAAAGTAGATAAAACCAAGCATGGAACATCAAAATTTATAGATACATTTGCAATGTATCAACATCCCCAAGCTTAACTCCTGCTCGTCCTCGAGTAGGTAAGTGATATAAAGAAAGAATAATTTTTGAGGTGACGTGCACCATCATAAACTTGATCAAAGTATTTGTAAAACATTCAAAGCTGGGATCATAGTACTTCAATCATAACATGAAAGACAAAGTTCTAGCGATAAGACAAAGAAACTATGATGCAACATGAAAAGGCACAAACAAAAGATTCATGAATAACAATGCTTTGCAAGACGTTTGTTTGTTTCACATAAAGAAAACATAGCATGATAGTGATACATTGCAAATGTATCTATAATTTTTGATGCTCCATGTTTGGTTTTATCCACTTTCTTGTGTTTTGTCCACACTTTGGAGTACTTTTCATATGATTTCTTGGACGAACCTATTAACAAGAGCCACAGTGCCAGCTGCCTTTTTTCTGCTGTTTTTGGTTCCAGGAAAGTCAGAAAATGAATATTCTCGGAATTGGACGGGACAAAAGCCAAAGTGCCTATTTTTCCAGAAGACTCTAGGAGCCAGAATACGAGATGGAGGAGGGCCAAGGGCTGGCCACACCCCCCAGGCGCGGGCTGGGCCTGGCCGCGCCAGGGCATGGTGTGGTGGCCCTAGGCACCCCCTCGGTCTCCATCTTCGCCTATAAGAAGCCTTCTGACCTAAAAGCTTCGGGGGGTTTGACGTTTTTCCACAAAAAGTTCCGCTGCGCCGCCACCACCGAAGGGGAGATTCGGGGGACAGAAAGTCTCTGTTCCGGCACCCTGCCGGGACGGGGAAGTTCCCCCGGAGCCATCTCCATCGATCTCCACCATCATCTCCATCGACCATCCATGTTTCCTCCATCCATGAGTGAGTAATCCCCCGCTGTAGGCTATGGGGATGGTAGGGATTGGATGATATCGCTCATGTAATGGCATTAGATTGTTAGGGCATAGTGTCTAGTATCTTTTATTAGTGCTTTATGACTTTGTTGCAACTTGTTGTGCTTAATGCTTGTCACTAGGGCCCGAGTGCCATGATTTCAGATCTGAACTTATTATTGATTCATTATGATAGTATTGTTTCTGGTCTTATCTACAAGTTGAATACACACGTCATTGTCCGGAACCTATGGCCCCGAAGTGACAGAAATCGGGATAACCGGAAGAGAAAGGCTTTGATGTGAGGATCACATGTCTTCACAGAGTGTTAATGCTTTGCTCCGGTGCTCTATTAAAAGGAGCACCTTAATTGCCAGTAGTTCCCTAGAGGCCCCGCTGCAAACGGGCTAGCAGGACAAAAGATGTTGTGCAAGTTCTCATTGCGAGCACGTATGACTATATATGGAACACGTGCTTAGGATTTTCTAGTACTTGGGTGCTTTATCTTATTTATCTTTAATTGCCCTATGTTCTGATTGCCATGTGAATTATCTTGTCCATGCAACGCCCGTCCATCCATCCCTATGCCTACCACACTCGAATCCCACCGTTTACTGTCTTTGCTTTACTACTGCTGTTACTTTACTATTCCTAATACAAAACTGTTGCTACTGATAAACTGTTGTGAGCAAGATTCTTTCCAAGTGCAGCTGAATTGACAACTCAGCTGTTAAGGCTTATAAATATTCTTTGGCTCCCCTTGTGTCGAATCAATAAATTGGGTTTCACTTCCCTCGAAAATACTGCGATACACCCCCTATACTTGTGGGTCCTCAGATAGTATTCAACTTGTACCTCATAGAGTAGCAAATATAAATGCATAGGACACCTTCAAAGTTCATAAGAGTGGCTAGATACAAATAGTTTAAAACAATCAATATCAAGGTATGCATCAATCAACTAGTCTTGGGACAATGCACATAGAACTAAGAATGGCTAATATGCTCTCAAAGTAGGTGCATAAAGGTAGAAGGTGGAGACTCAATATAATGGTGGAAGAAAGGCCTTTGTAAAAGGAAGTAGGGATTCAAGTCTCATAAAGAGCTTCCAAAAATTATGGTACTTATAGCTTTCAACTCTCATTGCCCCTATCATAAGCATCTTTAAGGTGATTAAGGTTAAAGTGACACAACTAAGAGGATATGCTTGACAAGTTATAAACCGAAATCTCATGCCCCTTAATTACGAAGACCGATCCTCATGCTACTCAACTTCAGTCACGAGTAAGCTCTTGTCATTGTAAGTACATGTGTATCATTAAGAACCGCCAACGGGGTACCCCTTTCACATGATACGGGAGCTTTCCCATAATCAAAATGACAAGGCAAGCAGACAATGAGCATCTCAGCGATCTTTTTATTTGCTATTTGCATAGGTTTTTATTGAGGATGCTTCATAGAGTGCTCATTATGGTGATGCTGCAAGTTTCCACCATGATTAGGCATGGCTTAGGCTAGCGGCCCAGGTGTTTCTCTAACACACATACAAACTCCATGATCTTACAAGTTCCACTTTTATTTCACACCGCCGGGATCCGTAAGAAAAACAACATGATATCAACAGGGTACAAAGTACAAGTGCAATGTTGAAAGCGTTCCCCGTGAAACATGGTTCTGCTAATTTCAACTTATAAAGCGCAAGCATATACGCAACAAAGAAGGACCAAATGGTTCCAGTTTATTAGATGCAAAAAGTAAAGTGTGCCATCAAGTTCGTGAGAGATTTAATCACTAGTTTTCTCATAACAAGTTTAATTTGGAAGGTAAACAAAAGCATGAATATACTTGGAATAGCATAAGCTAGTAGGTAGGTATGGTGGACTCTTCGGAATAACTTGGTTTACGGAGTTGGATGCATGAGTGAACTCATACTTGGTGGTGGAGGCTAGCAAAAGACTGGGAGCGACAAACTAAGAGAGCAATAATGGCCATAATCATGCAGAGCGACAAAACATCATTGATCAAAGCATAAAGTGATACTAAAAGTTGAAAACTAAAGGATCATAAAGGCTTATGGTGACTTGGGATAGTCATAACATGGTGTGAGCATGTGCCGAGTCAACCCAAATAAAGCATCAAAGGAGAATACCACAATACTATGCTTTAATATGCTAAAACAACACATGATTCATCCAAGGCACATTAAGCAATCTCAATTGTTTATAACAATTCATGCTACAGCAAATAATACTAAGCATAAAGCCAAAACAATATCAAGCATGGCATGACAAAGCATAGGCCACAGTCAAAAACAAGCTCTCTTTACCACTTAAGTATGAACTTTCCTACTCTTTTCCAATCCAAACCAAACTATTTGAAAACCAATGTATGAAAGAGGGGGTCCAACCAATTTCTTCATCAAACTAAGCAAACCAAGAAAACGAAAAAACGAAAACGAAAAAGAAGACGCTCCAAGAACAACACAATTGTGCATGAAACAATAAAAATGAAGCGTTTGGAAGAAACCTGGGATTTTTATTGATGAAGAAGGGGATGCCTTGGGCATCCCCAAGCTTTGAAGCTTGTACTTCTTGGATATTTATTGGGGTGACACGCGTGGCATCTCCAAGCTTGAGCTTTAGTCCATCCTTCATCTCATTACTCATTCCTTCCATACACCTGATATTTTTTTCCTTCATACAAAACTTCACACAATCTTTATTAGCAACATTAGTGCACTCAAGATAAATAAGTCTTAAGGTTCAGTTCTAACACCAAATAAACTTCTATTAAAACACTAGCTACTGTAGCACTTCCCTCAAAAATCTCAATTTCCCACAAGAACTCAAAAAGGAACCAACAAGAAGCAAATGTAGAAAATGGCAGAAATTTGTCAAAACAGACCAGCAGGTAAAGACAATTTTTTTCGAAGACCTTCTGTTGCTCCAATCAAAAAGTGTTGAACTAACGAAAGTTAGATAACAATATGGGGCAGAAGCACAAAAATTCACGCCTAAAAAGGACGTACAGAGATTTTACACAAATTTTTACGGTGAAGCACAAAAATCTGTTTCGGAACAACAACTTTCCCAACCATTACTTCTCTCTCATGAGAGGTTACTATTGGCACAAAAAGCAAATAAAAAGGATAAGGAAAGGTTATTACTGAAGTAATAACTTCCAAGACTCATCTAAAACTTTTGGGTTATCTTCCAATAAGTACTTTTCTTTAACGCCTTTAAGTTAGGCATGCTAGTTTGAGAAGATGCTCACATAAGAAATATGAATTGAAGTAAAAGAGAGCATCAAGAAGCAAATTCAAAACACATTTAAGTCTAACCCGCTTCCTATGCATAGAAATCTTGTAAAGAAACAAGTCATGAAAGCAGAAAGCAACAAGCATAGTAAAGCAAAACAAGTGCAACTTCAAGACTTTCAACATAAAGAGGGAAAAGTTAATATTGTTGAGATGCATAAAACTATGTTTCCCTCTCTCATAATAACTTTTAGTAGCATCATGAATAAAATTAACAATATAACTATCAAATAAAACATTCTTATCATGAGCCACATGCATAAAAGAATTATTACTCTCCATATAAGCATAGTCATTCTTATTAATTGTAGTGGGAGCAAATTCAACAAAATAGCTATCATTATTATTCTCATCACCATAATCATCAAATATAGGAGGCATATTGTAATCATAATTAATTTTCTCCTCAATAGTAGGTGGACTGAAGATATCATATTCATCATTGTAATCATCATATATTGGAGTTTTAGTATCATCAAAGTAAACTTTCTCCTCCGTGCTTGGGGGACTAAAAATAGCATACTCATCAAAACCAGCTTCCCCAAGCTTAGACTTTTCCATAGCATTAGCAATAATGGTGTCCAAAGAATTCATACTCACAACATTGCTATTAGCATGCAAATAAAGTTCCATGGGTTTTTTAATTTTCTCTCCAAACACTTCATGTCCTAACTCAAGATAAATACTATAAAGCTCTCTAATTTTGTTGTTGTTTTCCATTAAGCCTAACTAGTGAAACAAGAAACAAAAAGACAAAATTGTAGAATCTAAAGGAACTAACTTTGAGCACTCACACCGGTTCTTCTTCTTTAATCCTCCGGTGTGAATACCTTTTACCTTTCCTCCTCGGCAATGGCGCCAGAAAATAGCTTGATGTCTACGCACTTCTATTCTTGTAGACAGTTGTTGGGCCTCCAAGTGTAGAGGTTTGTAGAACAGCAGCAAGTTTTCCCTTAAGTGGATCACCCAAGGTTTATCGAACTCATGGAGAAAGTGGTCAAAGGTATTCCCTCTCAAGCAACCCTGCAATCAAGATACAAGAAGTCTCTTGTGTCCCCAACACACCCAATGCACTTGTCAGGTGTATAGGTGCACTAGTTCGGCGAAGAGATAGTGAAATACAAGTGGTATGGATAATTATAAGTGGTAACGATGATAGAAGATAACTTGATGGCGTGGAAAAGACTAAAGGCAAACTGAAATTAAGATGGAAGCAAGCAAACATGTAACAGATCTAGTAGCAAACGAAGTTTCAATGCCTAGAAACAAGGCCTAGGGATCATACTTTCACTAGTGAACACTCTCATATAAAAATATTATCTTCATGATACTACGCTGAACTAATCTCCCTTGGACACTCTAATCGTTGGTAGGGCTATAACAGCACACCTCAAAGTAAGCCTTTCCCATCTAGAAAACCCCACACTATCACCTTGAGTACTAGATGAGTCCATCAAACACCACAATTTCATAAAGACACCCAACTCCAAATATAACTCATAACAAGTATTTGTAATATCTAGCCTAAGTGCCACCATGGTGAGCACGCTGTCACATTCACACACATGGGGAGAGCAGAGATTCATTAAAGCACTTGAGTACCAGAATAGATCTATAGATTACAAGCTCACGACCTCAATAAGATCATGCATAGAGAGAGAGAGATGAACACATAGCTACCGGTAGAACCCTTAGCCTCGAGAGAGAACTACTCTCTCCTCATCATGGGAATCAGCAACGGTGATGGAGATGGTGGTGGAGGTCGATGGAGATGGCTCCGGGGGCACTTCCCTGTCCCGGCAGGGTGCCAGAACAGAGACTTTCTATCCCCCGAATCTCCCCTTCGGTGGCGGCGGCGCAGCGGAACTTTTCGTGGATTTCTGATTGACGATTTAGGTTTTATGCATCGGGAGGCAACTTATAGGCGAAGAGGCAAGGTCGGTGGGAGGCCAGGGGGCCCACACCACCTGGTGGCACGACCAAGGCTAGCCCACGCCACCACACCCCTCTCCGTCTCGTCTTCTGGCTCCGTGAGTCTTCCGGTAAAATATCGACTTTGGCTTTTGTCCGGTCCAATTCCGAGAATATTGATTTTCTGACTTTCCTGGAACCAAAAACAGCAGAAAACATGCAACTGGCACTGTGGCATCTTGGTAATAGGTTAGTCCAGGAAATCATATGAAAAGTACTCCAAAGTGTGGACAAAACATAAGAAAGTAGATAAAACCAAGCATAGAACATCAAAAATTATAGATACATTTGCAATGTATCAGGGATCATCTTACAATTTTTACCAAAAGCGTCAAACTAGCAGTATAAGATGCTAACATCTAATGTGTAAAGAGAGATGATATGGTCCATGCATTTGATCTCTATCATTTGCATCGTGGTATGATCTATATCATTCCTTTGTGTGTAAGGCCAAGGTCTATGGAACTTAAACGTTGAGTGTGTTGTAAGAGTATCTATCATACATCTACTTACAACAATACCATATCAAGACACTAGCTCAGCAATGATCTAAACTAGACGCCTCTAATTTATCAATTGCAAGTTTTACGTGGCTTAGGGCTTTCGGAGATAGAACCGGTCTTACCTACGAACATGAACCACAACAAGGATAACCAAGTTATTAGCAAAATGTTGTAAATCAGATATTGACTATAGTAGGAGAGACAAACACCCGTTGCATGTCAGTCGTGGAACCGGTCTCATGTACGATGACATGTAAGGTTGGTCCGGGCCGCTTCATCCCACTATGCCACCAATATCCAAAATACATAGAAGATGCAATAACATGATCATCATCGTCCACATATAAACATATGCGTACTACCCGTGCAAAGCACCTACGCATAGATCAGGCTCTGATACCACTGTTGGGTCCGCAACATAGAAAACAAAATTTTTCCTACGATGAGAACTATACGCCAAGATCTATCTATTAGGTACAGAGCAACGGGTGGACATACATCCATCGAGAACTTACCCTCGAAGACAACGAGTTTTGTTAACGAGTAGGAACTCGTGGTTGATGTAGTCATACACTTGCCGATCTCAAGGTCGTGTGGAAGTCCGAGCACCGCAAATCAGTAGCACATCCGTACTCGCACACACGTTCAAGCCACCGTACAACCTCCACCTCCTCGCTCCAGCGATGCAGCGGAAGCAGCAACTCCTTCCAGATGAAAAGCCATCGGGAACATGTATCTCGCTAATCCGAGACCATGGGGGAATAATTCTAGAGGGGGAGAGAGATCCTTCACGAGGAGGTGTGAGGAAGAAGGAGGAAGAGGGGGCCTTTTATAGGAGGAGGGGGGTGCCCCTCCCCATGGCCGGTGCCTCATGGGGGGTGACCCCTCATCTCCCCCATTCATGTGGTGGTAACCCCTCCACATTAAAATGTCTCTTCACATTCCCTTTTAAAGTCTCCACTTTAAATGCATTAAAATTCTCTAAGTTTAATGCTCTCTCATTTAATAAAACTCTTTTATTAAATTTATTCAGAATTTTGTTAATCACTTTAATTAACAAACATTCACATATAACCCCTTGCAATATTTCAATATCACATGCATAACCACTTTCTGCAATTTCACCCGAAACAATTTCCGGTTTCTATCGAAACAATTCCTGCGCTTTGCAATTCTTTCGTCTAAAACATATGTGCTCCAAAATGGTGTCCAGTAACTCCTACGGTTCACGAATAATGCAGACATGATTGAGACTGCTCTCAGATCAATAATCAGAAGCGGGACCTGGAGATCCATACTGACTCCTGCATATTCAACGATGACTTTTGTGATCGTGAGAACCTTTAACGCTAGTAACTTAATCCCTTTGTCTCATGATATAATACATGTCCGAGATTCGATCATCGGTATCCAAATACCTAGTTTGATCTCTTTACCGACATGCACTCTTTTCTCGTTCCCGTGATATAACATTCTAGTGACCACATCACTTGCTTGCAAGCTATCTTAATGTGATATCACCAAGAGGGCCTAGAGTATATCTATCCGTCATCGGGATTGAAAAATTTCACTCTTGATCCATGAGCCTCAACATAACACCTTCGTAACACTAAACCCATCTTTATAGTCACCATGTTACGGTGTGACGTTTGATGCTATCAAGATACTCTTCCGGTGTTAGCAATTAACATGATCTCATGGTCTAAGGATAAAGATTACTTTGTATGATGTTATATCAATATAAACATAATGACTTGATCGTAATGCTATACTTCGGATGAATGTTTATCACATCATTTCACAAATGCTGTGACCTTGTTATTAACAACATCCAATGTCCATGATCAGGAAGCCTTGATCATCTTGTTAATCAACAAGCTAGTCTATAAGAGAGGCATAACTAGGAACCCTTTTTGTTTATTAAACACACATGTATTGATGTTTCCGATCAATACAATTATAGCATGCAAAATAAACATCTATCATATACAAGGAATACATAATAACAACTTTATTATTGCCTCTCAGGGCATATTTCCTTCAGTGATGCCTAGGCTCATCGTCTGATGTATTCGTTTCCTTTTTTTTTTCTTTTTTTCGGTCTAGAGGACATGTCCTTCACATAAAAAACCTGAGCCACATCATTGGCTAGGATGAATGGTTCGTCTCTATAACCAAGATTCTTGAGATCCACTGTTGTCATTCCGTACAGGATGTCTACCTTTTCCTCTTCTCCATTCATGTTGACCCAACTGCACCGAAACAAAGGGACCTTAAAAGTAGGTCCATAGTCAAGTTCCTATATCTCCTCTATGTAACCATAGTATGTGTCCTTTTTCCAATTCTCGCATGTGTTGCATCAAAGCGGACACCACTGTTTTGGTTGGTGCTCTTTTTATCTCGGGCAATCATGTAAAATGTATTCCCATTTATCTCGTACCCTTGGAAAGTCAATACAGTCGTAGATGGTGTCGCGGACAACAAGTAGAGCTGATCTCCAATAGTGGTGTCATTCATGAGATGTAATTGCAACCAAGTGCCGAAAGTCTCCATGTGATTTTCTTTAATCCAGTAGTCATCCTTCCCCGGGAACTTGGAGTGGACAACATTCATGTGTTCCTCGATATACGGAGCCACGAAGGTAGAACTTTGTCGAACTGTGTAGTGTGCTTGATTCAAAGAATGCCCGTCCCTAAATATCATTGCTTTCTTTCCTAGCGTTCCTTTTCCACTTAGTCTCCCCTCATACCATGATTCAGGAACACCAATCGTCTTAAGGTCAGGAAGAAAGTCTACACAGAACCCAATGACCTCCTTTGTTCCATAGCCCTTGGACATGCTTCCTTCTGGCCTAGCACGGTTACGAACATATTTCTTTAAGACTCCCGTGAACCTCTCGAAGGGGAACATATTGTGCAGAAATACAGGACCGAGAATGGAAATCTCTTCGACTAGGTGAACTAAGAGATGCGTCATAATATCGAAGAAGGATGGAGGGAACACCAACTCAAAACGGACAAGACATTGGACCACATCCTTCTATAGCCTTTCCAGACTTTCTTGATCGATTACCTTCTGAGATATTGCATTGAGGAATGCACATAGCTTCACAATGGCTACTTGAACATTTTCCGGTAGAAGCCCCCTCAATGCAACTGGAAGCAACTGCATCATAATCATATGGCAATCATGAGACTTCAGGTTCTGGAATTTTTTATCTGGCATATTTATTATTCCCTTTATAATTGACGAGAAGCTAGCCGGGACCTTGATACTATAAAGGACTTCAAAAAAGATTTCCTTCTCTGCTTTGGTAAGAGCGTAGCTGCTTAAGTATTCACGGCCTTTATTAGTATGCTTGTTGTATGGGTCTTTGATACGTTGCTGGTCCTCCCGTGCTTCTGGTGTATCTTTTGTCTTCCCATACACGCCCAGGAAGCCTAACAGGTTCACGCAAAGATTCTTCGTCACGTGCATCACGTCAATTGAAGAACGGACCTCTAGGTCTTTCCAATACTCAAGCTCCCAAAATATAGATTTATTCTTCCACATGGCCGTGTGTCCGGTAATGGGGTCTTTCGGAATAGATTGACCGCCAGGACCCTTTCCAAAGATTACTTCTAGGTCCTTTACCATACCAAATACATCAGCACCTTTAGGGAGCTTAGGCTTCTTCCGGTAATCTGCCTCACCGTTGAAATGCTTACCTTTCTTTCTTACTTGATGATTGGTCGGAAGAAATTTACGACACCCCAGGTACACAACCTTCTTACATTTATCCAAATATGTACCTTTAGTCTTATCTAAACAGTGCGTGCATGCATTGTATCCCTTGTTTGACTGTCCTAAAATTTTACTAAGAGCAGGCCAATCATTGATGGTTACGAACAACAACGCTCGTAGGTCAAATGGCTCCTGTTTGTGCTCATCCCACACCTTTACACCTGGTTCTGCCCACAACTGCAAAAGTTCATCGACCAATGGCCTTAGGTACACATCAATGTCGTTGCCGGGTTGCTTCGGTCCTTGGATGAGCAATGTCATCATAATGAACTTCCGCTTCATGCACAACCAAGGAGGAAGGTTGTAGATACATAGAGTCACTAGCCAGGTGCTGTGACTGCAGCTCTGCTCCCCAAAAGGATTCAGGTCGTCTGTACTTAGACCAAACCATAAGTTCCTCACGCCACCTACAAAGTTCGAGTACTTTCTCTTGATGTTTCTCCACTGCGACCCATTGGCGGGGTGTCTCAGTTTCCCGTCTTTCTTACGCTCTTCTTTGTGCCATCGCAACAACCTGGCATGCTCTTTGTTTCTGAACAGACATTTCAACTGTGATATTATAGGAGCCTACCACATAACCTTAGCAGGAACCCTCTTCCTGGGGGGCTCGTCATCGCCCTCAACATCACCAGAGTCATCTTGTTTGATCTTGTAACGACATGCAGTGCATACCGGGCATTAATCCATATTCTTGTACTTCTCACCACGGTACATGATGCAGTCATTAATGCATGCATATATCTTCTCCACATCTAATCCTAGAGGGAAGATAGTCTTCTTTGCTCCATACGTTGTCTCGGGAAGCTCGTTATCCTTTGGAAGCTTCGGCTTCATTATTTTCAGTAACTTCTCAAATCCATTGTTAGATAAACCAGTCTCTGCCTTCTATTTCAGCAATTCAAGTGTGGTACCAAGCTTTGTGCTGCCATCTTCGCAATTTAGGTAAAACAACTTTTCGTGATCCTTTTGCATGGCCTCCAACTTAAGCTTCTCCCTTTCTGTATCGCATTGTTGCTTTGCATCCGAAATGACCCGACCAAGACAATCAGCGGGCTCATCTGATGCCCATTGTTCTTCTTCATTGCCGCCTCCCTCTTCTTCATTATCTTTCATTACAGTATCACCGTATTCTTCAGGGGACATAGGATAGCTGTCATCATCCTCATCTTCTTCATTTTCTTCCAGCCTAACCCCTCTTTCTCCGTGCATGGCCCAACAATAATATCCGGGCATGAAACCTCTCTGAAGCAGATGGCTTTGAAGGACTCTCGGGGTAGAGTGCTCCGCCACGTTTCGACAGTCGATGCAGGGTCAATGCATAAAATTATCCACTTTGTTTGCCTTAGCCAAATCGATAAATTTATGCATGCCTGCAATAAAATCAGAATCGCGTCGGTCCCGGTACATCCATCGCATCCGCGCATCAATTTGCGTCATAATAATTAACCATGACAATGACATCGTGAATAGTGAAATGACCACCCTACATGGACACATGCACTATTTTTGTATCAGTTACAGATAAAGAAGATAAGGTTGCTAACCTCGGCCGAGGATACCGTGTTGTGCGAACTTAAGTGTGGCTCAGACATTTCGTCGAACACCTTGTGTGCAGTGTGAAGAAAAAAAACCTAGCATCCACCTCCCACACAAAATTCTAGAAAAAAATAAGTGGATGGGCGAAGCTTATTTATAGCCAGGGGAGAGTTTTTGGTCCCGGTTCGTGGCATGAACCGAGACCAATGCTCCGCAGAGCGCCATGCGTTGCATGGGAGGGTTTTTGGTCCCGGTTCGTGGCACGAACCAGGACCAATGCTCCGCAGAGCGCCACGTGTGCGTCGCGGGGGCATTGGTCCCGGTTCATGCCACAAACCGGGACCGTAGCTTAGAGATGAACCGGGACCAATGCCCAGACGGCATGAACCGGGACCGGTGCCTGGCATTGGTCCCGATTGCGGAACCGAACCGGGACCGATGGCATTTGGATGCTGGACCAATGACCCTTTTTCTACTAGTGATTATACTAGCTGTTTGGCTTGTATGGACACGTACGTACATATAGCTGCTGGGTCAATAATTTGTGAGTACTGCAGTCGCGGTGGTTTTGCTGACACATGACTTCAATACTGAGAAATGGATTAATTTGTTAGTAGAAGAAGTAGATCGATTCTCCTATGGCCAAGGCAAGTTCAAGTTTGATCGTGTAAAATCATATGTTTTACTCTTATATACCTTTATTTGATAAAGTAGGATGATGCATGCGTAGCTTGTTTGTCAAAGTATTTATAACATGCTTTTGCAAAGTTAGTTATGTGTCATACTAAAGTTATATTCTTAGAATCCCCACCACTCCAGGTTTTCTGTTGTTTTACAGTTTGCTTCATTTATGCTATGCTATTGGGTGAAAAGAATTAAAAAATCTAAATTTTGTGCAGAACTATATGAGCTAAGGTTATGACGATCTATTTTGACAAAATAGTTTTCGGATCAAACAAAAACACTTCTGTCTAAGGGGGCTGATGTAGGAAAGGTCATCAGAGTGTGATTTTAGTAGAGGCCTAGGCTCAACAAGATCAAGCTTTGGGTTGTAACCAGACTGCTATTAGCATTTTGGAGAGCTACGAATGTGCTCAGTGGGTGTAACAACGAAGGGTACCTAATAGAGGATATTCTGTCAGGATATTCAGGTAAAATTTTCTTATAGACACCATAAAGGATTATACCCTCATTGTATGTTGTAGCTTGAGGGAAAAATCTGCGTAGGCCGATTCGAGGGCATTACAATTGTACCCATAATACTTACACGGAACATGTGCAACTGCCGCAACTCTAGGGCTTCTAGCTGGAATTCGCGGATGACAATATATTGTTTGTACTATTTTCATGGCATGACCATGCTCTATATGATGGCAACAACCACAAATACCGAACTCGTACTTAGAGGCTGTTATTTTCATAGGCCTTAGCCGTTTTCTCGTTCTGGCTCAAGCGTACAGTCTCTAAGAATGCACAAACTTGAGTCGGTTTCTTGTTCCAGCTCTAAGAACTACTACCACATGCGTTCTATAATATTAACCAACTCTAAGGTCGATGCCCTAGAGACGGCATTCATTCGCAACTTCCTGCAAGAATTGGGCTCACTCAGACTGCTTACTCTAGCGACCGTCTCCAATACCCTTACAAACGAAGAAGGCCTTGATTACAGTCCGTCTCCAATAAGTTAAAATCGGATACCTAATACAGGATATTCAGTTAAAATATTCTCATAGACACCAATAAGAATTATACCCTCATTGTATGTTATAGCTTGAGGGAAAAAATCTGCATAGGGCCGATTCGAGGGCATTACAATTATATCCATGATACTTACACAGAACATGGGCAACTACCGCAACTCTAGGGCTTCTTGCTGGAATTCGCTGATGATGATATATTGTTTGTCCTATTTTCATGTCATGACCATTGTCCTATTTTTATGTCATGACCATGCTCTATATGGTGGCAACCACCACTAGTACCAAAATCGTTCTTAGAGGTGGTTATTTTTATAGGCCTTAGCCGTTTTCTCGTTCTGGCTCAAGCGCAGAGTCTCTAAGAATGCAAAAACCTGAGTTGGTTTCTTGTTCCAGCTCTAAGAACTACTACCTCAGACGTTCTATAATATGAACCAACTCTAAGGATGACGCTCTAGATACGTCTTTCATTCGCAACCGCCTACAAGAATTGGGCTCCCTCAGACCGCTTACTCTAGCGACCGTCTCCAATACCCTTACAAACAAAGAAGACATTAATTATGGTCCGTCTCCAATAATTTGCACCCGGATACGGTCTTTACTAACGTCCGTCTCAAATATTCTGGTATCCTGAGACAGCTAGTTTGCATGGCCGACTCTAGAAG
Source organism: Avena eriantha (assembly GCA_910589775.1). Lineage (NCBI taxonomy): Eukaryota > Viridiplantae > Streptophyta > Magnoliopsida > Poales > Poaceae > Avena > Avena eriantha. The sequence goes on from OU342742.1 coordinate 5,093,330, forward strand.
CTGAGACGGTTCGGTTGAACATCCATCTCGAATATATGCCTCTCAGAGGAGGCTTGTTTGTTCGACCGCTTCAAGGTTCACTTCGCACTGAGACGACTTTTTCACCCGACTGCCTCTAGTGATTCAGACTTGTATTCGAATGCATTCTGCCACTGATTACCATCGGCCATAATTTTTGGAGGGTCTAGAATAATTCGGCATGTGCAACTGGAATACAAATACTATATATATTATCAAGACAATAAGCAACATGATTGAATATATAAGTCAGAGAGAAGTCGCAAATTGCACAATGTCTCACATAAATTATGTACACTACACTAGCTACCACAAGCTTCTATCATTTACATAGGTAGCAAGCATGCCAAGTATTATAGTTTTAAGAACCACGACTGCAGTTTGAAGAACACACATTAATCAACCAGTATACATTGTTTTGCATACTTTCTCTCACATCGTACTCTCCGTCGTCATTCTGCACTTGTTTAGCCATAAATTTGGCAAGCTCTGTGCGGATCATTTTTAGCTTAGCCACCGGCATTTCATTCTAATCTATTTTAGGCTGCTCCGTAAATTAAATCTTGATCAAAACCAGTACAAATAAGAAGAATATTAAAATGAAACAAAAATACAATGTTTGCATACTACTGGTTCTCTAGGAACGAACAATCTGACTATCATGATGCCATATGTTGGAAAATATAGTAGTCGCAAAGATTTGTCCATGGAAGCTACTGGTGGCAGTGAAAAAGAGCATATGTACAAATGACCATATTACTCATAACATTTATTTAACATTAATGCATATATAAGTGTATAAGTTCTGGTGGAAAACTAACCGGATGACCCCGGTGATGGGTAGGAATTTTATAGTTCTTCGGTGGATTTTCTTCTTTCGAGCGAAATACTTTAAATGATCTAAAAACATCTATGGATGACAAATAAATAGTATGTTGTTATGAAACCAGGAATGTAACCTACATCAAAATAACTTTTATCATGCAGATGAACGTATTAAATCACCTGTCAATAAGCTTGTTTACATCCTCACAATTTATCTTATTACCAAGATAAGAATAGAGATAATGGGCATGGCCATCCATAAGTGAGATATAGATAAGAATCGAGCAAAAACTAAAAGTTGAACCAATTATTAGTAGGGTGAACGTGATCAAAATCTTATATGAGGATGCGGTAATAACAAGCTTACTTTTTAAGAAAAGGCCATAGGATTAGTTCCTGATATTTGCCCTTCTCCAACACATGGATGATGTAATCCTCGACAGTCCTTTCGTTATCATCCATGCAATTGTCTGAAGAAATAAAGGGGTTGACGAAGAATATTTTATGCTTAAAGGTCCTGGCTCTCACACAAAATAACCTACATACAAATACACATATACATGCTTGGTAGAGCTAGGTTCGGTTCTGTCCACGTCTTGTTTGTGGTGGCCTTTAGACATGAAAGTAGAATCCTCAATGGAGAAGCACATTGCTTTTAGCTCTGTTGATCTTGAGTTTGGACTTTGGGTGTGGTTTCTTGAACCACCACATGGAATTTTTATTCCTGTGAACCTTATTATTGATGAATAAATAGTGGCCAACTTGCTACAAAATTTAAAATGAAAATAATAATCTTGATTATGCATCTCACCCAACATAGAGTCCAAAAATATATGGGCCCTTGGCCCGGATTGTGAGTCATACATACAGTTCGATACGGTGAATAGTGAACACACAACTTGAACATGTTCTTTCTTCAGATCACAACCGCAACACAGTGGGTACAATACTTCCATTTATTTAGACACCACGACAGGACACATCGTTTACACACGAGACTGGCACATACATGAAGTGGAACACAAACAAGCAAAGAGTATACGAGTATATAGGTGCATGGGGTTCATGCTTGGATGCATGTAGACAGGTGGATGGATCCATTCAGAGAGGGCAGGTGAAGCCGGGAGGGCAGGTCTTGCCGCAGTGGTTGAGCAGGAGCACTAGGTCGACAGGCACGTTGAGGCTAATGACGCCTAGAATCTTGGCCCTGATTGCCGTGCAGAGGCACACGGCGGCATCAAGATCCACCAGCCCAGCCAGCAGTGGGCAGCACTGCTCATTTGCCGGCACGCCGAGGTGTAGCTTGAGCAGGTTCAGCACGTTGGCGCACACGCCCAGCTTCAGCGTGTTGATCGGGCAGCTGCCACCGCTCGATGGCGGCGGCTGAGGCGGGGCAGGGGTCGGGCAGTGCGGTGCACAGCCGTGCACGGCGGAAAACATCAAGCCAAGGGAAAGAAAAAGGAGGGCGAGCTTCTTCGACGATGGAGCCATTGCTAGAACTTTCTAGGTTAACTAGTGAAAAAGGTAGCTAGGCTTTGTGTGATGGAGTTGTGTTGGGTTAGGGGGGTATTTATAGCCCAGGTGCACATGCATGCAAGTGTGTGCGTTGATGCCACGATGGATCAATACCGGGAACTCACTAGAATTACTTGATTTTGCGGTCAGGCTGATATAGTTGCTTCCATATATAGCTTGCGATCCAGGCATGGACACGTATAGCGGTAGAATATTATACATCCATAGCTTGCGATCGAATTATGTATGTTTCTAGGGGAACAGGAGAAGTCAGCTATAACTTCCGTAGTACTGGAAACCTAAGTATACCATCCATAGCTTGCGCCAACAATGGAAACCTTGTATAGAGTTCCTGGTGTTGATTGATCATTCTGCCACGATGATATATGAAATCATTCTTGGACAACTCTCTTCACTTTGGAAACCTAGATTATGGAATGATTAGTCCGCCTGTGTTAACCTTGTTTTCATAGTAAAATGACATAATACAATCTTATTTACAACGTTGTTAGGATATGTATGATACTGTCAAAGCCGTATAATTCATGCTCTAGTTCTCTGCGCTCTAACGAACACAATTTTGGCCGTGATATACTCTGGACATGCATAACTTTCAGTATTGTCTCTAGAACATTATTGAATTGTGCCCATGATGCTTGGATGCTTTTGATATTTTTAAACAAGCTAAGAACACGGAATACGGGCAACTGCCGCAACACGGAATACCGAATACAAGCTAAGAACACGGGACACCGAACACAGAATTCGCTGATATTAGGAGTGAAAATAAGATACAATATCTAGTTTGTCCTATTTTCATGTGATGACCATGTCCTATATGGTGGCAACCACGTACACAGCGGTACCTAGCTTGTCGTATGCGTCAGGTAAGTCCGAGTCTCCTAACCATAATCGACGGCGGCGGAGGAAACTTCTCCAAATCTCAGTTGGCCGATCGGCGGTTCCATCTCCCTCCCCTTGTCGCTCCGACGGCAGGAGGGAGGGGGGCCTCGTTTATCCATCCAATAGCTAGGGTTACAGCTTGTCCGCTGTGGTGCGCCGGTGGGGTTGAGGAGCGGTGCACAGGCAAATAAATATGCCTCAACTACACTCCCACATCGGCAGCGTCCTTCACGGCGAAGTCTCGGAGTTGATCGCAACGTGTGCCAGTCGGTCTTTTAGATCAACGGCTTGGTCTTCTCGCCGTTCTTCAGACTTGGCGAGATTAGTTTCTCGTTGTGTCGCTGACGCTCGTCGTTAGCCGCGATGGCGATGACGGCCGTAGCAAGCTGGTTTTTCTGGAGTAAGGATGTTATTCCGGAGGTGGTGGATCTATCGTTCCTCTCCGACTTCGTCGATGGGGGGCGACAGATCTTGGTCCAAGATAACACAGCGACGACCCCCGGTCGACTTGCCACAACGACATGTGCCTCACTGCGTGCAGCGGGACTGTCATCGACTCACAAAACCTTGTTGGTGATGGTGCTATTTTGGATCTAGCAATGGTGGAGGCTCGGCATTACTTCCGGTGTCCGTCTCGGCGACCCTGGAGTGTGGCGGCCGCCACTAGATTCGGTGGTCGCAGGAAAACATAGTGGGCATTTTGTATTTCTTGATCCCTTAGATTTTTATCTGCAATGTTTTCAGGATAATTATTTTTATCTCGGACTGTCATTTAGTGTCCACATGTGTTGCTTCATGTAAATTGATTTTCTATTAATGAAATACTCTAAAAAAAAGCTTGTCGTATGCATATTAAGCCGGGAGATGGAGAAGTCAACTACACTTCCCATATATAGCTTGGTTTTGTTTATGCATGGATGTTTCGATCTGTAGTACCGGCCAGTGGTTTTTGACTATCGTGAACTAATAATGCCAATACCGGCCAGTGGTTTTTGACTATCGTGGTTGGGATACGGGAATTCACATGCAGAACTTTCCTTTATAAAATCATATTCACGACTTCAAAATCTTCCTAATCCAAATTGCGAATGAGTGTAGGGCCCATGATTACAAACGGAAGGAGACTTTTATCTCAGACAGTTCCTACATGTAAGTTGTAAAGGAGTGCTAACAGACCGATCTCTCGACAACTAATCAGGACCACTCGCGTGGCCCCCCTCCTGGCGACCGAGGGGGCCGACCCCTAGCACCGCCGCCACCCTCCCCTCCTTGTCCTTTCCTCATCGTCGCCCTCGGAGGCCTGCTGGCCTAAGGGCACGGCGCTGGTGATGGGGGCGGCGGGGATCCGGCCTCCCGGCCCCAGCGTGGTGGAAGGGAGGGATTCCCCGGTATTGGACGGGGCCTGCTTAAGGTGCTGGTGCCATGGCTGCTCTTGGCGAGGTGGAGGGCGGCGGTTGGGGTGGAGCGGCGACTCAGATCCGGTTGGTGGCGTAGTGATCTAGCGGCCTATCTGGTCCGATCTAGGACGGTGGGCTACGGATTGGTTCTCGCTCATCTAGTCTCCACCTGTGGTGTTGTCTCTTCGTCGAGCTAGTGGTCATGGCGGCCTGGGTCACCATGGATCTGCAGTTCTTTTCAGGTGGGTATTGGTGGCTGGTGAAGACCGGCGGTGTGGGGGCTTCCGACCAGGCTTTGAATAAAGGGGGTTGGTCCTAGGATCCCTCCCGCGCCAGGATGAAGGTCTACCTGCTCCATGACTTCATCGATCTGGTCGGAGTGTTGTGTTCCGGAAGATTCCGCTGGTGAACTCCAATGGACGACATGCCGGAGTTCGCCAGATTGGATGGATCTCGGTCACGCGCAACCATGTTTTTATCTGACCGTTTGGTTTCAGAGGGAGTGCTGTGAAGCTTTACAGACTGTTGCCATCAAGGATATGCCATTAGTCCCATGGTGAAGTCAGTCGTGAAGAATGCATAAAAGCCAAGGTCTGAAGAATGGTAATGGTGGTGTGAATCATGTTTGCTATGAGGTTTTGGCTTGGCGTTCTAGGTCTTGGATGCCTGGCAATGACCTTGTTGAAGGCATTGTTTTGTCAACGCGGACTTTCTCCAGGGTGAAAACCTATGATCGATGATCAGGGAGATCACGGTGCCAGTGCACTGTTCCCTTCTTGGAGGCGTCTTTTTTGGAGAGGATGGATTTTTGGTGCTGCGTAGGTGGTGTTTGGTCGCTGTTGTAGGGCATAGATCTCTAAAGCGGAACTTTTTTTTTCTGTAATTCTTGTTTCTTTTGTTGGTTGTGTGCATCCGTAATACCATTAAGGTAATGCGTTGTTGCAGAGGCTAGGTGTAATTGATATCTTGCGATATTAATATATGCTCCTTTCCTAAAAAAAATGTAAGCTTTAAAAAATGGTTGCAACAAGCATAGCCTATTTTTTCAACAAAAAGTACTCGTGTTTGTTGTGCACCAAAGAGATCATCACGACCTAACTAGACGAGGCCACGATGTTATGATGCATTTCTATAACCTACTTCCTTTGTTCCATAACATAAGACGTTTTGGCAAACTATTTTAGTTTACCAAAATGGAGGAGTATATAATTGGAGATAATATGCATGCACAACGGATCTGCATGGTCAAAATAACTTGAGTAGGAGGTGCAATTAGTCAACTAATCAATAGCTTACTCCCTTGGTCCTAAAAAGGATGTCACAAATTTGTCTAAACTTGGATGAATCTAGACATTATTTAGTATATAGATACATTCAAACTTTAACAAACTTGTGACATTCTTTTTATGATGGAGGGAGTACAAAATTTATAATACATCGAGATCTCAAAAGGAAAAAAAGGAAAAACATTGATAAAATTCACGGATTATATCTAACGTGTTGATCATGCGACTATTATCAACTGGCAACTGAAATCACAATGCTAAAGAAGTATATACTTTAGAAAATTCCAGAAAGGACACCTGGTCATTGATTTAGTAAACCTTCCTCTGATTGGCAAATCATGACCGATATCTATCTAAATCGTAAACTCCTCGGTAGAGTATTATGTGACCCACAACAAAACATGGAGGCCGATTTTAGCGATCGACAAAAAACAAGTGAGCAAGAGAGTAAATTTATCCTCATATCAGTTCAACCACAATATGACTAACTGTTTGACAAATCATGTAACTCCACAATTACAAATAAAATTTAATAAATCAATGCACGTCTTTACTCTTAGCGAATCATGATCTTTATAGTATCACCAATATATAACTAACTTATGTAAGCAACACTCGTTAGAGTCTCCATTGCTGTGTCGACGCCGGTCATCGCCAATGTAGATCCATGGGGAGGGATTTGGGAGGGGAGCGCGAGATATAAAGTCCGGGCTTCGTGGTGGGCCACGCTAGTCAGCAAGACAACCTTAGCCCGCCAACTGGATGTCTTTGACGACTATCTAGCGTGCTGACAAATTCACTCAGCGCTTTAATTCTGTGGCGCAAAAGGTAATGCCACCGTTACCCAAACGCGGCATGTAATAGCGCCGCTCTTACGTTCCACCTATAGCGGCACCATAATCCGCTGGTATCTAGTATGCCATGGCGTATAAGTGGCCGCCGCGACATAATGGTGAGGCGACAACCCATCCACCGCGTAACTAACTTTTTTTGATTCTTTTCTCTTATTCCGCCCCAAAAATCCGCCGGGTATGATGGGGTATTTTCGTAGTGGTAGATGCGGTCACTTCCAAGAACGGAAGAAGAGGTACTATTGATGTTGTCTGTAGGAGTGATTCAGATCAGTTCTTGGGTGCTTTGATAGGTATCTAGCACATCGGCAACCCGGTGTTGGAGGCCTTCGCCTACTGTGAAGCACTGGGTCTAGCCCAAAACCTCAACATACAACATCTGTGTGTGGTCCCCTTGCCCCTAGAAACTTGAAGGGTAAGTTTTCTCCTGGTAGTTTTTTTGTTTGGCCCAGCCAAACACATATCCAAGACATTTATACCCTCGTATTGGGATAGTCGATAGAGCTCGGTATACTTCACGTCCGCACCTGCACTACCACAACGAACCATGTATTGTATATATATACTTGGTAGAGCTGGGTTCTGTCCACGTCCTTTTGGTGGTGGCGGCATTTAGACATGAAAGTAGAATCTTCAATGGAGCAACACATTTCTTTTAGCTATGTTGATCTTGAGTTTGTACGTTGGGTGTGGTTTCTTGAACCACCATAGGGCCTTTTTATTCATGTGAACCTTATTATTGATGAATAACTAGTGGTTGACTTACTAAAAAAAATAAAAAAAATTAGGTGACACATCTCACGCAACATAGAGTCCAAAAACATGTGGCCCCTTGCCCCGGATCGTGAGTCATACAGTTCGATATGGTGAATAATGAACAAACAACTTGAACAATAATGCTATAATCATGTAAACTTTGTTACGGGGAAGTTTTACGGGATGAGGTGGAGCACCCCGTGATTCAATGAACTGACCCCCCCCCCCCCCCCACAGCACCACCACCACCACCACAATGATCCTCACGTCCCGTAAACCAGATCTTTGTAAAACCCATCCCATAAGTGTAGCATTGTTTCAACTTGAACATGCTTTTTAACCCGATGCATAAACGCAACATACCCCGTACAATATTTCATTTTATTTAGACACCACAACAAGACACACGAGGTTTACACAGGAGACTGACACATACATGAAGTGGAACACAAACAAGCAAAGAGTATACGAGTATATAGGTGCATGGGGTTCATGCTTGGATGCATGTAGACGGGTGGATGCTTGGATGCATTCAGAGAGGGCAGGTGAAGCCGGGAGGGCAGGTCTTGCCGCAGTGGTTGAGCAGGAGCACTAGGTCGACAGGCACGTTGAGGCTAATGACGCCCAGGATTTTGGCCTTGATTGCCGTGCAGAGGCACACGGCGGCATCAAGATCCACCAGCCCTGCCAGTAGTGGGCAGCACTGCTCATTTGCTGGCACGCCGAGGTGTAGCTTGAGCAGGTTCAGCACGTTGGCGCACACGCCCAGCTTCAGCGTGTTGATCGGGCAGGTGCCACCGCTCGATGGCGGTGGCGGCGGGGCAGGGGCCGGGCAGTGCGGCGCACAGCCGTGCACGGTGGAAAGCATAAAGCTGAGGGAAAGAAAAAGGAGGACAAGCTTCATGGACGACGGAGCCATTGCTAGAACTCTCTAGGTTAACTAGTGATAGAGGTAGCTAGGCTTTGTGTGATGGGAGTTGTGTTGGGTTTGGGGTAGTATTTATAGCCTGGCTGCACATGCATGCAAGTGTGTGTGTTGATGCCACGATGGATCAATACAGGGAACTCACTAGAATTCCTTGATTTCGCGGTCAGGCTGAAGGTATGTTCCTGATTTCCAAGCCTGATATAGTTGCTTTTTAGTCTGGTGCCATGGTATCATAGCTTGCGATCCAGCCATGGACACGTATAGCAGTAGAATATTATAGATCCATAGCTTGCGATCCAATTATGCATATTTCTTGGGGAGCAGGGGAAGTCAGCTATAACTTCCATAGTAGCTAGTTTGGTTTATGCTCTTCGTTATGCACACTTCCGTCTATTAGGAAACTTAAGTATAACAGCCACTGATTTTTGACTCTTCACATACAAATATTTCTAGGGCCAACAATGGAAACCTTGTATAGAGTTCCTTTGATGTTGATTGATCATGCTGCCACAATGATATATGAAATCATTCTGGCAGTACTCTCTTCACTTGATTATGGCATGATTAGTCCGCCTGTGTTAACCTTGTTTTCATAGTAAAACGACATAATACAATCTTATTTACAATGTTGTTAGGATATGTATTATACTGTCAAAGCCGTTTAATTCATGCTCTAGTTCTCTGCGCTAACGAACTAACACAATTTTGGCCGCGATATACTCTGGATATGCACAACTTTCCGTATTGTCTCTAGAACATTATTGAATTGTGCCCATGATACTTGGTTGCCTTTGATATTTTTAAACAAGCTAAGAACATGGAATGCGGGCAACTGCCACAACACGGAATACCGAATACAAGCTAAAAACACGGGACACGGAACACATAATTCGCTGATATTAGGAGTCAAAATGAGATACAATATCTAGTTTGTCCTATTTTCATGTCATGACCATGTTCTATATGGTGGCAACCACGTACACAGCAGTACCTAGCTTGTCGTATGCGGAGGGCAAGTCCGAGTATCCTAACCATAATCGGCGGCAGCGAAGAAAACTTCTCCCAATCTCAGCTGGCCGATCGGTGGTTCCATCTCCCTCCCCTTGTTGCTCTGACGGCAGGAGGGAGGGGGACATCGTTTCTCCGTCCAATAGCTAGGGTTACGGCTTGTCTGTTGTGGTGCGCCGTTGGGGTTGGGGAGCGGTGCACGGGCAAATAAATATGCCTCAACTCTACTCCCACACCAGCAGCGTCCTTCACGGCGAAGTCTCGGAGTTGATGGAAACGTGTGCTAGTCGGTCTTTTAGATCGATGGCTTGGTCTTCTCGCCGTTCTTCAGACTTGGCGAGATCAGTTTTTCGTTGTGTCATTGATGCTCGTCTTATCCGCGACGGCGATGACAGCCGTAGCAAGCTGGTTTGTCTGGAGTAAGGATATTGTTCCTGAGGTGGTGGATCTATCGTTTCTCTCCGACTTCGTCGATGGGAGGCGACAAATCTTGGTCCAAGACAACACGGGGACAACCCCCGGTCGACGTGCCACAACAACATGTGTCTCGCTGCGTGCATTAGGACTGTTTATCGACTCACAAAGCCTTGTTGGTGATGGTGCTATTTTGGATCTTGCAATGGTGGAGGCTCGGCTTCTCTTCCGACGTCCATCTCGGCGACCCTAGAATGTGGTGGCGGCCGCTAGATTCGGTGATCACAGGAAAATATAGTGGTCATTTTGTATTTCTCGATCCCTTATATTTTTATCTGCAATGTTTTCAGGATAATCATTTTATCCGGGTTGTCATTTAGTGTCTACATGTGTTGCTTCATATAACTTGATTTTCTATTAATGAAATATGTTGTTGCTCTAAAAAAGAGCTTTTCGTATGCATATTAAGCCGGGAGATGGAGAAGTCAACTACACTTCCCATATATAGCTTGGTTTTGTTTATGCATGGATGCTTCAATCTTTAGTACCGGCCAGTGGTTTTTGACTATCGTGAACTAATAATGCCAATACCGGCCAGTGGTTTTTGACTATCGTGGTTGGGATACGGGAATCCATGTACAGAACTTTCCTTTATAAAATCATGTTCACGACTTCAAAATCTTCCTAATCCAAATTGCGAATGAGTATAGGGCCCATGATTACAAACGAAAGGAGACTTTCTCCATTCCCAAAGATAACATTCGTTTTCACATCTCATTTGGTTTGGTCGATCTCCTGACACATATATCTGAATTAACAAGGAATTAGCTTTTATCTCAGAACGTTGCTACATGTAAGCTGTAAAACATGGTTGCAACAAGCATAGCCTATTTTTCAACAAAAAGTAATCGTGTTTGTTGTGCACCAAAGAGATCATCACGACCTAACTAGATGTGGCCACGATGTTATGATGCAATGCTATAAACTACTTCCTCTGTTCCATAACGTAAGACGTTTTGGCAAACAATTTTAGTTTACCAAAATGGAGGGAGTATATGATTGGATATAATATGCATGCACAACGGATCTGCATGGTCAAAATAACTTGAGTAGGAGGTGCAATTAGTCAACTAATCAATAGCTTACTCCCTCCGTCCTAAAAAGATGTCACAAATTTGTCTAAAATTGAATGAATCTAGACATTATTTAGTATATAGATACGTTCAAATTTTAACAAATTTGCGACAACCTTTTTGGGACGGAGGGAGTACAAAATTTATAATATATCGAGATCTCAAAAGAAAAAAGGAAAAAATTGATAAAATTTACGGATTATATCTATGGTGTTGATCATGCGACTATTATCAACTGGCTACTGAAATCACAATGCTAAAGAAATATATACGTTAGAAAATTCTAGAAAGAACACCTGGTCATTGATTTAGTAAACCTTCCTCTCATTGGCTAATCATGAACGATATCTATGTAAATCGTAACTCATCGGCAGAGTATTATGTGACGCACAACAAAAAATGGAGGCCGATTTAGCGACCAACAAAAAACAAGTGACCAAGAGAGTAAATTTATCCTCATATCAGTTCAACCACAATGTGACTAACTGTTCGACAAATCATGTACCTCAACAATTACAAATAAAATTTAATAAATTAATGCACGTTTTTACTCTTAGCGAATCATGACATTTATAGTATACCAATATATAATTAACTTATGTAACCACCACTCGTTAGAGTCTCCATTGCCGTGTCGCCGCCGATGCAGATCCATGGAGAGGGATTAGGGAGGGGAGCGCGAGATATAAAGTCCGGGCTTCGTGGTAGGCCACGCTAGTCAGCAAGACAACCTTAACACGTGAGCTGGATGTATTTGACCACTATCCAGCGTTGTGACACATTCACTCGGAGCTTTAATTCTCTGGCGCAAGCGGTAATACCACCGTTACCCAAACACGGCATGTAATAGTGCCGCTCTTGCTTTCCACCTACCACGGCACAATAATCCGCTGGTATCTAGTGTGCCATGGCGTATAAGTGGCCTCCGTGACAAAATGGTGACACGACAACCCATCCACTGTGTAACCAACGTTTTCCGGTTCTTTTCGCTTATGCCGCCCCAAAAATCCGACAGGTATGGTGGGGTATTTTCGTAGTGGTAGATGTTGTCAGTTCCAAGAACGGAAGAAGAGGTACTATTGATGTTGTGTGTAGGAGTAATTCGGGTCAGTTGCTGGGTGCTTCGATAGCTATCTAGCACATCGGCAACCCGGTGCTGGAGGCCTTCGCCTACTGTGAAGCTCTGTCTCTAGCCCATAACCTCAACATGCAACATTTGTGTGTGGTCCGCCTCCCCCTAGAAACTAGAAGGGTAAGTTTTCCCCTAGTAGTTTTTCTGTTTGGCCCACCCAAACCCATATCCAAGCCATTTATACCTTCGTATTGGGATAGTCGATAGAGCTCGGTATACTTCACGTCCCCACCGGCACTACCACAGCAAACCATGTATTGCATATATATATATATATATATATATATATATATAGAGAGAGAGAGAGAGAGAGAGAGAGAGAGCTGGGTTCGGTTCTTTTTTTCCAACCATGCAGGAGCGCTGCATGTATTAATATAGATAGAATAAGCAATGTCACTGGCTGGCCCAAGTTACAAGGGACTGACAATTGCCAGCGACCGAAGGTAAACGGAATGAGGTAGCAAAACAGAAAAACTAGTGAGACTACCGTCTATGATCCGCCTAGCACATAAAATGCCGACCTTTACAGAGGATCGAAACTGCACAAAGTTTATCCTTCTTCGAGGATAAAACGACCTGCACTAGCTAGTGCCCATTGTTTTGCCTCAGCCTTTATCTGCTCTAGGATAATGTTCATGGGTCTCGCGATCTTCTCAAATACCCTGCTATTCCTTTCTTTCCACACAGACCATGCGGTCAACATAACTAGTGAGTTTAGCTTTTTCTTTTTCTTCCCAGTGAGAGATCCTCTTGCTAGTTGCCACCATTCCTGTAGAGAGTCATGGGTAGCAGGGGTAACAACTTGCAGTTTTGCCCAATGAAGCATTTTGCTCCAAATAATGTTTACGACCGCACATCCCATGAACAGATGTTGTGCATTTTCCTCTGCTGAATTACAGAACACACATTTTCCTCTGCTGGGTTCGGTTCTGTCCACGTCCTTTTTGTGGTGGCGGCATTTAGACATGACAGTAGAATCTTCAATGGAGCAGCACATTTCTTTTAGCTATGTTGATCTTGAGTTTGAACGTCCGGTGTGGTTTCTCGAACCACCCCAGGGACTTTTTATTCCTGTGAACCTTATTATTGATGAAAAAATAGTGGCCGACTTGCTAAAAAAATGAAAATAAATTTGATCATGCATCTCACCCAACATAGAGTCCAAAAGCATGTGGCCCCTTGGCCCGGATCGTGAGTCATACATAGACACCAACACAGCGGGTACAATACTTCCATTCACCACGCCAAGGCACACGAGACAGATACATACATGAAGTGGAACATAAACAAGCAAAGAGTATACGTATATAGGTGGATGGGGTTCATGCTTGGATGCATGTAGACGGGTGGATGGATCCAATTAGAGAGGGCAGGTGAAGCCGGGAGGGCAAGTCTTGCCGCAGTGGTTGAGGAGCACTAGGTCGACAGGCACGTTGAGGCTAATGATGCCCAGGATTTTGGCCCTGATTGCCGTGCAGAGGCACACGGCGGCATCAAGATCCACCAGCCCAGCCAGAAGTGGGCAGCACTGCTCGTTTGCTGGCACGCTGAGGTTTAGCTTGAGCAGGTTCAGCACGTTGGCGCACACGCTCAGCTTCAGCGTGTTGATCGGGCAGGTGCCACCGCTCGATGCTGGTGGCAGCGGGGCAGGGGTCGGGCAGTGCGGTGCACAGCCTTGCACGGCGGAAAACATAAAACCGAGGGAAAGAAAAAGGAGGACGAGCTTCTTGGACGACGGAGCCATTGGTAGAACTCTCTAGGTTAACTAGTGATAGAGTTAGCTAGGCTTTGTGTTAGATTTGCGACAAGTAAATAACGAAGAACGAAAACAAAATCACAGCAAAGGGACACATATTTAACGTGGAAAACCCTCTCCAACAAAGAGAGGGGAAAAACCATGGGCGCCAGCCAGCGAAACTTCACTATAACGGAGAGTGTTTACACAACGCCGGGGATTTCACAGATGCAACTTATCCCAGCCGGCGGCTTACAAGAAGTATATATAGCGGTGGTAACCTAGGTCATCAACGATCGGCCCAAGCCTCCGGCGACGGGCCTCGCTCCGCTCCATCAAAAGTTGGCCTCTACTTTGTAGAATTTGGATCAACATATAACAAACTCCACCTTGAGACAAATTCCTTCTTGTAGCATCAACGGTAATCATCTCCCTGAACAAACAAAGAAAACACTTTCGGCGCCAATAGCCACTTGGGCTAAGCAGTTATACCAACTAAGCTTGAACATAGCTCAAACTTAGCAACAGGAACAGGCTTTGTCATCATATCAGCAGGATTATCATGAGTGCTTATCTTGCATACCTTCAGTGTACCTTGTGCAACAACATCACGAACATAATGCTACTTGATATCAATGTGCTTTGTTCTCTCATGGAACATCTGATCCTTAGTAAGGTAAATAGCACTTTGACTGTCACAGAATAGGTTAATGCAAGAATCATCCTGACAAAGCTCAGCATACAAACCTTTCAACCAAACAGACTCTTTGCAAGCTTCAGCAACAGCCATATATTCTGCTTCAGTTGTAGATAAAGCAACAACTGGTTGCAGCGTTTCCTTTCAACTCACGGCACATCCACCTACCGTAAACACATAACCTGTGAGGGACCTCCTCTTATCCAAGTCGGCAGCAAAATCTGAATCCACATAGCCTGCGAGTCCTTCATCAGTCTTGCCAAACTTCAAGCAAGCGTTGGATGTGCCACGGAGGTACCTGAAAATCCACTGAACAACTTTCCAATGTTCTTTACCAGGATTAGCCATGTAACGACTCACCAAACTCATAGCATATGATAAATCAGGGTGAGAACAAACCATGGCATACATCAAGGAACCAGCAACACTAGAATAAGGAACTCGAGACATGTACTCAATATCTTCATCAGAACTAGGACATTGCAATGCTGACAATTTAAAGTGAGGAGCAACAGGAGTACTAACTGACTTTGCATCATGCATATTAAAACGTTGAAGAACTTTCTCAACGTAACTTTGCTGACTAAGAAACAACAACCTAGATTTTCTGTCCCGTTTAATTTCCATACCTAGGATTTTCTTAGCAGCACCAAGATCTTTCATCTCAAATTCACTACTTAGGTGTGCCTTCAAAGTAGTGATTTCTTTCATGCTCTTGGCAGCAATTAACATATCATCAACATATAACAGCAAGTAAATAGGTGACCCATTAACAAACTTTATATAAACACAGCTATTAAACTAAGATCTCTTAAAACCTTGTGAGATCATAAATGAATCAAACCTTTTATACCACTGTCTTGGAGATTGCTTCAAAACATAAAGCGACCTCTTCAATTTGCACACAAAATCCTCTTTTCCAGGAACTATGAACCCTTCAGGTTGGTCCATGTAAATCTCCTCCTCCAGTTCACCATGCAGAAAAACAGTCTTTACATCTAGCTGCTCAAGCTCAAGATCATGCATAGCAACAATACCAAAGAAAGTACGAATAGAGCTATGCTTCACAACCGGAGAGAAAACATCATTATAGTCAATACCTGGAATCTGGCTAAAACCTTTTGCTACTAACCTTGCCTTAAACCTTGGAGGCTCATTAGGAGACAAACCATCCTTTCTCTTGTATATCCACTTACAGCGGATAGCCTTCTTCTGTTTAGGCAAGCGCACAACTTCCCATGTGCCATTCTTATCAAGTGATTGCATCTCTTCTTGCATAGCAGAAACCCACTTCTCGCGGTCAACGGATGCAATAGCCTCATTGTATGTAGCAGGTTCAGTATCATGCTCCACCTGTTCAGCACAACTCAAAGCATAATGAGCAAGATGACACTCTTCAATTAAACGACGAGGTGGAACTATGTTACGCCTCGGTCTATCAGCAGCAATAGATTCCTGTGGCTGCTGCAAAACAGTAGGTGAGTGCTGAATAACATCATCATCAATATTTTCCTCATGAGTATCATCAACAACAACATTATTATCAACAGTTTTCTGCAGGTGCTCCACCTGCACACGAACTCCTTCCTCTCCAATAGCAACAGGAGAGGGATCTGATGGCAAGCTGTCATGATACATAACGGATTCATTGAAAACAACGTTTCTACTCAACAAAAATCCTTTTAGTTTCAGGATTCCATAATTTATATGCCTTAACTCCTGAACCATAACCAAGGAACATGCACTTAACAGCTCTAGGCTCTAACTTTCCATTATCAACATGAGCATAAGCAGTGCAATCAAAAACTCTCAACTGTGAATAATCAGCAGGCGAACCTGACCATACCTTAATGGGAGTTTTCTTCTCAAGTGGAATAGAAGGTGACCTGTTGACGAGGTAGCACGCTGTATTGACTGCTTCAGCCCAGAAACGTCTATGCATACTTGCATTGGACAACATACAGCGAGCCATCGAGATGATGATTCTGTTCATGCGCTCAGCCACGCCATTCTGCTGAGGAGTGTAAGGGATGGTGTGGTGCCTGATCATACCATCATTGTTGCAAAACTCCTCAAACTCATTAGAACAGAATTCCATACCATTATCAGTACGTAGTACCTTTACCTTCTTTTCAGTTTGCTTTTCTACCATAACTTTCCACTTCTTAAAAGCATCAAAAACATCAGATTTGTGTTTCAGAAAATATGGCCACACTTTTCTTGAGTAGTCATCAATAATAGTAAGCATGTAATTAGCACCACCAATAGAAGTCTTACGGGAAGGTCCCCATACATCAGCATGCACATAATCTAATATGCCTTTGGTGGTATGAACGGAAGCATTGAATTTAACTCTTTTATGCTTACCAAAAATGCAGTGCTCACAGAACTCAAACTTACCCAAGTTACAACCATCAATCAGCTCTCTCTTAACCAATTCTGCCATGCCATGTTCGCTCATATGCCCAAGACGCATATGCCATAGATTTGTTTTACCACAATCATCAGAATTATTAGCAGTAACAGCAGCATCAATACCAGGCAAAGTGCTACCTCTAAGATCATATAACTTAGCAGAATTCATATCACCTATCATGTGAATAAGAGAGCCTTTCGATACCTTTAACAACCTACGCCCACCAGTGTACTTGTATCCATCAACGTCCATGGTACTCAGGGAGATTAGATTTCTGGCCATGCTTGGTATGTGCTTCACCTCATTCAATGTACGCGTCACGCCATCATGTGTCTTGATCTTAACAGATCCAACTCCGACAATATGGCATGGGTTGTCATTCCCCACACGTACAAAATCTCTAGTCTGCATAGACTCATATGAACTGAACCAATCTTTGTTATAGCAAATATGAAACGAACATGCAGTATCAAGAATCCATTCATCATCACGAGATGCACAAGCAGCAAAAACGGCTAAACATTCACCGTCAGAACTATCACCAGAAACAACAGCAGCCTTACCATTACCTTGATCCTTATCTTTCGGTTGGTAAGTACCGTTCCCTTTCTCCTTATTCTGCAGCTTTCAACAATCATCAATAACATGATTAGATTTCTTACAATACCTGCAGAACTTGTCCTTTCCCTTGGACTTTGAACGACTTCTGTCGTCTTTGCTCTTATCTCGGTTGCCATAGTTGTTAAATCTCTGCTCGGTCCTGCCACGAACCTGCAGAGCTTCAGCCTTGGAAGACGCCCCATCTGCTTGCACCATAGATTTCATCTTTTCCCTCTGTTTGAGGGCATCTTGCACTTCATCAAGGGTTATCTTATCACGGCTCAACAACATTGTATCACGAAAGTGAGTATAAGAACTAGGCAACGAGCATAAGAGTAATAGAGCTAGATCCTCATCATCATATTTTACTTTCATAGATTGCAAATCAGAAATAATCTCTCTGAAAAGAGATAACTGATTCATTACCGATCCACCTTCCTGCAATCTATGCGAGAACAACTTCATCTTCACATGCATCTTACTGGTTAGATCCTTTGACATGCAGATCGATTCTAGTTTCCCCCAAAGGGCAGCAACAGATTTCTCTGTCAAGACTTCCTGCAAAATATTATTGGAGAGATGAAGTTGAATCATAGACAAAGCCTTACGGTCCATGCATGGGCCCAAGCCTCCGGCGAAGGGCCTCGCTCCGCTTCGTCAGAAGTTGGCCTCTACTTTGTAGAATTTGGATCAACATATAACACTTTGAGTTGTGTTGTGTTGTGTTTGGGGCCTATTTATAGCCTGGCTGCACATGCATGCAAGTGTGTGCGTTGATGCCACGATGGATCAATACGGGGAACTCACTACAATTCCTTGATTTGGCGGTCATGCTGATGGTATGTTATGATTTTCAAGCCTGATATAAGTTGCTTCTTAGACTGGTGCCATGCATGGACACGTATATCCGTAGAATACTATAGATCCATAGCTTGGGAATTATGCATATTTCTTAGGGAGCAGGATAAGTCAGCTATAACTTGGATACCTAGTTTGGTTTATGCTCTTCGGTATGCACACGTCCGTCTATTTCGAAGGTAAGTGTAACAGCCACTGATTTTTGAGTTTTCACATACAAATATTTTTAGTTCCAACAAAGGAATTTCTCTATCTATAGGGACAAAACAATTAAGAACTTTACGACAGCTCTTCGCACGGACCAAAAACCCTCTTTGTATGAGTTCCTTTGGTGTTGATTGATTATTCTGCCATAATGATATATGAAAGCATTCTAGGACTACTCTCTCCACTTTGGAAACCAAGATTATGGCATGATTAGTCCGCTGGCGTTAACCTTGTTTTCATAGTAAAATGACATAATACAATCTTATTTACAAGGAAGTTAGGATATGTATGATACTGTGAAAGTCATTTAATTCATGCTATGGTTCTCTGTGCTCTAACCAACAAAATTTTGTGCGAAATATACGGCGGACATGCACAACTTTCGGTATTGTCTCTAGAACCTTATTGAATTGCGCCCATAATACTTGGTGGCCTTTGATATTTTTAAACAAGCTAAGAATACGGAATACGGGCAACTGGCGCAACTCTAGGGTTACTAGCTGGAATTCACTGGTACTGGGAGTCAAAATGAGGTATCTAGTTTGTCCTATTTTCATGTCATGACCATGCTCTATGCGGTGGCTACCACGTACAGCATTAGAGATACCTAGCTCGTCGTATGCATATTAAGCCGCGAGATGGAGAAGTCAACTACACTTCCCATATATAGCTTGATTTTGTTCATGCATGCATGCATGCTCACTCTTCAGTATGGACACGCACAACAGTTGGAATCTAATTGTACTGGCTAATGGTTTTTGACTATCGTGAACAAATAATTCCAATGCGGACAATGGAATTACTCAATTATAGGAAAGGGACAAAAGAATTGTCAACATCATGACATGTCAGCGCAAAGACTGTTAGACATAGCCAAAGTGGGAGGATCAACAAGTATCATGGTTGACAAAAATCTGACGTGACATAAAAATTAATAAGGAAAGAGATCACGATGGTATCATATTATGATATGATATTATAGCATATAATACTAGATATTTTAATAAAAAATAGATTGTGTACACATATTTATATTGGGATTCTACATATAATTAAATATTATACAACTATGATACTACTATATGATACTATGTATTAAAGGGATCTTATCATATGCTAGTATGATATGCTGATACCAATGTATGTATCATAGAAACATTCTACATTGGGCGACTCGCCCTTTCTAGTCCATCTTGTTCCTTTTAGTTCTTCTTTCCCCCAAACCAACCAGCCAAACATGCATATTTTTGTTTAGCTATTAACAAGCCCAACATGCACAATTCCAACATTTTGTTTCCCCCAATTTTTTCTACTCCACTGTCTAGAAGTAAGTGACTTGCATTTGTATAGATTCACATATATCTAGACGCGTTTTAGTGTATAGATACTTGTGAATCTAGAAAGTTATTTCTAGATGGAGGGAGTATGTTGTATATACATGCTTGCAAATTCTAACAAACACGCATGTATTTTATTGGGAAAGGAAAATCGAAATTACAATGTTTTTGCTAAAATTTATATTTTTTTGTTGAAATAGATGATTATTTTGTTGTAATTGATAAAGATTTTTCCTGAAATAGATGATGATTATTGTTGGAAATGAATATGCTAAAAAAAGATTTCTCACGATGAACTCTTAATTTTGCAAGTGTTGTATATTTTATTCATATGATAGTATATACGCTACTAAGTGACATAATGTCCTGGCATTCTATTCATATGGCCAAAGGGGATAAACAGAGATTCACTAAACTCATATCAATATCCAAGACGATAAGTCCAATACTATTTGTATGATTATAATATACATCAGTTGAACATATAGTCTTATACGACGTGTCGTAAATAGTCTAGCAGGACGACATGTATATCTACTACTAACTCAAACATGACATCCGTCGCAAAACGCAAGAACATCTACTACTAACTCAAACATGATAGCCATCGAAAACGCGAGGAAAGTTTTTGTCCAAAAAGATAAGTCTAATAGTATCTGTATGATTATAAGATATATCAGCTGAGCAGACAAAGCGGAGAACATGCTATAAAGACAAGAGTCCTATACAAAATAAACTCGCTTGGAAACAATTTAGTGACAGAAAAGACATAATCGTACAATTTTAGTGACCGGAAAATTTTAGTGACAATAGTATGTGTATGGACATAACTTTTTTTTGTCTTATTCAACGATAGTAGTGGCAATTTTCGAATTCGCTGGGTCGTAGTGGCATAGTCCTATTTTTCACTCGAACTTGGGACACAGTCATAAAAATCCATTGAATAAAACCATACTCATGGTATTGATTGTTGTCTTTACTATTGGTATGTTTAAGGGTTAATTGGATCTAAGCCACTCCAGTTTTCACAACTTGAAATGCCATTGCAAAAACTGAAGTTGGAGATATGGCACTCCAACTTTTTCATACCTCTATGTATGCCATTATCTCCACTTAAAAGAGAAAAATGGTTCATAAAATACATGTATTTCGTTGTGTACATCAGTATTTACCATACTATCCCTGTTTTGAACTTTTGGCAACATTTTGGCCTTTTCCGGACACCAAAAAATTCAAAAAATTCAAATTTTGGCCAACATTTGAACTTCTCATAAAATTCTGAAAAAATATTACAGAAAATCAAAAACGGTAATATGAGTCTACTGTTCTAATTTCAGCCATTTCTGGGCAGTTTTGGACCTCTGAACAAGTAGCGAGAATTGGCAAATCTTCAAATGGGCATTTGAGATCTGGTGGGGGATTGTTAGAAATAATAGGCTAAATAAATAAGCCCATATAGATTTCAGATTTTCCCTAAATCTCAAAGCCCATGTGTGTGGAAGCCCATGTGTGATTTGGTCCAATTTGGTGGCAACTCACATATGAGTGGAGCGGGAGCTAAAGTTTAGTCCCACATGGAAAGTTGGAGGAGAGTTACACCACCTTATAAGGTGGAGTGGTTCACCACTTAGTAAAGTGAGTGAGAAGAGGAGAACTACACGCGCGCTCCTCCTCCGACGCCGCCACTCGCCCGCCCGCACGCCCGCTCGTCTCGTCACGACGCGCGCGCGCCGCGGGTTGCGGGTTGCAGGAATCGAGCCGAGCTTTATTTTTGCTGCTTGGGAAAACTTGTGCGGTTTTGACAGACGTGTCAACAGTTAGCCTATTCGGGTCGCTCCCGGATCGTGGGCTATCTGTAACCGACCCGAACATGCGCAACGTGGGCTTGGTCCACGACGTGCCCTATGCGGGACTCCCGAGCCGCTCTATATAAACTCCAGTGTGGCTTCCACCACGGACACACCGAAAACCAATCTAGGGTTTGCCAACCTCTCTGCTTGCCCCGCCACTGTAGTCTACTCCATCCCGTTTGCCGGCGTGCACCGGCGGACGGGAGAGCAGGTCTCTGGAACCACTCGCCTTTGCGATCCTGTACGGGAGAGGGCGAATAAGGTTTTTGGGAAGCGCCCTGCGCGACTGCTCAAGTTCTGCATCACGGCTCGTCTTCCATCCAAGTCGGGCGGTGTTGCCTATCGTCGTCTTCGCCGCCGTCTGCTTCGACCAATCTTCCCCAAGGCTACTGCTGCGATTACTGCAATCGAACGGTACGTGCGACGTGCTGCTGTATGTTTATTAATCATGTTCTGCGAGTACAGGTTTAGCTGCTGCCTGTTTCCGTTCATCTTGTTGTTTAGTACATCTAGTATGTTCGAGTTACATGTGCGAGTAGCTGGTATTGTCATGTTTAATATTCTGGAATTAATCACGGAAATTATGCCTAATTATCCAACAATCCAAAAACCTTATTATAGGCAATTTTCCGAGATAAACATGGGACACTTGGCCGATGCGATGGAGCCGGAAAAGTTTACCGGTGTTCACTTTAAGAGGTGGAAGTATAAGACCACTATGTGGCTGCAAAATCTGAAAGTATTCGAGGCTAGTGAGGGTTTACCTGAAGGAACTATATCTGAAGAAGATCAGAACAAGTTCAAGGAAACCAATCTTGCCTTTGTGGGATGCATTCTGAGTGTTCTTGACAACAAGCTGTTTGATGTGTACATGCACTTCAAAGATGGCAAAGAGCTCTGGGAGGCACTGCACGCTAAGTTCGGTGTAACAGATGCTGGCAGTGAACTGTACATCATGGAGAACTTTCATGATTACAGGATGGTTAACAATCGTTCTGTAGTCGAACAAGCTCATGAGATACAGTGCTTTGCCAAGGAGCTTGAAATCCTTAAGTGTAACTTACCCGAGAAGTTTGTGGCTAGGTGCATCATTGCTAAGTTGCCTTCTTCATGGAGGAATTTTGCCACAACTCTCAAGCATAAGAGACAAGAGATATCGGTTGAAAACCTGATAGCGTCTCTTGATGTTGAGGAGAAGGCTCGGGCTAAGGACACTGCTGAGAAAGGAGGCGAGGGTCAGTCTAGCGCCAACATGGTGCAGAAGAGGACCTTCGGCAAGAACAAAGGGAACTATAAGCCCTCCTTCAACAAGCCTGAAAAGACTACAACCTTCAAGAAGAAGAAGAAGCCGAACAAGGCCGGGCTAGGTTGCTTTACCTGTGGAGAGCTCGGGCACTTTTCCAAGGACTGCCCAGAACGTGCAGATCGTAAAGGGGAAAAGGGGAAGACTGTCAACGTCGTGACTGCTAGCAATGCTGATGGGTATGGTAATCTATTTACTGTTCTTTCAGTTTTTCAATCACCATGTTGGTGGATTGATACGGGTGCTAATATTCATGTGTGTGCTGACATCTCTATGTTCACTTCTTATCAGGTCGCTCGGGATTCATCCGTCCTAATGGGGAATGGGTCACATGCTTCTGTTCATGGTGTTGGCACGGTGGATCTGAAGTTCACTTCGGGAAAGATCGTGCAGCTGAAGAACGTGCAGCATGTCCCTTCCATGAACAAGAATCTCGTTAGTGGCTCCCTTCTATGCAGAGATGGGTTTAAGGTTGTTTTTGAGTCTAATAAAGTCATTGTGTCAAGACATGGACAATTTATTGGTAAAGGATATGAGTGCGGAGGGTTGTTCCGCTTTTCACTTTCAGATTTTTGTAATAAGTCCGTAAACTATATTTGTGGCGGTGTTAATGACCAGTGTTTGGCATTCTCGTTTATGTCACATTAATTTTGGTTTGATGTCCAAGTTGTCCAATATGAGTTTAATTCTGAATTTCACTATTGCCAAAGGTTCCAAGTGCCATAGTTGTGTGCAATCAAAGCAACCTCGAAAGCCTCACAAGGCAGCCGAGGAGAGAAACTTGGCACCTCTGGAGCTCATACATTCTGATCTTTGTGAGATGAATGGTGTGTTGACAAAAGGTGAAAAGATATATTTCATGACTTTGATTGATGATGCAACTAGATACTGCTATGTTTATGTGTTGCGCACAAAAGATGAAGCTTTAGACTACTTTAAAATTTATAAAGCCAAAGTTGAAAATCAACTAGAGAGAAAGATCAAACGTCTTAGGTCGGATCGTGGTGGTGAATATTTTCCCAAAATCTTCGATGAATTCTGTGAGGAACATGGCATTATTCATGAAAGGACGCCTCCCTACTCGCCTCAATCAAACGGGGTTGCCGAGAGGAAAAACCGCACGCTGACTGACTTGGTGAATTCCATGTTAGCCACCGCTGGTTTATCTAAGGCATGGTGGGGGGAGGCCTTGTTGACAGTGTGTCATGTCCTAAATAGAGTTCCTAACAAGAATAAAGATAAAACCCCTTATGAGTAGTGGGCTGGGAGAAAACCATCACTTTCTTACTTGCGCACTTGGGGGTGTTTGGCTAAGGTCAACATACCGATTCCTAAGAAATGCAAACTTGGACCAAAGACAGTGGATTGCATCTTTCTAGGATATGCTCCACGGAGTGTAGGCTATAGATTTTTAGTAGTTAAATCTGAGGTTCCTGATATGCATGTTGATACTATAATGGAATCCCGTGATGCAACATTCTTTGAGAATATGTTTCCTATGAAAGATATGCATATCACTGCTAGAATTTCTTCTGAAATACTTCCTGAAACTAGTGCATCTAGTGAGAATTTTGAGCAACCACGTGAGGAAGAAGTCCTAGAGAAGGATGACAATGAAGCTCCTACACGGAGTAAGAGACAGAGGGTTGCAAAATCCTTTGGAGATGATTTCATTGTGTACCTTGTGGATGATACTCCCACTTCCATTGCAGAGGCATATGCATGTCCTGATGCAGATGATTGGAAAGAAGCTGTTCATCATGAGATGGACTCGATTCTTTCTAATGGAACTTAGGAACTATCAGAACGACCCCATGGCTGTAAGCCTGTGGGTTGCAAGTGGGTGTTCAAGAAGAAGCTAAGGCCTGATGGTACTATTGAAAAGTACAAGGCTCGGCTTGTAGCAAAAGGCTACACCCAGAGAGAAGGTGAAGATTACTTTGACACCTATTCACATGTTGCTAGACTGACCACCATTCGAGTACTACTATCCCTGGCTGCCTCTTATGCTCTTATCGTTCATCAAATGGACGTTAAGACAGCTTTCCTCAATGGAGAGTTGGAAGAGGAGATCTATATGGATCAGCCAGATGGGTTTTCGGTAAAAGGTGAAGAGAGAAAGGTGTGCAAGTTGTTAAAATCTTTATATGGCCTGAAGTAAGCACCTAAGCAATGGCATGAGAAGTTTGACAGAACATTAACTTCTGTTGGCTTTGTCGTTAATAAGGCTGACAAGTGCGTCTACTATCGCCATGGTGGGGGCGAAGGTGTTATATTATGTTTGTACGTGGATGATATCCTTATCTTTGGTACAAACATGAATGTGATAAATGAAGTTAAGTCCTTTCTGTCAAAGAGGTTTGATATGAAAGATCTGGGAGAAGCTGATGTTATTCTGAATATCAAGCTGATTAAGCACGAGAGTGGGATTACTTTGACGCAATCACACTATGTTGAGAAGATCTTGAGCCGTTTCGGTTTCGTTGATGGCAAGTCTTCCCCAACACCTTATGATCCCAGTGTGACATTACGGAAAAAACAAGAAAGAGCCGAAAGAACAATTGAGATACTCTCAAATCGTTGGCTCACTCATGTACTTAGCTAGCGCGACAAGTCCGGACATCTCTTTTGCTGTGAGCAAGTTGAGTAGGTTCATGTCTAACCCGGGTACTGAACATTGGTGTGCACGTGAAAGGGTCATGCGCTATCTATGTGGTACAATGAGTTATGGGATACACTATTCGGGGCATCCAGCGGTTGCTCGAAGGATATAGTGATGCGAACTGGATCTCGGATGTAGATGAACTCTATGCCTAGTGGGTATGTATTTACCTTTGGAGGTGGCGCGGTATCATGGAGATCTTGCAAACAAACCATATTGACAAGGTCGACTATGGAAGCAGAACTTGCTGCTTTAGACACAGCCACTGTAGAGTCAGAATGGCTGCGTGAACTCTTGATGGACTTGTCGGTGGTTGAGAAACCTATACCGACCATCCTCTTCAATTGTGATAATCAAACTGTTATTGTCAAAGTGAACAATTCTAAGGATAACGCGAAGTCATCAAGATACGTCAAGAGACGTTTGAAGTCTGTCAAGAAATTGAAAAACTCCGGAGTAATTATTGTTACATATATTCAAACTGACAAAAACCTGGCAGATCCCTTTACAAAGGGACTATCACGAAACGTGATAGAAAGTGCATCGAGAGAGATGGGTTTGAGACCCATGGATGTTACACAGTAGTGTTAACCCAACCTTTTTGATCGGAGATCCCGTGAATTAGGACCTGGGAAAAACAAGCTAGTGGTGTGACGGAGGAGAGTATTAGACAACCCTCTCTATGTGAAGATGTACAACTCTCAAAAGCTATAAGGTAGGTTGGCAACATGCCTTAATGTGTTTTTGTTGGCTATGATTAGCAAAGATGCTGTCCTACAGAGCATTCTTGAAAGAACACACCTATACGAGTTCCGATTTTTAAACGTCGCAATCTATGAGATTTGGGTGATCTCTAGTGAACTCATGAAGAGACCAAGTAGTATGACACATATGCTACACCCACGGGGTAGGCTACTAGCAGCCAGGTACTAGTTATGACTTTGTGTGAAATCTAAAAGCATCAAACTTGCAATTCGAGGTTCGTCCATTGTTCAAGTTGCTGATAGACGTAGCTCAAGGTTCTAGGCGGAAGTTCAACTTAACGGTCTCTGCTGAAACACTGGTATATAAACAAGTAGCGAGAATTGGCAAATCTTCAAATGGGCATTTGAGATCTGGTGGGGGATTGTTAGAAATAATGGGCTAAATAAATAAGCTAATATAGATTTCAGATTTTCCCTAAATCTCAAAGCCCATGTGTGATCTGGCCCAATTTGGTGGCAGCTCATATATGAGTAGAGTGGGAGCTAAAGTTTAGTCCCACATGGAAAGTTGGAGGAGAGTTACACCACCTTATAAGGTGGAGTGGTTCACCACTTAGTAAAGTGAGTGAGAAGAGGAGAACTACACGCGCGCTCCTCCTCCGACGCCGCTCGCCCGCCCGCCCGCCCGCCCGCCCGCCCGCCCGCTCGTCTCGTCTCGTCACGTCACGAGGCGCGTCGCGTGTTGCGGGAATCTCGCCGAGCCGAGCTTTATTTTTGCTGCTTGGGAAAACTTGTGCGGTTTTGAGAGACGTGTCAACAATTAGCCTATTTGGGTCGCTTCCGGATCGTGGGACCCGAACGTGCGCAACGTGGGCTTGGTCCACGACGTGCCCTATGCGGGACTCCCAAGCCGCTCTATATAAACTCCAGTGCGGCTTCCACCACGGACACACCGAAAACCAATCTTGGGTTTGCCAACCTCTCTGCTTACACCGCCACCGTAGTCTACTCCATCCCGCTTGCCGGCGTGCACCGGCGGACGGGAGAGCAGGTCTCCGGAACCACTCGCCTTTGCGATCCTGTACGGGAGAGGGCGAATAAGGTTTTTGGGAAGCGCCCTGCGCGACTGCTCAAGTTCTGCATCACGACTCGTCTTCCATCCAAGTCGGGCGGTGTTGCCTATCGTCGTCTTCGCCGCCGTCTGCTTCGACCAATCTTCCCCAAGGCTACTGCTGCGATTACTGCAATCAAACGGTACGTGCGACGTGCTGCTGTCTGTTTATTAATCATGTTCTGCGAGTACATGTTTAGCTGCTGCCTGTTTCCGTTCATCTTGTTGTTTAGTACATCTAGTATGTTCGAGTTACATGTGCGAGTAGCTGGTATTGTCATGTTTAATATTCTGGAATTAATCACGGAAATTGTGCCTAATTATCCAACAACAGCAACTGCGTCGATGTGCTCTCCCCTGGCCTGGCATCCGACGCCAGGGACACGCGAGATCTAGCCATCGTTTCCACCAACGCCATGGTACGCAACATCTCGTGGACGGTCAGTCTCATCGAGGGCCTGGTCTCCGACGCCGCCCAATGCAAGGTTTCCTACGGCGACAGCATGGGCAAGACCGTGGCCAGCGCCCTCGGCGATCTTGTCGCTGGGCGCGCCATCGCAGGAGCAGCGAGCAAGCTGGACGACGCCATGCGTGATACGACGGACTGCGACGTGGTGATGTCGAAAAGGAGGGGGTCGAGAGGAATGTCCTGCACGAGGTGAACGCGGAGAACTTGGTGTCTGCGCACTTCGCCAGCAACGTCGCTGCCATGTACACCGCCAATTGATCTAGCTAAGCTATTTTAGTACTAGGAATGTTTTTTGAGATCGAATAACGATCACTATGGACGGTAAACAAGGAGTTGAAAGATCGATGGGTCGATAGCTAGGCAACGCGCGCCAAACGCCAGTGCTAAATGTAATCTGCTCTGCTCTCCTCTGGTTTCCTGACCGACCATGTGATAAAAAACGGTTAGGTTTTCCTAGCTGCTAATATCTCACGGGGACGGGGGCATGTCAGTTTGAACTCCTGAATGTGAGTCTGAATGTCTGTTTCAAGTGGCACGAAGCCATTTCGCACCAGTTCAGGTCGTTTCTAAACTTGCAGAACTTGTCGCTGTACTCCAGTTTTTATTTCCATTTCCGTTTGATTCTCCGTTGCATCTCAGATATATTACTCCCTCCGTCCACAAATAACTGACTTGGTTTTGTCTAAATTCGAATGTATCTAGATGCATTTTAGTGCCTCTGTCAAAGAGCATGCGGCCTCCCCCACCGCACCGTCGTCTTCTCGCTCGGGAGCTGTGTCCTCTGGGACGCCAGTGAGAGGGGCTCCTCCGACGTCAGTGGGCTCTCGATCCCTGTGTTTGTTAGCCTCGGGATCATCTTCTTACATGTCATCCTTTTCAGCTTTTGCACCAACCACTCCTTCAGCTTTGTCACCACGAGGATTTAAACCACTTCCTGCACCCCAAGCCTCCTCTACCATGACTTCCACCCCTTCCATGAACTGGTCGTCCTCCGCCCGTTATAGTCCATCCGGCTCAGAGATTTTAGAAAACCAGTGCGTCCGGAGGGTGTAAACCATAACCGTGATCCTTATATTCATGGCCTAAGTGTCCATAGACCTAGCACCAGTTAGGTAGTTTTTCATATTTGCTGGTAGAGCACTTACCTTTCTCTTACAAGACAATGTCAGGGGCCTCGGGGTCCTCAAGGATGGTGAGTGGGTCACCGCGGAGCCCATCGATGGGACCATCATCGTCAACATTGGCGTTCTCATTCAGGTACTCACCAACAAGAAGCTCAAGAGCGCGGCGCACCGAGTGGTGAGGAAGCCGGGTATGCACAGACACTCCTTGGTCTACTTTCTTAGCATCGATGTTGACAAGTGGATCGAGCCGCTGCCCGATTTCATGGACAAAGTCGGCGAGCCACCGCGCTATAGGGGGTTTCGGCACAGGGAGTATGCGGAGCTGCGGAATAGGAACAAGTTCCACCGCCAGCCACGCCCGAGGAGTTCTACAACATCAATTATTACGCCATCTAGCTTGCTCTTTATGCGTGCAATTTACTGTGTCCATTTTCTGACAATTCCAAACTTCAATTCGCTTTTAAAATATAGCCCAGCTCGTTGCATACCAAGACAAGGTGGTCTTGATGTTGCTATGAATGAGGAGGGTGAGCTAGTTCCTATGAGACCAATTGTAGGATATCGTATGTGCATTGACTTTCGGAAGTTAAACCGTGAAACACAAAAGAATCATAAACCTATACCTTTCATGGATAAAATTCTAGAAAGACTTAGTAATAATTCTTATTTTTGTTTTCTTGATGGTTATTCTGGATATTCTCAAATTTCCATACAGCTGGAAGATCAGGAGAAAACAACTTTTACTTGTCCTTATGGCACATATGCTTATAGATTAATTCCATTTGGCTTATGCAATGCAGCAAGAACTTTTCAGGAATGTGTTCTAAAGATTTTTGATGATTTTGTTGAAAAGACTATGGAAGTCCTAACAAACGATTTTGTCGTTTGTGGAACAACTTTTGATAATTGTCTCTACAATCTGACCAGAGTTTTGCAAAGATGCAGGCAATCAAACTTAGTTTTGAATTGGGAGCAATGCCGTTTCATGGAAAGAGAAGGTAAAGTTTTCGGGCACAAGGTTTCAGAGAAGGGAATAGAAATAGATAACACTAATATAAATGCTATAGAAAATCTCCCAATACCTCAGGACATTAAAAGCTTAAAAATGTTTCTAGGGCATGCAGGATTTTATAAGAGGTTTATAAAAGATTTTGCTAAACTAGTTATGCCCCTTACCAATCTTCTTGAGAAAGAAACTCCATTTTATTTAGACCATGACTGCATTGCAGCTTTCGAGAATCTTAAAGATAAACTAGTTTCAGTACCTATCATGCAACCTCCAAAGTGGAATGAACCTTTCGAAATTATGTGTGATGCTTGTGATTATGCTTTAGGGGCTGTGTTGGGACAATGAGATGGAAATAATTTAAATGTTATTTATTACGCTAGTAAACCTAATAATAAGATTTAGAAACATTATGCTACTACAAAATAAGAGTTTCTAGCTATAATTTTTGCTTGTGACAAATTTAGATATTACATAATTAATTCTAAGGTAATAATTCATACGGATCGCCAAGCTTTGCATCACCTGCTTGTGAAAAAGGATGCTAAGCCCAGGTTGATTAGGTGGGTTTTATTACTACAAGAACATGATTTGCAAATAGTAGATAGGAGGGGTGATACATTGCAAATGTATCTATAATTTTTGATGTTCCATGCTTGGTTTTATCCACTTTCTTGTGTTTTGTTCCAACTTTGGAGTACTTTTCTTATAATTTCTTGGACTAACCTATTAACAAGAGCCACAGTGCTAGCTGCCTATTTTTTGCTGTTTTTGGTTCCAGGAAAGTCAGAAAATGAATATTCTCGGAATTGGACGGGACAAAAGCCAAAGTGCCTATTTTTCCGGAAGGGATCAAGTGCCAGAATACGAGACGGAGAAGGGCCAGGGGCCGGCCACACCACCTGGCCATGCAGCCAGTCTAGGTCTGTGCCAGGGGGTGGTGTGGCCAGCCCAGGCACCCCCTCGGCCTCTCCTTCTGCCTATATATTGCCCTCGGGACGAAAACCCTAAGTACCCGATCAAAAATCCACGAAAGAGTCTGTAGCCGCTGTCATCTCCATCCCTAAATCGGGAGGGATCTGAAGCTCTTCCCGGCACTCTGCCGGAGAGGGGAATTCACCCTGGAGGCCTTCTTCATCACCATGCAAGCCTACGGTGTGATGCGTGAGTAGTTCATCCTTGGACTACGGATCCATGTAGTAGCTAGATGGTTGGTTCTCCTCCTTTGTGCTTTCATGTTTAGATCTTGTGAGCTCCGTTCATGATCAAGATCATCTATTTATAATTCTGCATGTTGTGTTTGCGGGGATCCGATGGATATTGAGATGCTATTTCAGATTGATTATCGATTCTATCATGTCTTTGTTATTTGTGATCTTGCATGCTTTCCGTTGTTAGTAGCTATCTTGGCAAAGTAGATGCTAGCAACTCCAAGAGTTAGTATTTATGCTCGATAGTGGGTTCATGCCTCTGGTAATCTGGGGAAGTGAAAGAAATCTCTAAGGTACTAGATGTGTTGTTGCTACTAGGGAGAAAACAACAATCCTTTGTTCGTAGAACAATCGTATTGTTTACTTTACACGCAGTTCGTAAAGCAATAATCTGTTGCTTGCAACTTAATACTGGAGGGGGTTCGGATGATAACCTGAAGGTGGATTATTAGTCATAGATGCAGTTGGATGGCGGTCTATGTATTATGTTGTAATGCCCAATCAAGTCTCAAAGGAGTCAAGATGATTAGTATATGCATGTATTGCTTTCTCGATGTTTGTCAATTGCCCCGCTGTAATTTGTTCACCCAGCATGTTATCTATCTTAAGGAGAGCCACCTCTAGTGAACTATGGATCTCGGTTCTTGTCTTTTACATACAATCTACAATCTTTTACTGCTTTGTGTTTACTTTCTGCAAACTTTTACTTCTTTCCATTCGATACGTTTAATCCTTTATTTTCCGCAAAACACGATGAGATTGACAACCTCATCGCAAGTTGGGGACAAAGTTCTGTGGTTGTGTTGTGCATGTCTCCATGTTGCTACTAGCACCGGTAGTGCGCCCTGCCAAAGTTCAGCTAGTAACACCTTTGGGGTGTTTCCTTGCTCCTACTGGTTCGATTAAACCTTGGTTTCATAACTGAGGGAAAACTTGCTGATGTGCTCATCGTACCTTCCTCTTGGGGTTCCCAACGAGCTCTACGTCGAACGATGAGCACATCAAGATTTTCTGGCGCTGTTGTCGGGGAGTCATGGACATCTTCACAAGGGGAGTCCCTCATAACCAATCTCTTTACTTTGTTGTTTTTGTTTTGCTTAGTTTTCTTTTTGCTTTGTTTGCTTGTTTCTTTATCAAAAACACACAAAAAAATTAGTTTTGCAAGTTTGCTTTCTTATTTGAAAACCCAAAAAAATGACTACTCTTGAAAACACTAAGTTGTGTGACTTTCCTAGCACCAACAACAATGATTTTATGAGCACATCTATTGCTCCACCTGTGGCTGAAAATACTTTCTTTGAGATAAAACCTGCTTTACTCAATCTTGTTATGAGAGAGCAATTTTCTGGTATTGGTAATGAAGATGCTGCTTCCCATCTAAATAACGTTGTTGAACTTTATCAGATGCAAAAGCATAGGGATATAGATGGTGATATTATTAAACTGAAATTGTTTCCTTTCTCTTTGAAAGGAAAAGCTAAAGAATGGTTGAATTCCTTAACTAGGAATAGTATTGATTCTTGGACTAAATGCAAAGATGCTTTTATTGGAAAATACTATCCTCCTACTAAGATTATATCCATGAGAAGTGAAATAATGAAGTTTAAACAACTTGATAATGAGCATGTTGCTCAAGCTTGGCAAAGAATGAAATCTTTGGTAAAGAATTTTCCCACTCATGGACTGACTGCTTGGATGATCATCCAAACTTTTTATGCAGGATTGAAATATTCTTCAAGGAACCTATTGGATTCAGCTGCTGGAGGTACCTTTATGACCATCACTTTGGGTGCTGCAACAAAACTTCTAGACAATATGATGGTTAATTATTCCGAATGGCATACTGAGAGAGCTCCACAAGGTAAGAAGGTAAATTCTGTTGAGGAAACCTCCTCCTTGAGTGATAAGATTGATATTATTATGTCTATGCTTGTTAATGGGAAAGCCCATATTGATCCAAATAATGTTCCTTTAGCCTCTTTGGTTGCTCAAGAAGAGCAAGTTGATGTGAACTTCATAAGAAATAACAATTTGGCAACAATGCTTATGGTAATAATGCTTATAGGAACAATTTTGGTAACAACAATTATAAGCCATATCCTCCCAACAATGGTAATGCTTATGGAAATTCTTACAACAATAATAAGAGTGCTCCCTCTGAATTTGAAGTTATGCTTAAAGAGTTTATTACTAAACAAACTGCTTTCAATAAAACTATTGAGGAAGAACTCTCTAATGCTGAAAGAAATATAGCATCTTTGGCTGAAGCTCAATCTACTTTGAATAAAATGGCTGCTAAACCTGAAACTAATGAGAATCCCTTTGCAGCTACTAATGCCATACAAGTAAGAATTGATGAAAATGTTAGACTATTAGCTGAATTACATGCTAAGTGGGAAAGAGAAGATGAAATTGCTAGAAACATTAGTCTTTCTACTATCACCACCACTAGTGTTGAGGCTAGTAATAGTTCTACTACTTTAGATGATAAAGTTGATTTTGATCTTGATGGTTGCAATATCTCTGAAGTTATTAAGTTCCTACAAAATCTTGCTAAAAGTCCTAATGCTAGTGCTATGAACATGACTTTTACAAAACACATTACT
Source organism: Avena eriantha (assembly GCA_910589775.1). Taxonomy (NCBI): domain Eukaryota; kingdom Viridiplantae; phylum Streptophyta; class Magnoliopsida; order Poales; family Poaceae; genus Avena; species Avena eriantha. The sequence continues at coordinate 5,127,392 of OU342742.1, forward strand.
GATGCTCTCATAAATATTAAAGAAGAAAAGATGAAACATAAGGCTTCTATTCCTATAAAGCAAGAAGATGGTTGGGAACCCATCATTAATATGAAAGTGAATGACTTTGATTTCAAAGCTTTGCGTGATCTTGATAGTAATGTTTCTATTATGCCTAGAAGGATTTATGATATGCTTGATTTACCTCCTCTTGAAGATTGTTATTTGAATGTCCCACTTGATGCTAATGCTAAAAAGAAACTCATGAGGAGTCTTAATGATTTTCTTATTATGGTTAACGATTCCTGTCCCTGTTGATTTCTATGTTTTGTATGTTGAATACAATGTTTCTTGTCCTATTACTTTGGAAATACCTTTTCTTACAACTGTTGGTGCCATCATTGATATGAAAGAAGGCACCATTAAATATCAACTCCCACTCAATAAAGGTATAGAGCACTTCCCTAAAAAGAGAGAAATTATTTCTTTTGCTTCTCCTATGAAAACAAAATTTGGTCTTAATGCTTCTTCATTTGAGAACACTTGATTCTTTCTTTGCTTCTTATGCATAACTGAAAGGCGTTAAAGAAAAGTACTTATTGGGAGGTAACACAAAAGTTTTAGATGAGTATTGGAAGTTATTACCTTTGTAATAACCTCTCCTTATCCTTTTTATTTGCTTTTTTGTGCCAAGAGTAACCTCTAATGAGAGTGAAGTAATGATTGGGAAAGTTTCTGTCCCGAAACAGATTTTTGTGCTTCACCGTAAAACTTCGTAAGAGAGCTCTGTATGTCAGATTGAGCTGTAATTTTTTTTACTTCTGCCCCAGGTTGTTAGCTAACTTTCGTTAGTTCAACACGTTTTTATTTGAGCAACATAAGGTCTTCGAAAAAATTCGTCTTTACCTGCTGGTCTGTTTTGACAGATTTCTGCCATTTTCTGCATTTGCTTCTTGTTGGTTCCTTCTTGAGTTCTTTTGGGGAAGTGAGATTTTTTAGGGAAGTGATACAGTAGCTAGTGTTCTAATTGAAGTTTATTTGGTGTTAGAACTGAACCTTGAGACTTATTTATCTTGAGTGCACTAATGTTGCTAATGAGATTGTGTGAAGTTTTGTATGAAGGAAAAAATTTCAGGTGTATGGAAGGAATGAGTAATGAGATGAAGGATGGACTAAAGCTCAAGCTTGGGGATGCCACGTGTGTCACCCCAAGAAATATCTAAGAAGTACAAGTGTCAAAGCTTGGGGATGCCCAAGGCATCCCCTTCTTCATCAATAAAAATCCCAGGTTTCTTCCAAACGCTTCATTTTTATTGTTTCATGCACAGTTGTGTTGTTCTTGGAGCGTCTTCTTTTTCGTTTTCATTTTGGGTTTTAGTTTGCTTGGTTTGCTTAGTTTTCTGAATAAATTGGTTGGACCCCCTCTTTCATACATTGGTTTGCAAATAGTTTGGTTTGGTTTAGAAAAGAGTAGGAAAGTTCATACTTATGTGGTAAAAAGAGCTCGTTTTTGACTGTGGCCTATGCTTTGTCATGCCATACTTGATATTGTTTTGGATTTATGCTTAGTATTATTTTCTGTAGCATGACTTGTTATAAACAATTGAGATTGCTTAATGTGCGTTGGATGAATCATGCGTTGTTTTAGCATATTAAAGCATAGTATAGTGGTATTCTCCTTTGATGCTTTATTTCGGTTGACTTGGCGCATGCTCACACCATGTTATGACTATCCAAAGTCACCATAGACTTTATGATACTTTAGTTTTCAACTTGTAGTATCACTTTATGCTTTGATCAATGATGTTTTGTCGCTCTGCATGATTATGGCCATTATTGCTTTCTTAGTTTGTCGCTCCCAGTCTTTTGCTAGCCTCCACAACAAAGTATGAGTTCCACTCATGCATCCAACTCCCTAAACCAAGTTATTCCAAAGAGTCCACCATACCTACCTACTAGCTTATGCTATTCCAGGTATATTCATGCTTTTGTTTACCTTCCACTTGTTATGAGAAAACTAGTGATTATAGCTCTCACGAACTTGATGGCACAATTTACTTTTTTGCCTCTAATAAATCTTGAACCATTGGGTCCTACTTTGTTGCGTATATTCTTGCGCTTTATAAGTTGAAATTAGCAGAACCATGTACCATGGGGAATGCTTTCAACATTGCACTTGTACTTTGTACCCCGTTGATATCATGTTCTTTTGCTTACAGATCCCGGCGGTGTGAAATAAAAGTGGAACTTGTAAGATCATGGAGTTTATATGTGTGTTAGAGAAACGCCTGGGCCGCTAGCCTAAGCCATGCCTAATCATGGTGGAAACTTGCAGCATCACCATAATGAGCACTCTATGAAGCATCCTCAATAAAAACCTATGCAAATAGCAAATAAAAAGATCGCTGAGATGCTTATTATCTGCTTGCCTTGTCATTTTGATTATGGGAAAGCTCCCGTATCATGTGCAAGGGGTACCCCGTTGGCGGTTCTTAATGATACACATATACATACAGTGACAAGAGCTTACTCGTGACTAAAGTTGAGTAGCATGAGGATCGGTCTTCGTAAGTAAGGGGCATGAGATTTCGGTTTATAACTTGTCAAGCATATCCTCTTAGTTGTGTCACTTTAACCTTAATCACCTTCAAGATGCTTATGATAGGGGCAATGAGAGCTGAAAACTACAAGTACCATAATTTTTGGAAGCTCTTTATGAGACTTGAATCCCTACTTCCTTTTACAAAAGGCCTTTCTTCCACCATTATATTGAGTCTCCACCTTCTATCTTTATGCACCTACTTTGAGAGCATAGTGGCCATTCTTAGTTCTATGTGCATTGTCCCAAGACTAGTTGATTGATGCATAACTTGTTATTGCTTGTTTTAAACTATTGTATCTAGTCACTCTTATGAACTTTGAAGGTGTCCTATGCATTTATATTTGCTACTCTATTGAGGGACAAGCTGAATAAAATTATGTTATGTTTTCTTTATGTGAAACAAGCTAACGTCTTTCAAAGCATTGTTATTCATGAATTTTTTGTTTGTGCCTTTTCATGTTGCATCATAGTTTCTTTGCTTAATGCTAGAACTTTGTCTTTCATGTTATGATTGAAGTACTATGATCCCAGCTTTGAATGTTTTGCAATTACTTTGATCAAGTCTTTAATGGTGCATGTCTCCTCAAAAATTATTCTTTCTTTTTATCACTTACCTACTCGAGGACGAGCAGGAGTTAAGCTTGGGGATGTTGATACATTGCAAATGTATCTATAATTTTTGATGTTCCATGCTTGGTTTTATTCACTTTCTTGTGTTTTGTTCCAACTTTGGAGTACTTTTCTTATGATTTCTTGGACTAACCTATTAACAAGAGCCACAGTGCCAGCTGCCTGTTTCCTACTGTTTTTGGTTCCAGGAAAGTCAGAAAATGAATATTCTCGGAATTGGACGGGACAAAAGCCAAAGTGCCTATTTTTTTCGGAAGGGATCAAGTGCCAGAATACGAGACGGAGAAGGGCCAGGGGCCGGCCACACCACCTGGCCGCGTGGCCAGGCTGGACCCGCTCCAGGGGGTTGTGTGGCCAGCCCAGGCACCCTCTCAGCCTCTCCTTCCGCCTATATATTGCTCTCGGGACAAAAACCCTAAGTACCCAATCAAAAATCCACGAAAGAGTCTGTAGCCGCCATCATCTCCATGCCTAGATCGGGAGGGATATGAAGCTCTTCCCGGCACTCTGCCGGAGAGGGGAATTCACCCTGGAGGCCTTTTTCATCACCATGAAAACCTCCGGTGTGATGCGTGAGTAGTTCATCCTTGGACTACGGATCCATGTAGTAGCTAGATGGCTGGTTCTCCTCCTTTGTGCTTTCATGTTTAGATCTTGTGAGCTCCGTTCATAATCAAGATCATCTATTTGTAATTCTGCATGTTGTGTTTGCGGGGATCCGATGGATATTGAGATCCTATTTTAGATTGATTATTGATTCTATCATATCTTTGTTATTTGTGATCTTGCATGCTTTCCGTTGTTAGTAGCTATCTTGGAGAAGTAGATGCTAGCAACTCCAAGAGTTAGTATTTATGCTCGATAGTGGGTTCATGCCTCTGGTAATCTGGGAAAGTGACAGAAATCTCTAAGGTACTAGATGTGTTGTTGCTACTAGGGAGAAAACAACAATCCTTTGTTCATAGAACAATCGTATTGTTTACTTTACACGCAGTTTGTAAAGCAATAATCTGTTGCTTGCAACTTAATACTGGAGGGGGTTCGGATGATAACCTGAAGGTGGATTATTAGTCATAGATGCAGTTGGATGGCGGTCTATGTATTATGTTGTAATGCCCAATCAAGTCTCAAAGGAGTCAAGATGATTAGTATATGCATGTATTGCTTTCTCGATGTTTGTCAATTGCCTCGCTGTAATTTGTTCACCCAGCATGTTATCTATCTTAAGGAGAGCCACCTCTAGTGAACTATGGATCCCTGTCCTTGTCTTTTACATACAATCTACAATCTTTTACTGCTTTGTGTTTACTTTCTGCAAACTTTTACTTCTTTCCATTCGATACATTTAATCCTTTGTTTTTCGCAAAACACGGTGAGATTGACAACCTCATCGCAAGTTGGGGACAAAGTTCTGTGGTTGTGCTGTGCAGGTCTCCACGTTGCTACTAGTACCGGTAGTGCGCCCCGCCAAAGCTCAGCTAGTAACACCTTTGGGGTGTTTCCTTGCTCCTACTGGTTTGATTAAACCTTGGTTTCATAACTAAGGGAAAACTTGCTGCTGTGCTCATCGTACCTTCCTCTTGGGGTTCCCAACGAGCTCTATGTCGAATGACGAGCACATCAAGGGGTAAGGATAATCTAGTAGTAGATCATCTCTCTAGAATGGAGAGAATAATTAATGACCCCGTACCTATTAATGAATCATTTCCGGGAGAATATTTAGCAAAGGTGGATATCGGTGATCCATGGTATGCAGATTATGCTAACTATCTAGCAACAAAAAATTTACCTACCAGTATGACAAGAAATCAAAGAATGAAATTCTTTAATGAACTTAAGTATTACTTTTGGGATGATCCGTATTTATATCGTCATGGACTTGACAGAATGATTCAGAAGTGTGTTCCTAGTCACCAAATGAATGCTATATTAAAGGCTTGTCATGACAGTCCATATGGAGGGCATCATGCAGGTAAAAGAACTGCTGCAAAGGTACTTCAATCTGGATTCTATTGGCCCACCTTGCTCAAGGATGCACACGGGTATGTGGAATATTGCGATGCTTGCCAAAGAAGAGGTAATATAGGTAGGAGACAAGAAATGGCGATGAATTATAGTCTAATAATTGAACCCTCTGATGTATGGGGAATGGATTACATGGGGCCATTTACAGAGTCAAACGGTTATATTCATATTCTTGTTGTTGTTGACTATGTTACTAAGTGGGTTGAAGCCATCCCGACAAATCATGCAGATGCAGCTACCTCAAAAAGGATGATCAAGGATGTCATATTCCCCAGGTTTGGATTTCCTAGATTTTTAATTACTGACGGTGGCTCTCATTTTATGAAAGGGACTTTCAGGAAAACCCTTAGAAAGTATGGAGTAACTCACAGCGTTGTTTCACCATATCATCCCAAAACAAGTGGACAAGTGGAACTCTCAAATAGAGAACTAAAGACCATCCTCGAGAAGACGGTGGACAAATCAAGGAAGGATTGGTCATACAAGTTAAACGACACTCTATGGGCATACCATACTGCTTTTAAAAATTCAATGGCTATGATGCCTTATAAGATGGTGTACGGTAAGGCATGTCATTTACCTTTAGAACTAGAACACCAAGCTTTTTGGCCAATCAAGAATCTAAATTATGATCTCAAAGCATTAGGGGAAAAGTGTTTATTAGATATGCATGCTTTGGATGAGTTTAGAAGTGAAGCCTATGATAATGCCAGGTTGTTTAAGGAAAAAGTTAATAGATGGCATGATAGAAAAATAGAGAATACATTTTTTTAAAGGAGACAAAGTGTTGCTTTATAATTCTCGTCTTAAGTTGTTTCTAGGAAAACTCAGGTTAAAGTGGAAAGGTCCATATGTAGTTGAAGAAGCCTATTCATCAAGAGCAGTGAAGCTCCAAGGAAAAACACCCTCTCTTGCATGGTTGGTGAATAGACAATGCTTGAATCATTATCTGGTGAAAGAAGATATAAGTGCAATCACTATAGAATTGAGCACCACCGAAGAAGTGATAAAGCGAAAATGTACGAAGAACGGCAATTACAAGAAGAATGGACTCAAGATGGAATGAGCGGTACTACGGTCAAGCTATTAACCATAAAAGAGCGCTTCATGGGAGGCAACCCATGTGAAATAAAGGTTGAGTAAGTTTTTAAAATTCTCAGTTAAAGTCTAGATTAAGTATTGTTCTAATGAAAATTATTCAAGCTCTAGCAAAGAAAAAGGATGATGCCTAAATTGGTCGAAAGTCTAAGATGACATTTTTCTGTCAAAACTCGATATTTTGTTAAGTTTCAGATTAATAAAGAATACTTGGAGAAGCAGAATTTTTTTTATGGACACAGAAGGTTTAACGACCAACTATACGGTGGGAATAAAAATTCCGGCCGTATAGTTGTTCCGACAACAACACTTCGGTCCTCGAAAGGTACTGAGAGTTTAACGACCAACTATACGGCCGGAATTAAAAATTCTGACCATATAGTTGCGGTCGTATAGTTATGGACCCTTCTTCAAAAAAATGCTGAGGAAACAGTTTAACGACCAACTATATGGCCGGAATAAAAATTCCGCCCGTATAGTCGCGGTCGTATAGTTGTCCACACCCTTGACAAAATAATTTCTGAAATACTGAGAGTTTAACGACCAACTATACGGCCGGAATTAAAAATTATGCCCGTATAGTTCCGGCCGTATAGTTCAGTTCCGCCGTAGATCTAATCTATAGTCGGTTCACAGCTATACGGTGGGAGCTATACGGGCCACGCCCGTATAGTTGCTCGTTACGCAAGACAACTAGGGTTTTCGAGCCCTTCTTTTAAAGCTGATCGCATCTAACCTTTTTCATTAAGTTTTCACAGAGCTACAACCTCCAGCCTTGAAAAATCCTCGCCATCCCTATACAAGCCCTCTAATAACATCCGTGCAGCGAAGTCATGCAGCCCTTCTGAAGAAAATATGCCCTGAGAGGCAATAATAAAGTTGTTATTATATATTCCTTATATATGATAGATGTTTATTTTACATGCTAGACTTGTATTGATCGGAAACATCAATACATGTGTGTTTAATAAACAAAAAGGGTTCCTAGTTATGCCTCTCTTATAGACTAGCTTGTTGATTAACAAGATGATCAAGGTTTCCTGATCATGGACATTGGATGTTGTTAATAACAAGGTCACACCATTGGTGGAATGATGTGATGAACATTCATCCGAAGTATAGCATTACGATCAAGTCATTATGTTTATATTGCTATAACATCATACGAAGTAATCTTTATCCTTAGACCATGAGATCATGTTAATTGCTAACACCGGAAGAGTATCTTGATAACATCAAACGTCACACCATAACAGGGTGACTATAAAGACGGGTTCAGTACTACGAAGGTGTAATGTTGAGGGTCATGGATCAAGAGTGGAATTTGTCAATCCAGATGACGGATAGATATACTCTGGGCCCTCTCGGTGATATCACATTAAGATAGCTTGCAAGCAAGTGATGTGATCACTGGAATGTTATATCACGGGAACAAGAAAAGAGTGCATGTCGGTAACGAGATCAAACTAGGTATGGAGATACCGATGATCAAATCTCGGACATGTAATATATCGAGAGACAAAGGGATTTAGTTACAAGCGTTAAAGGTTCTCACGATCACAAAAGTCATCGTTGAATGTGTAGGAGTCAGTACGGATCTCTAGGTCCCGCTGCTGATTATGGATCGGAGAAGGGTCTCGATCATGTCTGCATTATTCGCGAACCTTAGGGTGGCACACTTAAGAGTTACCGGACACCATTTTGGAGCACATATGTTTCAGAAGAAAGAATTGCAAAGCGCAGGAATTGTTTCAATAGAACCGGAAATTGTTTCGGGTGAAATTGCAGAAAGTGGTTCTGCATGTGATATTGAAGTATTGCAAGGGGCTATATGTGAATGTTTGTTCATTAAAGTAATTAACAAAATTCTGAATAAATTTAATAAAAAGAGTTTTATTAAATGAGAGAGCATTAAATTTGGAGAAATTTAATGCATTTAAAGTGGAGACTTTAAAAGGGAATGTGAAGAGGCATATTAATGTCGAGGGGTTACCACCACATGAATGGGGGAGGTGAGGGGTCACCCCCCATGCGCCGGCCATGGAGAGATGGGGCACCCCCCTCCTCCTATAAAAGGCCACCCATTCACTCCTTCATCCACACACCTCCTTGTGAAGGATCTCTCTCCCCCTCTAGAATTATTCCCCATGGTCTCGGATTAGCGAGATACATGTTGCCGGTGGCATTTCGTCTAGAAGGAGTTGCAGCTTCCGCTGGATCCCTAGAGCGAGGAGGTGGAGGTTGTCCGGTGGCTTGAACGTGTGTGCGAGTGCGGATGCGCTGCTGAGTTGCGGCACTCAGACTTCCTCACGATCTTGAGATCGGCAAGTGTACGACTACATCAACCACGAGTTCCTACTTGTTAACAAAACTCGTTGTCTTCGAGGGTAAGTTCTCTTTGGATGTATGTCCACCCGTTGCTTTGTACCTAGTAGATAGATCTTGGCGTGTAGTTCACACCGTAGGAATTTTTTTGTTTTCTATGCTGCGGACCCAACAGTGGTATCAGAGCCTGATCTATGCGTAGGTGCTTTGCACTGGTAGTACACATATGTTTATATGTGGGCGATGATGATCATGTTATTGCATCCTCTATATATTTTGTATATTGGTGGCATAGTGGGATGAACCGGCCCGAACCAACCTTACATGTCATTGTACATGAGACTGGTTCCACGACTGACATGCAACTTGTTTTGCATAAGTGGCTGGCGGGTGTCTGTCTCTCCTACTATAGTTAATATCTGATTTACAACGAGTTGCTAATAACTTATTTATCCTCGTTGTGGTTCATGTTCGTAGGTGAGAACGGTTCTATCTCCGAAAGCCCTAAGCCACGTAAAACTTGCAATTGATAAATTAGAGGCGTCTAGTTTAGATCGTTGCTGGGCTAGTGTATTGATATGGTATTGTTGTAAGTAGATGTATGATAAATAATCTTACAACACACTCAACGTGTAAGTTCCACAGACCTTGGCCTTACACACAAAGGAATGATAGAGATCATACCACGATGCAAGTGATAGAGATCAAATGCATGGACCATATCATCTCACTTTACACATTAGATGTTAGCATCTTATACTGCTACTTTGGCGCTTTTGGTAGCATTATAAGATGAACCCTCATTTAGATATCAAGATAAAAATGTGTTCTTCCTTAAGTATGCACCGTTCTGTGGATCGTGTTTTGAGACATCACGTGATGATCGGGTGTACTCGAATCTACGCTTTCATAGGAACGGGTGTAAGACAGTTTTACACACGCGAATACTAAGGTTCTTACTTGGCGAGCCTAGCATGTACAGACAAGGCCTCGGAACACGGACCGAAAGGTTAAGCATGAGTCATATAGTTGATATGATGCCCATATAGATGCTCGCCTTTGAAGCTACATCAACTCACGTGATGATCGGACTTGGTGTAGTGGATTTGGTTCATGTAATCACCAAAAAGACACGAGGGATGTCGTTTTTGAGTGGGAGTTCATTAGTAATTTGGATTAGTTGAACTCAATCTATCATAAACTTAGTCTAAATGAACTTTACAAATTCCGTTGTAGATGGCACCACCTGCTTTTAATTTCAATGTGTTCATGGAGAAAGAGAAACTTGCTGCGAATGGTAGCAACTTCACCAACTGGGCTATGAATTTGAGGATTCTCCTCACTTCTGCACAAAAGCAATATGTGCTAGATGCGCCGTTAGGCCCCCCACCAGCGCCTGATGCCCCTGACGAGGAAAAGAATGTCTATGTGACTCGTCAGGAGGACCACAACTTAGTTCATTGCGGCATACTGTATGGGCTAGAGCCAGAACTTCAAAAGCGTTTCGAAAATGGCAATGCCTTTGATACCATGGGAGAATTGAAAATGATTTTCGATACCCATGCTGCCATACAGAAAAGTTCTTTAGCTGCATGATGGAGGAAAACAGCTCCGTTAGTGAGCACGTACTCAAAATGTCTGGGTACGCCGATAAGCTTGTGTCATTGGGAATAACGATTCCCATTGACTTAGGCATACATCGTGTTCTCCAATCTCTGCCACCTAGCTACAAGAGCTTCGTGATGAACTATAATATGTAGGGCATGAAGAAGTCTCTTCCCGAGCTTCTGTCAATGCTTAAGACTGCAGAAGTGGAGATTAGGAAAGAACATCAAGTGTTGATGATCAATAGGACCACCGGTTTCAAGAAAGACAAGAAAGGCAAGCACAAGGGAAAGAAGGGTAGCAAGTCTGTTGCCACGCCTGAAAAGAAACCCCGAGCTGGCCCTAAGTCTGACACCGAGTGCTACTATTGTAAGGGGGCTGGCCATTGGAAGCGCAACTGCCCCAAGTATTTGGCGGACAAGAAGTCCGGCAAGGCAAACAAAGGTATATGTGATATACATGTTATTGATGTGTACTTGACTAGTACTCGCAGTAGCACCTGGGTATTTGATACGGGATAGGTTGCTAATAATGTAACTCGGTTCAGGGGCTACGGAACAAGCGACAACTAGCAAGGGATGAGGTCAGAATGCGGGTCGGCAATGGATCAAAAGTTGATGTGATTGTCGTCGGGACGCTACCTCTCCATTTTCCATCGGGATTAGTTATAAACCTAAATAATTGTTATTTAGTGCCTCCACTGAGCATGAACATTGTATCTGGATCGTGTTTGATGCAAAGTGGTCATTCCTTTAAATCTGAAAACAATGGTTGTTCAATTTATAAGAATGATATCTTTTATGGTCATGCACCTATGTTGAATGGTTTATTTCTGTTGGATCTCGATAGTAATATTACACACATTCATAATGTTAATGCTAAAAAGATTAAACTTGATGATGATATGTCTACATATATGTGGCACTGCCGTCTAGGTCATATTGGCGTTAAACGCATGAAGAAACTCCATTCTGATGGACTTTTGGAATCACTTGATTTTGAATCATTTGATACATGTGAGCCATGCCTTATGGGCAAGATGACTAGAACGCCGTTTTCCGGTTCAATGGAACGGGCGACAGATCTATTGGAAATCATACATACTGATGTGTGTGGACCAATGAGTGTGTCGGCGCGACGTTGATATCGTTATTTTATTACTTTCACTGATGATTTGAGTAGATATGGGTATATCTATTTGATGAAACACAAGTCTGAAACTTTTGAAAAGTTCAAGGAATTTCAGAATGAAGTGGAAAATCATCGTAATAGAAAGATCAAATTTCTACGGTCTGACCGTGGAGGAGAGTATCTAAGTTACGAGTTTAGCACACACATGAAAGAGTGTGGAATAGTTTCACAACTCACGCCTGCCGGAACTCCACAACGTAATGGTGTGTCGGAACGTCGTAATCATACCTTATTGGATATGGTTCGATCTATGATGTCTCTGACTGACTTGCCACTGTCATTTTGGGTTTATGCACTGGAAATAGCTGCATTCACTTTAAATCGGGCACCATCTAAATCCGTTGAAACGACACCGTATGAATTACGGTTTGGAAACAAACCTAAGCTGTCATTTCTTAAAGTTTGGGGATGCGATGTTTATGTGAAGAAACTTCAACCGGATAAACTCGAACCCAAAGCGGAAAAATGCGTCTTCATAGGATACCCTAAGGAAACAATTGGGTATACCTTCTACCACAAATTCGAGGGCAAGGTTTTTGTTGGCAAGAATGGATCCTTTCTTGAGAAGGAGTTTCTCGCGAAAGGTGTGAGTAGTCGGAAGGTAGAACTCGAAGAGGTTATTGAACCTTCTCTCCATGGAATGGCGAGTGGCGCAGCACCGGAAGTTGTTTCGGAGTTGAATTCACCTGATGAAGAGAGAGCTAATGATAATGATCATGAAACTCCGAAAGAGGACACTACCAAACCTCGAAGGTTAAGCAGGACACGTGCAGCTCCTGAACTGTACGGTAATCCTGTTGTGAATTTCATGGTTGATGAAATGGATGACCCTGCGACGTATGAAGAAGCGATGATGAGCCCGGATTCCAACAAATGTCTAGAAGCCATGAAATCCGAGATGGAATCCATGTACGAGAACCAAGTTTGGAACTTGGTGGACTTACCTCACGACCGAAAGGCCGTTGAGAATAAATGGATTTTCAAAAGAAAAACTGATGCTGATGGTAATGTGACCATCTATAAGGCTCAACTTGTCGCAAAGAGGTTTTTAAAAATTCAAGGAGTTGACTACGATGAGACATTCTCTCCCGTAGCGATACTTAAGTTGGTTAGGATTATGTTAGCAATTGCAATATTTCGATTATGAAATATGGCAGATGGATGTCAAAACTGCGTTCCTCAATGGTAATATTGAAGAAGAGTTGTATATGATACAACCTAAGGGTTTTGTCGATCCTAAGGATGCTAATAAGGTATGCAAACTTCAGCGATCCATCTATGGACTGAAGCAAGCATCCCGGAGTTGGAATCTCCACTTTGATGAGGTGATCAAAGAGTTTGGATTTGTCCAAACTTATGGAGAGGCTTGTATTTACAATAAAGTGAGTGGGAGCAATGTGGCATTTCTGATATTATATCTGGATGACATATTATTGATTGGAAATGATATAGATCTTTCAAATTTTCGATGAAAGACCTTGGTGAAGCATCATATATATTAGGCATTAAAATCTATAGAGATAGATCAAGGCGCATAATTGGGCTATCGCAGAGTACATACCTTGATAAGATATTAAAGAAGTTTAATATGGATGAAAGTAAGAAAGGGTTCTTACCTATGTTGCAAGGCAAGACATTGAGTAAGACTCAAAGTCCGGCTACGGCGGAAGAAAGAGAGATGATGGATAAGATCCCCTATGCCTCGGCCATAGGCTCTATTATGTATGCCATGCTATGTACAAGATCGGATGTAGCACATGCTATTAGTTTGACTAGTAGGTACCACTCTGATCCAGGTTCGGAACACTAGATAGTGGTAAAGAACATCCTCAAGTACTTGAGAAGAACTAAGGATATGTTTCTTATATACGGAGGTGAAGAAGAGCTAGTCGCTAAGTGTTATGTCGATGCTAGCTTTGACACCGATCCGGATGACTCTAAGTCTCAATCTGGATATGTATTTCTCTTGAACAGAGCAGCAGTTAGTTGGAGGAGTTCCAAACAACCTGTGGTGGCTGGTTCAACGACGGAGGCGGAATATGTTGCTGCTTTAGAAGCGGCGCAGGAGGCGGTTTGGATGAAAGAGTTCATTACGAAACTAGGTGTGGTTCCCAGTGTGTTGGACCCAATGGTGATCTATTGTGACAATAATGGAGCCATAGCCAACGCAAAGGAACCGAGGTTTCACAAGAATTCCAAGCATATTAAGCGCCGGTTTCACTCCATCCGCGAGCATGTCAAGGATGGAGATATAAAGATTTGTAAAGTACACACATGTAGCAGATCCGTTGACTAAAGTTCTCCCTAGGGCAAAACATGATCAACACCAGAACTCCATGGGTGGTAGATTTATCACTATGTGAACTAGATTATTGTCTCTAGTGCAAGTGGGAGACTGAAGGAAATATGCCCTGAGAGGCAATAATAAAGTTGTTATTATATATTCCTTATATATGATAGATGTTTATTGTACATGCTAGAATTGTATTGATCGGAAACATCAATACATGTGTGTTTAAACAAAAAAGGTTCCTAGTTATGCCTCTCTTATAGACTAGCTTGTTGATTAACAAGATGATCAAGGTTTCCTGATCATGGACATTGGATGTTGTTAATAACAAGGTCACACCATTTGTGGAATGATGTGATGAACATTCATCCGAAGTATAGCATTACGATCAAGTCATTATGTTTATATTGCTATAACATCATACGAAATAATCTTTATCCTTAGACCATGAGATCATGTTAATTGCTAACACCGGAAGAGTATCTTGATAACATCAAACGTCACACCGTAACAGGGTGACTATAAAGATGGGTTCAGTACTACGAAGGTGTTATGTTGAGGCTCATGGATCAAGAGTGGAATTTGTCAATCCAGATGACGGATAGATATACTCTGGGCCCTCTCGGTGATATCACATTAAGATAGCTTGCAAGTAAGTGATGTGATCACTAGAATGTTATATCACGGGAACGAGAAAAGAGTGCATGTCGGTAACGAGATCAAACTAGGTATGGAGATACCGATGATCGAATCTTGGACATGTAATATATCGAGAGACAAAGGGATTTAGTTACAAGCGTTAAAGGTTCTCACGATCACAGAAGCCATCGTTGAATGTGTAGGAGTCAGTACGGATCTCCAGGTCCCGCTGCTGATTATTGATCGGAGAAGGGTCTCGATCATGTCTGCATTATTCGCGAACCATAGGGTGGCACACTTAAGAGTTACCGGACACCATTTTGGAGCACATATGTTTCAGACGAAAGAATTGCAAAGCGCAGGAATTGTTCTAATAGAAACCAGAAATTGTTTCGGGTGAAATTGCAGAAAGTGGTTCTGCATGTGATATTGAAGTATTGCAAGGGGCTATATGTGAATGTTTGTTTATTAAATAATTAACAAAATTCTGAATAAATTTAATAAAAAGAGTTTTATTAAATGAGAGAGCATTAAATTTGGAGAAATTTAATGCATTTAAAGTGGAGACTTTAAAAGGGAATGTGAAGAGGCATTTTAATGTGGAGGGGTTACCACCACATGAATGGGGGAGGTGACGGGTCACCCCCCATGCGCCGGCCATGGAGAGAGGGGGAACCCCCCTCCTCCTATATAAGGCCACCCATTCCCTCCTTCATCCACACACCTCCTTGTGAAGGATCTCTCTCCCCCTCTAGAATTATTCCCCCATGGTCTCGGATTAGCGAGATACATGTTCCCGGTGGCATTTCGTCTGGAAGGAGTTGCTGCTTCTTCTGGATCGCTGGAGCGAGGAGGTGGAGGTTGTCCAGTGTCTTGAACGTGTGTGCGAGTGCGGATGCGCTGCTGAGTTGCGGTGCTCGGACTTCCTCACGATATTGAGATCGGCAAGTGTATGACTACATCAACCACGAGTTCCTACTTGTTAACAAAACTCGTTGTCTTCGAGGGTAAGTTCTCGTTGGATGTATATCCACCCGTTGCTTTGTACCTAGTAGATAGATCTTGGCGTGTAGTTCACACCGTAGGAAATTTTTTGTTTTCTATGCTGCGGACCCAACACCTTCCACGTCAACCAGGTCTAGAAGAAGAAAGATGAGAAGCCCGTGAAGAGGATCGAGGAAGCAGAACCTAAAGGATCATCGTCATCATCTAGCCTGGAAATCAAGCCTCTCCCAAATTGGCAGGACCTGTTCCCACAGAGGATGTAGATGATGAGACAAGCTGAGCGGGGAAGGAACAAGGCCTAATCCTTATCGTTACAACATAGGATCCTATTATAAACCTCCTCTTGGTCAATCACCTCTTAAACCTAATAAGGTGCGGCAAGATGAGATTCATGATAAGATCCGTGAGTTAGAAAAGGCTTCTAAGGTATGTGTTGAAACAATTGGAAAGGGATTGACTCCTACTAGATGATGAGCAAAGACCTTGAGAAGAAGGTCGATGCAATCGATGGTAGAGTTGGTTTCTTGATTAAAATTGTCTTTGAGTTAACAGATGAGAAGAAATTCCTCAAGTGGAAAATGTTGAAGCTCCAATACGATGGCCAAGCTCAGCATTCGCTTTGAAAGCATAGTTAAAGTGGGCAATGTAAAGGAAGAAGGCGACACTCCATCTACCCAAGAGAAGGAATAGGTATCTACAAGGAGTTAATTGATCCTGCCTGGCTTGATTTCAAGCTTGGGGAGATCTTTAAGACCTTGTAATCTATCTTATATGTTTTATTATTCTTGCATTAGTTCACATTAGAAATAAAGTTTGCATCATTATAATTCCCTTCAAGAATAGGTGGTCCTTTTTATGAAATTCTGAGTTTATTATTATATATGGAGCAATATTGAGTTTGCATTTGCTTTATTGATATATGAATGGCTTGAGTATGATTCTACTTGCACTTGATAATAGCAATAGGAGTCTTCCACACCATTGGTATTAATGGAACACATAAAGATAATTTGGTCAATATGCTGTAAGATTACGGTTTGATTCAAAAAGAAAAATGATCTATACAATTAAGTATAAAAAGGAAAACCTTGAACAAAGGAAAATGAAGTGTTATCTAAAATAGAGTGAAAACAAGTCGTGGTAGAATCTCAAGTCATAAGAATGCTTCATATACAGTTGAAATTTGATAACTGAGATCATTGAACTTTGAATTCCTACATAAAGTGGAATATATGGCTAGCTCCTTTGCACAACACTTAAAACAAAAGTGTGAGCGTATATGCAAAAGAAAAGAAGAAGAAAAGAAGAAAAAAGAGCGAATGTGCAAAGAGGAAATAAGCATATGCCACTATATTGTAGTATGACAAAGACACAGTTTTGAGATTTTGAATCCCAACTGAATATGTTGATCCTAAAACATTTGGGACTACCTCGTTAACTCATTCAGTTGAATCAGACTCTTTTACATTATGTTGAGATTCATCTTTTATAAACTATTGATAACTAAGGTGTGGAAGCCTTCCAATACTATTCAAATGGTTGGATTAAGGTACTATTCATGAACTTATTCCCATGTATCGTACATGATAAACACATGCTGTAATTGCCTGATTTATTTTATCGACTCAGCTTCGTGAATATGAGGATCACATCCATTAAGCAAAAATCTTGCTCGGGACGAGCCAGAGTCTAAGCTTGGGGAAGTTGATGAGTGCATATTTACATCATGTTTTACATTATTATGTTGCATTATAGATGTAGGATTTTGGTATTTTACGGCGCTTGCGCGCATATTTTATGTCTGTTTTCACTAGGATCAGGACAGATGATGGATCCAACAGATGCAATTATTGAAGAAGTTGGATTGTGGAGAAAAGGAGTCAAAAACAATGTAAATCGCCTATTTGGAAAATGTTAATAATACGAAAAGAAAACCAGAAGCGAATAGAGGAGGCAGAGAGCATAACGACCAACTATACGACGGGAGAATTTTCTCCGGCCGTATAGCTCTGGCCGTATAGCCGGCGCCGCCTCCGCCTCGTCAAATAGTTTCACCCCGTTCAATTGGTTCGAGGGGATGACATACAGAACACCCAGAAATCGCGAATACCTCACCCCCGGAAGGCATCTAGAGGGGAACTCGTCCACCAGGGATCCATCTTCACCCTGCGCAGATCCAGGAGGCTAAGGCATCGATCTTCATCAAGCACCGCTGCATCACCACCATCCTCATCCATCCCACCTACATCTTGTTTAGATCTTGTTGTAATTCCTATACTCATTGTAGATTTATACAAGTACTATTCATATATGATTGTTCTCATTACTATTGCCATGATGTTTATTGCCTCCATGTCTGAGTAGATCCTTAGTTTTTGGGGAGATGGTGAAACCCTAGCATATGACTGAGATGAGATGGAGATTATTATGTTATACATCATTATGTGTATGTGTTAATTGTCTTCATCTTGATATTAAGGAGAAGTGCACCTTCTTAATATTTGCCTCTTACGAGGACTTGATGGAGGGGATTACTTGTTAGTAGACGCATGGATGATAGCGCTTACTGTGACTATAAAACTATTGTTATTCCTTACGTACTAACTTGTGGAACCAAGGAGAACTCATCAAGCCATGTCCATGCCATGGGAGAGATCCCTTAATAGCGCGGTAATGCGATGGTTGTCGGTTACTGCCTACTGTGGTTATGATGACGATATGTGCAGCGGTTGCTGGCAGATCGTCCATATATGGAGCTCCTCGCACATACATACACACTATGAGAATATTCGTTATAATACTCCATGAGAACACCCGGTGGCTATAGGAGCTTGCCCGCCATGAAGGGCCGCCCGATTCTCATGAGAATATCCGGTGGCTACAGGAGCTTGCCCGCCATGAAGGGCCGCCCGATTCTCCGCCGAAACGTAGCAATGCAGCGGGGAGGCGCCGCTGGTGGAGCGCTCCAGGGCGCACGCTCGCCTCGGTGCTGGAGCACATCCACGCCGGTAACACTCCCCGCCTCGGCTTCCCTCGCAACCCGACGCCGGTGACAAGGGCCAGGCACCGTCCTCCGGCCAATTGGCTGCCGAGGAGGATGGCCAGCTCCTCCTCCTCCGCAGGCTTGGCCTCCCGCTCCTCCGGGTCCATGCCGGTGGCATCACCGCCACTACGGCCTGTCAAGCGCGAGCCAGAGACGCCGATCCGCTTGCCGCCGAGGACTAGGTCACGCGACATCGTCATCAACGAGCCGCGCACACCTGCGCCACCCACTGGCCGTCTCCACCTCCGCCAGCCAAAGATGGAGCCGGCAGACTGGGCGGTGCCTATCGACGAGGATGCCTTCGCCATGAAGATGACGATGGAGCAATCCCTCCGTGACGTCGCCCCCTTGTCGCAGCCTGCATCGCCGGACATCCTCGCCTGGTCCAGGACGGACTGGAAGGACATGGAGCGGCGCCGCGTCCATCGACAATAGGAGTAGGCCAAACGTCAGGCCTGGGCTGGCCGCGAGCTCTCCTACCAAGGCGCGCCGCTCGTTGTTCTCGACAACGACGACGCCGGCCCCTCCTACCAGCCTTGGAGGTGCGGCGACGATAACTAGCGTAGCTCCCGCCCGCCGTAGGCGCCGAGCGACGACGACGGCGACGACCACCCGACTACACCTGCTTCTACAACAACTTCAGCATGTAGAAACGGTGTCCGACATCGGCATAAGTGGCGGCGACCTTTTTAAGTTTTTGAAGTTATTATTTAGTCTACTAGTAGTTTAAATTTGGGTGTTTGCTCGAATTCTATGTAATATATTTGTATTCGCCTTTAATTAATGAAAACCACCTATATTCGTCCAAAGTTCGCTAAAATTTGTTGAATTGGGAACGTGAGTGAGAAATTCGGCATTTTCATGCTAAAATCTAGTTCTGTCCGGCTCATGCTCTAACCGCCGAGAGAGCGTTATCACTCATCCCCTCCTCCCCATCCACCCACCCACCCCAGGAGAAATCAAATCGCCTGAATCCTAACCATTGTCATCCTCCACGCCGGTTAGGGTTTCATGGCCACCCCACCTTCTTCCTCCAGGTCGGCCCTTGACATGCCCACCTCACCGTCTTCCCTCACGCCGGTGCTTGACATGACCACCTCACCGTCTTCCACCAGGGAGTCCCTGATCCGCCCGGCCCAAGTTTGAGGGAAAGGCGGAGGCGGAGTTAGAGACGGAGTAGGCAGCTGCGACGGGAACGTCCGGTATTTCTTCTATGCCTACTCCGCGGTGTCCGCCCCGCGCTCACCCTCCCCACCCGCCAGGAATCGACCGCGGAAGCCTCGGATCTATTGAGAGGAGGACGGGACACCTCAGCCCACCCTGGCCTACTGATATTGATATGATGATGAAGATTCCCACCCCGTAAGATCTTGCTCGCAGTCTAGTCTCTCATTACATCCTCTTTCTGATTTGTCGAAATCGAATTGTTTTGTTTGTGGACGTTAATTTGTAGTTAAATTGCAGTCCAGTTTCTCGTGGCAAGGTTTTAGATCTCATCACGCCATGATATAATATTGGGTTATTCGACTCCTAATAAGGTTATCAAAATTATTGTACCAGTCATCAGGTGTCAGAGGCAGATTCTCTCCTTTCTCCTGTACAGCAGTAGCTAGGACTGTCTTAGGACAAGGTGTTGTTTGGCTCTATGCCAGTGTTTAGCGCTATGCAGGTCTGGATTGGAGCTCCGATGCGTGCGGGTAGCATTGGGCTAGCTAGCTTTGGAGGTCTTCCTCCTCCCCGTGGTGCTTCAGAGGGTGAAGCTAGAGGCGGAGAGGGGCTGCACCGCCGCCATCTCCTTCAATAATCCCGTGGTGGATCTACCAGATCTTGATCTGGGGGAGTGCGGCTGTGCAGGTGAAGTGGTGTTTCCTGTCCTCGCTCTTCTTGTCAACCAGCATGGAGATGGAGAAGGTTTGAGAGGGTTTGGAGCTCTGCCTCGGCTTGCACAACAAGGATTTCTAGCTTCTTTCTTGTGGAGTTCATCAGTAGAGGACGACATGTGACGGCGGTTGGCGGCCCTCCTCAGCCCCGCATTGGCTGTTCTACCTCCTGGCCGTAGGCCAATTTGGAGGCACTTCAACTCTGGCTGAAGATTCCTTAGGGATGTCGCCCTGAGTGGTTCGTCCCCAACGACGGCATCATTGCACTGGCCGTCGATTTTCCATGGCATTGCGGTGGAGAAGGGCCTGATGGACTTGATGGCTTTTTGCACTTTTTTTAGGGGCCCTTATAGTAAAATTTTAGGGCCTGTTTGTATTTTTCTTTCTATTTCTGGACCGCTTTGTAATTTCTTTCCACCGTTCAATATAAGCAGCTGCTGGGTCTGATCCTTGTTAAAAAAACTTGGCCGTGTCACCATGTTCAATCTGCTGAGATGTAGTACACAAATAGTTCTTATGAACTCATCCAACTTGTTTTCCCATTTCAGGAAAGATGATTCAGAAAGTTTGTGTATTCCTCTGTTGCAGCCTGAAGATCACTAGTAGAAAATGGGCCGTTGGTTCAGGCCACTAGTCCCGGCCGTGGCTGGGGCCGGGACTAATGGTCCGAACCAGACGGCCCGAGGAGGCCGAGGTACTTTGTCCCGGTCCGTAAGAAACCATTAGTCCCGGTTTGAGATACAAACCGGGACAAATGGGTCTGGGCCGGCGCGCGTGCTCCTCGCAGAACCTTTAGTCCCGGTTTGTATCTCAAACCGGGACTAATGGCCGGGCCCTATATATATATGCACCCAGCCCTCTACTCTCTCCTGTTTTTTTCCTATGTGAGAGGTGGGTATAACTTTGTGCTAACTTTTTTTTCTTCATATGCACTAGAGGTGTTCGGTGAAATGCATGTTAGTGCGATGCCACTTGAGTTCACACAAGACAGAATATGATATGAGGTGCTAGAGCGACACTTAAGGTTTCTCCTCTTTGTTTTGAAGTGTCCTAAAAGGTTAGCAACTATTTTCTCGTTTTGACCGCGCGGTACTAATTTAAGCATCATGATTACGTTTGATATATATGCATGGTTGTATGATGCAGATGAGCCACCCATGGATGTACGGTGCTCGACGCTCTGACGCTTACAGAGAAGGCGTGCGTTCTTTTCGCCTTGTGGCCAAGGCGAACAAGCGGCAGGATGGTTTTGTGTTATCCATGTGTTGAATGTCGGAATGAGCAGGCTCACACTGCCTCAAGAGTCATTCAGAGCCACCTGCTTCGGTCCGATTTCATGTCCGGCTATAATGTTTGGACCAAGCACGGAGAAAGAGGTGGGAACCGGTGGAAAGCGTACATATATATACTGAAAAAATGGCGGGAAGACAGAGGTGGGAATCGGTGGAAAGCGCGAGAACGCAGTGGTGCGGGAAACTTTCATCCCGGGTGGGGGCTCAAACCGGGACAAAAGATGGGGGGGCCTTATCTTGGGGAGGCTTATCTGGGAGGGCCTTATCTGGGGGGTGGCTAACCTTTAGTACCGGCTGGTGGGTGCAACCGGGACTAAAGGTGGTTTTTGTGTCATCTAACAAAACTGTCGGTGGGATAAGGACGCGTGGGTAACCTTTAGTACCGGGTGGGGGCTCAAACCGGGACTAAAGCTGTCGGTAGGATAAGGACGCGTGGGTGGACGCACTGCTCGATGAGATAAAGCATGTAGTGCACGACGCCCTATCAGAGGAAGAAGACAAAGTAGAAGCGGCGTCGTGCCTATAAAAGGAGCATCGATACGCCAAGGCAAGCAACTCAACAAGCCAACATGGATGGAGAGTTTCATCCCCATGGATGGAGGAAAGGGTTGGGAAATCTCCCGTGGCGGAACTTCTCAAAGATGCCCTTGGTGCACACGCCCTATGGCATCTTCGGAAGTACCGCCTCGGAAAATATTTTCCTGCTAGCCCGTGAAAGACTCCATCTCCGCCTCCCTGGGGTTAGAGGTATGGTGGAAGCCATGGGATAGAGTGGAGAGAGGCGGCAGATATGAGTCTAGATGTGCTATGGCAATGACCAAGCCTACATATATATAGTGAGAAATGGCGGGAAGTCACAGGAGGGAAGCCTAAACCCTAAACCCTAAAGGAGCTACCCTCATACGGAGAAAGCTATAGGGGTAGACGATTTGGGGCCTCGGTCTAGGGTTTCGCCGGAGGAAGACCACCGGAGCGTCGGAATCACATGAAAATGGCAAAATGGTTAATATTTGACTAGTTAGAATAATTATTTTATAAAATAGAAAATGGATTTGAATCTCTTATTCAAATGCGAGCACTTTTTATGTTAAAAATTTAGTGAGATTCAAAAATATGCAAAATATAATAGTTAATGCATTTTTAAATTGGAAATGGCAAAATGGTTATTAGTTTCACTAGTTAGAATAATTATTTTATAAAACAGAAAATAGATTTGGATTACTTATTCAAATTCAAAAACTTTTCATGTTGAAAATTTTCTCAAATTCATAAGTATGCAAAAACTGTATAATTCAAATGTTTAAAAAATCTAATAGCTACAAATTGTAATATTTGAAAAAACAGGCGCCAACTTTGGCCCAACGCGCGCAAATTTGGTCCTTTAGTCTCGGCCCAGAACACCATCCGGGACTAAAGGCTCTGGAGGCGAAAAGGCGCCCAGAGCCTTTAGTCCCGGTGCGTGGATGGAACCGGGAGTAAAGACCCCCCCCTTTAGTCCCGGTTTATGCCACGCACCGGGACTAAAGGGTGGGGGGTATTTAAGGCGTCGCTTCTTCCCCGGTCGAATCCATCGACCGAAGGAAGCACATCGCGAGGAGCTGCGTTACACCGCCAGGCTGCCAAATCTCCGGCGCCGTCCTCGGCCGCGCCTCCCCGGCTGACCTCCCCGCGTCGCGCCTTCCCTCGCTGCCACAAGCTCCTCCCCGCGTCGCGCCTTCCCGGCTGACCTCCCCGCGTCACGCCTCCCTGGCTGACCGCCCTGGCCACCATACCTCCCCACGCCGCTGCGGCCACCCACGTCACCACGAGCTCCGCCACAGCCCCGGCCTCGCCCCTCCCCTCGCTGGTATATAGGAAATTTATTTGTATATAGGAAATTTATGTTTATATATATAAATATTTGTATATATGAAATATTTGTATATAGGAAATATTTGTATATAGAATTTTTTTGTATATAGAAATATTTATATATAAGAATTATTTGTATATAAGAAATATATTTTTATATATAGGAAATATTTGTATATAGGAAATATTTTGTATATAGGAAATATTTGTATATAGAAATATTTGTATATATGAAATATTTGTATATAGGAAATATTTGTATATAGAAAATATTTGTATATAGGAATTATTTGTATATAGGAATTATTTGTATATAGGAAATATTTGTATATAGGAATTAGGGTGGTAGTGCTCGCGGGCAATCAGACTTAGGGTTAGGGTGGTGGTGCTCGCGGGCCACCGGACTTAGGGTTAGGGTGGTAGTGCTCGTGGGCCCTCGGACTTAGGGTTAATGTGGTACTGCTCGTGGGCCCCCGGACTTAGGGTTAGGGTGGTAGTGTTCGCGGGCCCCCGGACTTAGGGTTAGGGTGGTAGTGCTCGCGGGCAGCCGGACGGAATTGCGTGTTCATATTATTGTTTAGTATTATTTTATGTAGCAATATTGAATGAAAAATGTTATTGTGTGCATTTTGTAGAAAACTATGGATCCAATCCAGAGAGACCTAGCACAGGAAGAAATTCTCGAGGATATGATCAACGACACCCCCCATGTTGATCCACCCGAATCTCCGTCGATTTATCTAAAGTCGACGGCTCCGGTGGTGGAGAAGCCGACGACGAGGTATATATATGAAGTCTGGTGATTAGTAGATGCATTAACTGAGTTGTATATATATAAATTGACAAATGTTTCTTCTCTTAGGCCTCCACATCGAGCAAAAAATATTCGAAACATGGCCCAGCCAAAAAGTTGGACGCATCTATGCGTTATACAATTACGCTGGTATCACTACGGGGTGAACCGTTGGAACCTGAAAAGGCTAAAACTGTATTTAAACAACAATGTGGAGTTATGGTTAGGGATCGCATCCCGATTACCGTTCAAGAGTGGAATAAGACCAAATGGGCGAAAGAGGGTGAGTATGTCGCCGACAGGTGCAAAGAGGGTCTTTGGAATGACCTCATGACACATTTCACCCTGCCAGAATGTGAGGATGATGCCGACTGATGTGCTCGTCATTGACGTGGGAGTCTCTTCTTCTTTTGATCCCCGGCAACGGCACCAGAAAATCGCTTGATGGCTCAATACACGGCGCCCAGAAAAGTGCTTGGAGCGTGGTGTTGATGTAGACCTCGTTGGGAACCCCAAGAGGAAGGTATGATGAGCACAGCAGCAAGTTTCCCTCAGTTATGAAACCAAGGTTTAATCGAACCAGTAGGAGCAAGGAAACACCTCAAAGGTGTTACTAGCTAAGCTTTGGCAGGGCGCACTACCGGTGCTAGTAGCAACGTGGAGACCTGCACAACACAACCACAAAACTTTGTCTCCAACTTGCGATGAGGTTGTCAATCTCACCGTGTTTTGCGGAAAAAAATGGATTAAACGTATCGAATGGAAAAAAGTAAAAGTTTGCAGAAAGTAAACACAAAGCAGGAAACAATTGTAGATTGTATGTAAAGAAAAAAGGACCGGGATCCATAGTTCACTAGAGGTGGCTCTCCTTAGATAGATAATATGCTGGGTGAACAAATTACAGCGGGGCAATTGACAAACACCGAAAAAGCAATACATGCATATACTAATCATCTTCACTCCTTTGAGACTTGATTGGGCATTACAACATAATACATAGACCACCATCCAACTGCATCTATGACTAATAATCCACCTTCAGGTTATCATCCGAACCCCCTCCAGTATTAAGTTGCAAGCAACAGATTATTGCTTTACGAACTGCGTGTAAAGTAAACAATACGATTGTTCTATGAACAAATGATTGTTGTTTTCTCCCTAGTAGCAACAACACATCTAGTACCTTAGAGATTTCTGTCACTTCCCTAGATTACCAGAGGCATGAACCCACTATCGAGCATAAATACTAACTCTTGGGGTTGCTAGCATCTACTTGGCTAAGATAGCTACTAACAACGGAAAGCATGCAAGATCTCAAATAACAAAGACATGATAGAATCAATAATCAATCTGAAATAGCATCTCAATATCCATCGGATCCCCGCAAACACAACATGTATGAATTACAAATAGATGATCTTGATCATGAACGGAGCTCACAAGATCTAAACATGAAAGCACAAAGGAGGAGAAACCAGCCATCTAGCTACTACATGGATCCGTAGTCCAAGGATGAACTACTCACGCATCACACCGGAGGCTTGCATGGTGATGAAGAAGGCCTCCAGGGTGCATTCCCCTCTCCGGCAGGGTGCCGAGAAGAGCTTCAGATCCCCCCGATCTAGGGACAGAGACGACGGCGGCTACAGACTCTTTAGTGGATTTTTGATCGGGTACCTAGGGTTTTCATCCCGAGGGCAACTTATGGGCGGAAGGAGAGGCCGAGGGGGTGCTGGGGCGGCCAGACCACCCCCTGGCGCAGACCAGGCCTGGCCGCGCGGCCAGGTGGTGTGGCCGGGCCCCAGCCCTTCTCCGTCTCGTATTCTGGCACTTGATCCCTTCCGGAAAAATAGGCACTTTGGCTTTTGTCCCGTCCAATTCCGAGAATATTCATTTTCTGACTTTTCTGGAACCAAAAACAACAGAAAACGGGCAGCTGGCACTGTGGCTCTTGTTAATAGGTTAGTCTAAGAAATCATAATAAAAGTACTCCAAAGTTGGAACAAAACACAAGAAAGTGGATAAAACCAAGAATGGAAAAATTATAGATACATTTGCAATGTATCACTGACACAGTTGCATTGAGGAAGAAAGTCAAGCAGTGGACTCTTACGAAGATGGCCGAACTATTCAAGAACTGGAAGAAAGCATTATGGCAAAAGTATCAAAAGACGAAGAAGACTCCTAAATTTGAATGCTATCTAACGAAGCAGCAGGCTAACTCCGATGCATTTATGAATTACAAGGAGTCACAACCTGCTATGGAAATGTCGGAAAAAAACAAGGAAAATGCCGCGATGAAGAAATATCACCATCACCTGGGGCCAGGGGCTATGCGGCTGCCATGCCAAAGTGGGATGCTAAAGAGAATGAGCTGCTTGCTAAAGGGATCACTCTAGAACCAATACGCGAAGAATGGGATCTGAGGGCAAGGAATTGGTTCCTTGGGCATGGGAGTGAGTATGACGAAAGTACAGGGAACCTTATTTGCAGTGACGGGATTAGGATACCCCGGGATACATGGCAGAAAGTGGTGAAGGAGATTAAAGCGGGGACAACAAAGTTCCGTCCCGATAGAGAAAAGACTTGCTGACAAAGGTCCTCGGGAATGACGAACGCGGAGGACGTGTACGAGGCATTGGCCCTAGTTATACGTAGGAGATGGGGTTTCCCAAAGACAGAGATACTTACAAGAGCCGAGAGAGAGCAAAGAGGCGACGGCAGGAGGAGGAGGGAGACAGGTTCACCGAGTTGCTAGGAACACTTCGAATGCATCAGCAACAGATTGACGAACTTCGAGGAGCAGCGCGCCTGCAAGATCCTGTACTCGATATTACCGCCGTCCCATCTCAGCGGAGAAGCGGCGTGGCTAAATCGGAGGTCCCTTCGGACGATGCACGTATGGTAGATGGCGGTCCCGGCTACCCCGTGGAAGGAATCAATGAGAAGGCATCTTGTGAGCTCCATCAGAAGGTGAAGAACCTATCCATCAAGGTGGCGGTCGGATGTACTTTACCTTGTCCACCTGGCGCACGCTGGCATGGCCGTGAGATTCCCGCTGGCTATGCTAAAGTTGCTGTGGATGAAATCGCAATGGGGTGGGACTCAATGGAGCTTGACATCCCTAGACCTGAAGGTGAGAGGACACTCGGAGAAGTACTGGGTGGTATCATTCTATGGGACAAGAACAACATCAAGCTTCCAGGCTGGACGCCAAAGCCAACACCGCCTCCGAGTGGTCGCATGTCACCTTCACCTCCATCACCTCCAAGAAGCCCACCCCATAACTACGACCACCACAACCGGAGTCCATCTCGATCTCCGCCGCAGCCTCCGATTAGTACTAAACGACGCAGGAGCCTAAAACAACAAATGTCGCCCCTCCCAAGAGTACCTCATAAGAATCTTCCTATCAGACCTTACGATCGTACTGACGAGGAAACCGACATGATCGTATAGGCCGAATGTGTTGCGCAGCTTCAAAAGAAGAAACCCGAGCCCGCCCAGGTATACACCGAGAAGCAAAAAGCGTATGCACTTTCTTTTCTAAACACAAAATCTCAATATGACTTGCACCATAAGCCATATGACTATCGACGCACACTTCAGAAGGAAGTGAAGAAGAGCAAATCAAGTAGAAGTGCAAGCGAGAGTAAATCATCAAGTCAAAGTGCAATCGGGAAAAGAAAGGATGTCCCCTAGCTCGGGGAACAGGCCAAAAAATCGACCCCACCCCTCAAGGTGGTATCCCATGACATTCCCTAGCAGAATATGGAAGAAGCTGCGAAGCTTGCGGCCTCTATGAATGTGACTGTTGAGGAATTGCTAGGTTCCCAGCACGACAAGTTACCCAAGGCTCAGGTAGTCCCTACATATGTCCCAGGGAAGCCTCTAGTCAGCTTTGAGCAGTTCCAACAACTGCCAACACAAATGCAGAGTTTACATAAATGGTACTTGAAAGCCGTAAAGCAGGAGAGAATAATGATCGTGGCAAAAGTCCCACATGACTACTACTTCCGAGAAGAAGAGGTCCATGTTGAGTTTCCAGAACTCTTCCAGTTATACATTTTCGACGCCCTCGACAAAAGTCTCATGAGTTGTTCATTTTTGTAAGTTGTTGAATTCATTGTCCATATATAAGTTGTTCATTTTTTCAGTTGTTCAGTTCATTGCATGTAATTATCCTAATTATATCCTTTTGTACTCTATTATTATGCAGAATGAAGATCATGGAATGTAAAAGAAGGTCAATCTTTAGTGTTGGGTTCATTGACCCAGATAAAATACATTGTCAGACGCTAAAGGATAAACCCGAGGACACGCAGGAAAACCTACTAAGGTTTCTAACGGAGCAAAATTTCTGTGACCAAATACTGTTTCCTTACAATTTCGCTTGAGGGTCTTACTCTATTGTACAAATTCTCTTTTGCTTACTCGATGTTAAGTGTAATTGATCAGTTACTGATGTATATATAAACGTGTACAGTTTACACTGGATTCTCATGGACATTCAACTTGATAAGGGAAGAGTTGAAGTCATGGACCCATTAAAGAGACCCCTGGAAATGTTTAGGGACATACATGACATGCTCCAGAGGTAATTTTCGCGCTACATCAGTCTCTTTCGTTGATTTCCTGAGATATCACGTAATAAATAACTCATTCATTTTCTTTACCGGGTAGGGTTTGGAACCAGTTCAAGAGTGCGGTTACGGGTGACTTTAGTGAGAAGCTGACGTTTAAGCCGGTCTCGGTAAGTAGTACGCGCATCTCTTTACTTCTATTTTCAATACAATTATGATGGTGGATTATTATTTTGATTGAATTCTATTCGCGTAAAGTGCGCGAGGCAGCCACCGAAGACGAATCTATGTGGATTCTACGTTTGCGAGTTCATTCGCACGTTTACCAGTGAGCTGAATGATTATAGAGTCGATGTAAGCAATACATTCATAACATTATTTTTATTACCGTCACTTTTTGTTATCATGATTGATATTTATATTGATCTCCTTTTCTTATATAGTTCGAGAAAATGCGGGATCAGCTCCTACCACAGCAACGCGTAGTAGCAATTGCTGAAGAACTGGCAGGATTCTTGATGAACGAGATGATAGATGACGCCAGAAAATTTAGTGTGAATAGGCGCCGATGATCCCTAACCGTGTAATTGAATAGACGGGCTCTAGTCCCGATAATTATGATCTCCAAGTGTAACTATCATGTATATATTTGTATGCTCGATCTTAAGAGAAGTTATCTTATGTATGCACGAACATGTACGGTATGTGGTAGCGTAGAAAACTATTTTGAAATGAAAAAAAGGATACAAATTGAATTCTCTGTCGCGGCAGAGAAAGTGCCTAAAATTCTGCCGCGGCAGAGAACCATTTGTCCCGGTTCGTAATACGAACCGGGACTAATGGGGGGGGCACCCAACGCCCGCAGAGACAGCCACGTGGATGCCCATTGGTCCTGGCTGGTAAGAGGGCCGGGACTAGTGGGTGGGCCTTTAGTCCCGCCCCTCCAGTCTCGGTTACCAGGACCAGGACTAAAGCCCCTTACAGGCTGGGACTGGAGGCCCGTTTTCCACTAGTGAGAGTATGTCACAAATTCTCTTTTTCATTCATTTTCTGTTTCGGCAAGTGCATTTTGGGCAGGTTTCCGGCCCCTGCCGTTCAACTTGGCCTTGTTACCATGTTCAGTCTCCTGAGATACATACATATAGTTCTTATGTACTCATCTAGCTTTTTTTCGTTTCAAGGAAGATAGGTTTATTCTGGCTGACACCAAAGAGTATGACACAAAAGCTTTTGCTCATTTATATTCTGTTTCTCCATCTAGTTGAAATCCCATATCATTATTTATATCTTCTAACATAACATACAACCATTCTTCTACTCACTCATTTACCGGGTCTGCCCACTTCAGGACTTGGATAGCCAAACATGTTTTGACCTTTTGGGATCCCTATGGGCCTATACCTATTTATGTCAGAAAGGATAGTTCAGGACATTTTCACACATATCCTTCTCTGGGTGGGCCGTTCCCCAACCTTGAGGAAGTTGGAAGTGCTGTTGTTTCCATTTCTCGTAATGGTGGCATTGACATGTAATGTTCTGATCTCTCTCTCTCTCTCTCTCTCTCTCTCTCTCTCTCTCTCTCTTCTGGAAAAGAAGAATATTTTACCTTCTCTGAAGAACGTAACATCTATTACTCGTATGTTCTGATCTAAATTTAGGTCCGCGGAACTTTCGAAACTTCCACCCAGGAAGCGTCTTAAACGTAAATATCTTTACTGGCCAGATGGTACAGTTAATCTCTGCACAAGGCTTGAAGCAGCCAAGATCGAAGATAAGAAGCTTTGCAGACTGGTTCAAGCTTTACTGGACAAGTATTATGACAATCATGACAATAATGAGGTTTATTTTGTGTCCATCTTGCTCTCCTTCACTCTGTCCCACTACCAGGCTTGCGTTGTGTTCTATTGGTACTGCTTTGTGCATGCAACGTTACTGATCCAATCCATGCTTATTATAGGATCGTGTGGTTGAACTCAAAGATATTGTTCATTGGCAATCAATCTCTAAAGGTTTCTATGAATGGTACTATCATCTCAATATCCGTGTGAAGACCATGGGCATAACCGATCTATACTTTGCTGAAGTGGCACGTGATCAGATGGATGATATGCTAGGATATTATATCAGGTTTCTCTCCATTGTTGGAAGCAACGGTAGCTTACACTCTTATCTCAAATTATGCATAATTGTGAATGTGTTTCTGGTTTATTGTGGAACCGTTACTATTGGCCTGTTTGTCTGCCCATTGTGCCATCTTCTGCCATGCATAGCTTTATGTTTGTAATATCGCAATCCAACTGGTTCACGCACGGCCAGTTGTAGGTGCTGCAATCATGCATTTTTGCCACTTATTCGGCTTTTCTCGTGTATCCGAGCCAGACTATGTATCTGACACTTAAATGATAAATGTCCTATCTGTCTTCCTTCAGATGACGTTATCTGCTATGGTTGTATAAACAATGGAAGTACTGATATGAAGCACCCCATTGCTTGTGAATTTGAACATGGACACACGGACATTTCTTTCCCACATGGCTTTGGTCCCTGTAATGAGAAACAATGGCGTGACTCTGCTATGGTGATCTATATACTGGCTAACGCTCTAGTATCTTCAATTTTACTTACCTGTGGTCCATCTTTCACAGTTGCACATTTTGCTGCGTCAATGTTAATTATGTGTTTTTTATCAGGAAGCGGAGGATGAAAAGGTGAAACAAGCAAACATGGAAACGATGTTCGATGTAAGTGCCATAAATTGTGTGGTAAAGAACCATTTTGTGGCAACTTGATTTTGGCACTTTACTAATTGTTTCTTTTGTGTTTATTATCTGCTGAAGTACGTTGACGATGATGATTATATGTAGAATCTCCGCGAAGGACGTATTCATAATCTCAAATTCAACACTATGGAGGTTTGAATCCCAATCTCCTTCAATTTGTTTGTAGTTGTTTGTCTGTCAAGGTTTTGTCCGAGTCCCACGTGAGATTTTCGATATTTTGGAGGAAGAAACCTGAAAGCTCTTGGATGTTGGTAGTTACCACACTATTCATAGTCCCATCCCTGATTTCTGGGGATATGCTTGTGAGAAGAATATGAGCCACTTGCCTTCGAACTGTGCAATAGTTCGCTGATGTTTGTATCCTGTAAAACTTGATGATTGTTTTGTGGTCACTAAATCTGGTGTCTATATTTGGTGTTCGAAACTCGTGTGCTATTAGTTTTCTTTACTCTGTTTACTTGTGCCATGTAGTACAAGATTAGTTGTGCCATTGCATGTTTTTGTTTAGATGACTCCATATACTTGTTGACCATGCTGAGAAAAGTAGTGTTGTTGCTGTGGTTTAGAAACCTGAACCACTATGCAATCAATAACTTTTTTTTGCGGGTGTGCAATCAATAACCATAGTTGGTATGTAATAGAACTAGAATAGAACATCACGGTCCATTGTACTATATATTTTGCCATCAGCCACCCTTTTGAATGTCACAATATATTGTACTGAGTTGAGCTAATTGTGACAGTGTTGTGATCTCATCTAAATGTTAAAATTTTGTGTTCTTTACTAGTTCTTTCATTTGCTGCCATTTTGCAGAACGTTAAACAATTGCTCAAAGGAACGTGCTGAAGAGTCAGGGTGTCCCTGCATATTATGACGGTGTTTTAATTTTATCAGTCGTTTGAACTCAGTGGAGCTTGCGAGTATGTCGTACGGTGAACTTGTTACCAAGTTAAACACTTGAAGGTTGAAGAAGTGCTCCGTGAAATGAAATGTGAATACTGAAGAGTCAAGGTGTCCCTGCTTATTATGACGGTGTTTTCATTTATCAGTAGTTTGAACTCAGTGGAGCTTGCTGGTATGTCGCACGGTGAACTTGTTACCAAGTTAAACACCTGAACTTATGTTAGCTATTATGACGGTTGTGTGTAGTATCATGTGTGAACATGGCTGGAAGACTTCTCTAGTTTCTTGTGTGTGTTTTTTATAATTTTTATCATGTCTGTTTTGAATAACTTATTTGCATACCACAGTCTGTGCAAGCACCATGTAGCTCCACAGCGTGGTTCGGTGCCACATTCACTTTTGGCCCTTTGGGCGTTTTATTTGCATACCTAGTTGCTTTGATGGCACATTTCCTGCCACAGTATAAAATTGATTCTAGGGTGCATGTTGGTAGCTGTGACCTGTGAGGCAAACTCTGGGCTTTCTAAGCAAGAAGCATGTACTCGGTATATTAATTTATGCATTTGAGCCTTTTCTGGAATGGGTGCCAAGGCTGTTTAGTTCAAGAGTGAACTGGAATTCCAAGCGAATGGCTGCGTTTGTTTTTATAATCGACAGTGTATGCAGGCACCGATGAACATTATTTTTAAAGTGAAAGCTGGATATATCTTAGACACAACTGATTGTTGTCACGAAAATCTGCCGCTCAACACCAACATAATCTAAACTCCTAGAGCCAAAACCGAATAGGTCTTCTCCATCGTCTCCTCGAATCTATTTTTTTCCTAGTTTGCTCGTAACAAAGCCAAACAAGGTCACGTACGGTTACTCCTTGGGCTTAACAAATAAGTAATAAAATAATACGGCCATGATGCTAATCACACCTGATGTGTACATGAAATTTGTGGTTACACCTCTCCTAATGTGTCTTCGTGTGATTTGGAAAATTCCTCTAGTTTAGCATCAGAGACTTGATAGACTTGTCTCAGTTAGCGACCTCGTATAACTCTAAAAATTTCTGAATCCATCTAGGACGTGTTCTATGCAGCTTCTGGTCCATGCAAAATCCGTGTTGCACATCTTCAACAAAGAATCAATCAATTAGCTTGACCCACAACTATATTAGTTTGGCCCATAATTTTCTAGTAGCCAAATTATGTATCTAACACATGCCCCCGTTTTTGGCACAATTGTATTATCAAAAACAACAAACCATTAACTAGGATGATGTTGATCAATTCACTGGCTACATATGATTGCTTAGGATGATGTCTAAAGAACACATCGATCAAATTTCTTAGGACGATATTTCAAGCAACATATCGGCCAAAATCTTCTTAGGGCGATACTCCAAATAATATATCGGCCACAAAATCATTAGCCTATTGCCACAGGATACTATTTTTTCAATTATTTTCCATTGAGGGCCTTTGGCAACTTCACTCCCTACAAAGATTGTACAAAATATAAAATTCCAGGAACAATCTCTACAACAGTATATGGTCTTTCCCAACTATATATAGTCCTTCCCAAGTGAATAGTGAAGCTGTGAAGAAGAACCATACAACTGGATCGAGATGCTTCGTTGCACACACGAAGCTCTCGGAGAACTTGGAGGAGGTGACATCTCCAATTGAATTCTATAGACTTACCCACACTAACAAAGAAGACATCATGACTACGGAAGCCAAAGATGCTTATGTAAGATATTTTTAATACTGCTACTATTTTGTAATGAATAAGCTTTTTACTTCAATATTTCTTATGCTTTCATTTGAACTTATTTGCAGGATGCATGATGACCATGAAAAATATATCACGCATAGAAGATGAGACTGAAAACACAGAATTGCAGATTATTGAAGAAGTCTTGAAGGAGAAGAGCACAACGAGCTCAAGCACAGGTACATTCCTCTCAAATTTGGGAGTTGGATCAATCTCAAAGAAGAGCTCTGTGTCCACAGCACGCATCCGAGAACTAGAAAACAAGCTTGCTGAACAGGAGGAACAATCACTCCTCGTAGCTGAAAGGTACAAACAAGAGATGCAGGAAAGGATGGAAGCCCAAGATAAAAGATTTGAAGAAATGAAAAATAAATAAGAAGAGGACCATGCAGCTCTAATGAAGACACGGAAAGGGAAAAACCGAGCAACTGAAAAGAAGCAGCAAGAATTAGAAGCCACATTTAGTTTTATCTCAAGGACATCACAGCAGCAAGGACATAGCAACAACTCAACAACACATCCATCTTGATGAAATTGTTCATCAATATGGTTTACTTGGTTGTATCTTCATGTTAAAACTATTTTATAGAATTATATCGCTGCCATTTTATATATTGGTTCTAAATTTTATTTGTTCGTATGATAATTTTTTCATTTTTTGCATAATTATTAACGTAACAAAATTACTGACACTGTCATTACTAACCCACGTGTCAAAACCATCTTGGTACTACTTGTCCGAACCATCTTGGTCCCACCTGTCCAAACCCTCTAGGTCCCACCTGTCAGATCCCTCCAGGTCCCAC
Source organism: Avena eriantha (assembly GCA_910589775.1). Taxonomy (NCBI): domain Eukaryota; kingdom Viridiplantae; phylum Streptophyta; class Magnoliopsida; order Poales; family Poaceae; genus Avena; species Avena eriantha. The sequence goes on from OU342742.1 coordinate 5,162,477, forward strand.
CTGTCAGAACCCTGTCGGTCCCACCTGTTAGAACCCTCCGGGTCCCACGTATCCGAACTCTCTGGGTACCACCTGTCTCAACCCTCTTGGTCCCACCTATCAGAACCCTACCGGTCCCACCTGTCCGAACCCTCCGGGTCCCACCTGTCCGAACCATCTCGAACCCGCCGTTGGTCCACTTGTAAGAACTGCTGGGTCCCACTGGTCATAATGCCACGTCAGTAAATTACACTAAATTAACAAAACGCCACATTTGTAATGATGACATGTCCTACACTCCCTTCTAATTTACAATGGCAAACTTTTCATATATATCATGACAAATATTTCAGTCATCGATTGCACACGATTATTGACAAAACTAATATCGTCAACTAATATAAGTTAAACAATGACAACAAATGCAAACCGTGGTTATGGATTTTTTATGACGCGGATTTTATGACAAAATTAGTGACAACCCATTTTTGTCAACATCATATATTCATTGACAAAATATGGATATTAAGTGACAAAAGGGGTCTGTCAATAAATACCATTTCTGTTGTAGTGTGATATAGGCGGGGCGGATCTGGGCATGGAGGCCCTTGATCCGTGCCCCCATGTTGGTTTGCTTTAATTCCTTGCCGATCCTAGCCATGTGGCGGATCTAGGCATGGAATAATTCTTTTTTTTTGGATTAATGCAATCCAGCAACCGATCTCTCCCCTCTCCCCTGCATGGAGGCCTTTGCTTCTTTTGTTCATTTGCTTTTGTAAAAATCTGTACGAACCTTCCAGATTTTTGGGCATGGATCTATGATTAGGGTGTGAGAATTAGTTTATGTGCAATTTTATCATCTGGATCTTGCTCATCTGGATCTTGCTGAGATCTTATGAAATATGCATGATACTATGATAAAGCATGTGAAACCTTTGTGTACTATGTATGAACCTTGTGTGATATGAATATTGGGTATGCATCTTTTGTGAACAATCTACTGTTATTGTTTGAATCATGGGCTATAATTGTTCAATTTTCGTTGCAGTTCTATGAAAGTATGTTCTTTCTTATTTTCTAGATTGAATTGTGTATGAAACCTCTCTAAATCCTGTATAGATAGTGGATGTATTTGCTGCTAGATTAAATTAAATCTTGTATGAATATTGTTACATATTGTGTGAAAAAAATATATGGAGTTTTTGAAGTTTCATTCATTGAAGATTCCAGATCGTCATATATATGAAACTTATATGAATCTTTTATACATCGTAAAAAAAGTATGGATCTTGTAAGGATTTGTTGTAAAAGTTCACTCAGATATATAGGATGTGATGGTCTTAAAAAATGCATTATGTATATTTCCTTGTAGAAACATGTATGAAGCATGAATAAAACTTATGAATCTTGTATGAATACTTTCGATGTGGGGATGAAACATGAATGAAAAATATGATATAGATTGCATTTATTGAAAATGGTACTGTTAAAATAAATTTGCAATTACCAGTTAAATAAACAAAATAATATTTTCTCTATGTAACAAGTGGGGAGGCAAACAACGACGAAATATGTATAAAACTTGAAAACACTAGGGCCTGTGAAGCAAAACTATAATGGACTTAGGAAGTGAGGTGGGAGGATTATTCTTTAAAAAGAGTAGCACGAATCTCCAACAAATAGAGGGCAGAGATTGTGCCAGGGCCCAACTTAGGGGGGTGGGGGGGTTGCATTCCCGTGTTGGACGTCTTTGGGGCTAGCGCATTGGCACCGAGAGAGGGCGATGGCTTGGCAGAGTGGTGGAGCTTGCTCAACACTCCAGTGGAGCTTCGTAAGGACACATACACTCTCTGCCACGTTGGTCAATTGGGAGACTTTGAAACACCAAAATGCGGTGTTTTCCGATCGCGCGGGGCTCTCCACTTCGGCTATCCTAGCAAGAGTCTGGTTCAATACCGAGATTCTTAGGCATGGTAGGGAGGCCTATATTTTGGCTTCGAATGGGTGGACTCATAGTGAGTAGTCTCCGCGTGGGAATTTGTAACGTGGATTGTCACATCCGTTAGGCTTGTGTGACTTTGTATGCGTATTCTAGAAAAAAAAACAAGTGATAATGAAAATGCAACGTTTGGTGTCGGTGCCATATTCCCATCTTGCTCTGGTGAAACACGAACCTAAAAAGAATAATGATCACCGGACACATACACATGGGAAATCAATAACGATCAGCCATGGATCTTGTCTTTGACTGCTATACATGTCGGTGCCCCTTTATTTTAGATGACAGCATGGAACATAAATACATAATCAATCATAGCTAACTTATTACCATCTCATCTAAAAAATAACTTACTACCATGCATGCATGTCACACACAAGGAAAGGGTGCTTATAAGTAGCATCGCGGTGCTAGCTCCTTCGTAGCAGAGCACACACCACCTAGTCGAGCTTTACATTCTTCTTCTCTAACATGGCTTCAGGCTCAGCCACTCACGCTCTCAAAGCGGCCATTGTCATCACTGCGGTCCTGCCTTCCTCGGGGGCGGCACCGGTGAGGCGATGCAAGGACTGTGGCTCATACTGCATCACAACGTGCAAAGTCTCTGTTCCCCTAAAATGCAGCAAGTACTGCGACGTTCCCAGCTGTGAGGAATGTATGTCCTCCGAGATCAAGAAGTGCAAGGCCAGGTGTACCGGCACCGGCAGCTGCGGCTAGTAACCTTGTCTCCCATGTCCTGCCCGTAGAATTTACCGACGAACGCTTTCTCAAAATCAATCCAATTGTTGATACTTTCAGCTGGAAAGTTGTTCAACTAGACCCGTACTGGCCTTTCCAACGTCTGTGGCACATATCTAACCACCCATCTCAAATTGCATGTGACAATGTGCACTGCAGTGGCATAGTCAATGAGCCAATCCTCCGGCTTGATGCTGTCGTCATATGTCTTTGTACCTCTGGCTAACTGGAACTTCTCCATAGGTGGTTCCCTCATAATCCAAGGTCCAAAACATGCTGGACCCGGAGGCCCCTGCAGGTCAATCATTTCTAACCTATGGATCCTGTCCAACCTTAGCCTGACATCGTCTGGCTGCAAGTTTCTGTTTCCTAGCCTCGAACCAATCACATGGTGATCCGGTCTTGGAGATCTGGCATCAGCCATCGCCGAGTAACCATCATTGTATAGATCCTGACCCGGACGCACATACTGTTGTTGCATTGCCGGTCCAGCACTTCTCTCCAGCTGAGGTTCATATTGTTGCTGATGTTGCCGAGGTGGGTTTTGCCCTGCTCCCACCGAGTTACGCGGGCCGACATTGCCATTCCCACCGTTTCTCTAACCGGCATTACCTTGGTCACGGTTACCTCGGCCAGCTTCACCTTGGCTGGTATTGTGACGATCCTCATCAATTTGCACCTTTGCCTTTCCCGGCCTTTGCCGGATCATATGGCACTATCTGCTTGTTTCTTCTTCCGAGGTTACCGCCTCTTCTCTTCTGAGATGACTATGTGGAGAAGATTCTGCTCCAGTGGACTTAGCCGGGTTATTCTTTGTCGAATGAACTACGCGCGAAGCTCCAGGTTGCGCCGGGTTTCCCTTGTTTATTTCCTCATTTTTCTCACATGCTAACCTCAACAAATGGTTAACTCTCTCATGCTGCCTTTCTCGGGTCTCCCCGGTCAAACCCTCTAACTCGAATGTGGCAGCCCTAAGGCTTTTCGTCGGGGTGCTATATCTCTCCAGCCCTGCTCTCACTAGAGTAGCTGTCTGACTCGGCTTAGGAACATATTCCTTGTCTATCTTAGTGATCAAGTTTCTACCTCTAATCTTTATCCCATCCATCCGAGTCGGACTAAGCCGGTTCGCTTTTGCGTATTCACGCAGAGTGATTTTCAGTGACTGCTGCAACTCAGCTACCTTTTCGCCCCACCTAACATTTTTAGCCTAGTTTCTTCCAGTTCGGCCTGTGCCTGAGTGGGATCTACCACAGGCGCTATGGGAGTAGCTAAGCTATCTATTGCCTACTGCAGTACATTCTCTGGCCTTTCTAGAGGGGAAATCTAGACCTTGCCGCCTTTGGCGTAGCGTCCGGATCTGGCTCCGGATCCTTGCCCTTTCCAACATCTGGCGCGGTCATCATAACCTCAACGCTACTAGTAGGGTGAATGATACGCACTCCGCGAGCTACGCTGAGAGGTGGTTCGCCTCCCTCGACGACGTGTTGTGGGTGAATGCATGACTCATCCACGCTGACATAAATCTTTTGGGCGCCAAGGTTAATGAAGAGGTCGTTCCTTGGCGGGGGACGGTTACCGAAACTGCGAGCGTTGTCGCTGACATAGTCCAGCGCCCCGAAGTGCTGAACGAGCCCGGAGACGATGCGTTCGCCGGTGTTGATGAAGTTTCCCGTCTGGATTCTTACTCCTGCTAGCGCCGTTAGCCCCACAGTGGGCGCCAACTATCGTGGTGGTGGCACGATAGATGCCATGTATAGGCTAAGAGTGGGGCTAATATGCACTAGAGGAATCCAGGCAGGGATAGTGTGGTGATTCTACACACAGAAGTTTGTATTCTCTCTTAATCAATGGTGGATTACAAGGGCTCCTCGAGCTATTCGTGGGAAGGAGACAATGCTCTTACTACCCACACACTACACTCCAGGATTTTCCCTTAGTAAAAATGACCAACCCTCTCTATGGAGGCCCTGGTGCTTGATGCGCTCGACTTTCGACGTAGAGCTCGTTGGGAACCCCAAGAGGAAGGTACGATGAGCACAGCAGTAAGTTTTCCCTTATTTATGAAACCAAGGTTTAATCGAACCAGTAGGAGCAAGGAAACACCCCAAAGGTGTTTCTAGCTGAGCTTTGGCAGGGCGCACTACCGGTGCTAGTAGCAACGTGGAGACCTGCACAACACAACCACAAAACTGTGTCCCCAACTTGCGATGAGGTTGTCAATCTCACCGTGTTTTGCGGAAAACAAAGGATTAAACGTATCGAATGGAAAGAAGTAAAAGTTTGCAGAAAGTAAACACAAAGCAGTAAAAGATTGTAGATTATATGTAAAGAAAAGGACCGGGATCCATAGTTCACTAGAGGTGGCTCTCCTTAGATATATAACATGCTGGGTGAACAAATTACAGCGGGGCAATTGACAAACACCGAGAAAGCAATACATGAATATACTAATCATCTTGACTCCTCTGAGACTTGATTGGGCATTACAACATAAACCGCCATCCAACTGCATCTATGACTAATAATCCACCTTCAGGTTATCATCCGAACCCCCTCTAGTATTAAGTTGCAAGCAACCGATTATTGCTTTACGAACTGTGTGTAAAGTAAACAATACGATTGTTCTATGAACAAAGGATTGTTGTTTTTTCTCCCTAGTAGCAACAGCACATCTAGTACCTTAGAGATTTCTGTCACTTCCCCAGATTACCAGAGGCATGAACCCACTATCGAGCATAAATACTAACTCTTGGAGTTGCTAGCATCTACTTGGCCAAGATAGCTACTAACAACGGAAAGCATGCATGATCTCAAATAACAAAGACATGATAGAATCAATAATCAATCTGAAATAGCATCTCAATATCCATCGGATCCCCGCAAACACAACAAGTATGAATTACAAATAGATGATCTTGATCATGAACGGAGCTCACAAGATCTAAACATGAAAGCACAAAGGAGGAGAAACCAGCCATCTAGCTACTACATGGGTCCGTAGTCCAAGGATGAACTACTCACGCATCACATCGGAGGCTTGCATGGTGATGAAGAAGGCCTCCAGGGTGAATTCCCCTCTCCGGTAGGGTGCCGGGAAGAGCTTCAGATCCCTCCCGATCTAGGGATGGATATGATGGAGGCTACAGACTCTTTCGTGGATTTTTGATCGGGGACTTAGGGTTTTTGTCCCGAGGGAAACTTATAGGCGGAAGGAGAGGCCGAGGGGGTGCCGGGAGCGGCCACACCACCCCCTGGCGCGGGCCAGGCCTGGCCGCGTGGCCAGGTGGTGTGGTGGCTCCCTAGCCCTTCTCCGTCTCGTATTCTGGCACTTGATCCCCTCCGGAAAAATAGGCACTTTGGCTTTTGTCCTGTCCAATTCCGAGAATATTCATTTTCTGACTTTCCTGGAACCAAAAACAGCAGAAAACAGGCAGCTGGCACTGTGGCTCCTGTTAATAGGTTAGTCCAAGAAATCATATGAAAAGTACTCCAAAGTTGGAACAAAACACAAGAAAGTGGATAAAACCAAGCATGTAACTTCAAAAACTATAGATACATTTGCAATGTATCAACATCCCCAAGCTTAACTCCTGCTCGTCCTCGAGTAGGTAAGTGATAAAAAGAAATAATTTTTGAGGTGACATGCACCATCAAAGACTTTATCAAAGTATTTGCAAAACATTCAAAGTTGGGATCATAGTACTTCAATCATAACATGAAAGACAAAGTTCTAGCAATAAGCAAAGAAACTATGATGCAACATGAGAAGGCACAAACAAAAGATTCATGAATAACAATGCTTTGCAAGACGTTTGTTTGTTTCACATAAAGAAAACATAGCATAAAAGTATTTAGCTTGTCCCTTAATAGAGTAGCAAAAAATAAAATGCATAGGACACCTTCAAAGTTCATAAGAGTGACTAGATACAATAGTTTCAAACAAGCAATAACAAGTTATGCATCAATCAACTAGTCTTGGGACAATGCACATAGAACTAAGAATGGCCACTATGCTCTCAAAGTAGGTGCATAAAGATAGAAGGTGGAGACTCAATATAATGGTGGAAGAAAGGCCTTTTGTAAAAGGAAGTAGGGATTCAAGTCTCATAAGAGCTTCCAAAAATTATGGTACTTGTAGTTTTCAGCTCTCATTGCCCCTATCATAAGCATCTTGAAGGTGATTAAGGTTAAAGTGACACAACTAAGAGGATATGCTTGACAAGTTATAAACCGAAATCGCATGCCCCTTACTTACGAAGACCGATCCTCATGCTACTCCACTTCAGTCACGAGTAAGCTCTTGTCATTGTAAGTATATGTGTATCATTAAGAACCGCCAACGGGGTATGATACGTCCATTTTGCATCACTATTCTATGTCTTAATTCACTATTATTCATTGATATATTTCGTATTGAGAGGTGATACTTATGTTATTTCATTTTTTTTGCATGGTTGATGACTTTTGGAGCATGGACCGCTGCAGTCAGGATTCTGATGGAAAAGGCGCTGTTTGCAGGCAAAATTTGCGAAGATCAGAAAATCTGGGAAAATATACGGAAAATTCTATTTTTCCAGAAGACTCAAGATGCCAGAATATGGAGCGGAGGTGGGCCACAGGGGGCCCACACCACCCCATGGCGCGAGCAGGCCTAGGCCGCGCCAGGGAGTGGTGTGGCCACCCTGGCCCACTCCAGCCTCTCCCCTCTGGCATATATCTTCCTCCCGAAACCCTAAGACTCAGGGAGCGACCATAGAAAGATTTCGCCGCCTCTGCGGGGCGGAAAACACCGAGAGAGAAAGATCTCTCCGGCAGACAGATTTCTGTCGGGGAAATTCCTTCCCGGAGAGGGGAGACCGTCGCCATCAACACCACCATCAAGCTGGACTTCATCGGGATCATCATCATCATCATCACCACCATCATCACCATCAGCACCCTCATCACCATCTCCATATTGCTGTAACAATTGGTTGAATCCTCCATTAGTTCATAGGGGAAACTTTCCCGGTGTTGATTACTCTTTGTAGTTGATGCTATTGAGTGAACCGTTGAATTATTGTTTATGTTCAGATTGTTATACATCATTATTCCATCTCTGATCATGATCCATATGATGTCTTGTGAGTAGTTCGTTTTGTTCTTGAGGACATGGGAGAAGTCTTGTTGTTAGTAGTGGAGTTGCGTTGAGAAAGATTCAATAGATTGTTATTTAAGTTGTGGTGTACTTCTTCTAGTGGTGTCATGTGAACGTCGACTACATGACACTTCACCTATATGGGCCTAGGGGAATGCATTATGTATTTGGCTACTAATCGTAGGGTTTGCCGGAGTGACAGAACCTGAACCCCCGTTAGGAAACCATTACACAAGGGACGTAAGGGTCTTAGAGTTGAAAGCTGTGGTTAGGTTTCTACCTTAATTACCTTCTTGTACTTACGGATGTTTGCAAGGGGGTTTAATCACAAGTATGTATTAAGTCTTGGATGGGACGGTCCATTAGCACAGGTTCACCCACACAACACTTAGCAAGCTAGAGAAGATTAATCGACTATATGAAGCGAAAGCACTTGACAGTCTTCCCATGTGTCCTCGAGAACGTTTGGTCATCTATAGAAATACAATCGGATTGTCCTTTGCTGCATAAAGGATTGGGCCACTTGCTGCATTCATTCTTACTATCTTTTATTTACTCGTAACTTGTTTACTTGCTTAATTGAAAACCCCTAAAAATCCGTTTGCTAAGTATTTGCAGAGAATTCCTGATCCATACCACTAGCCAGCACCTTCATCTCCTTGTTGGGTTCGACACTCTTACTTATCGAAAATACTGCGATACACCCCCTATACTTGTGGTTCATCAAGACTATTTTCTGGCGCCGTTGCCGAGGAGTGAAGCGCTATTGGAGAGTGGAACTAGTAAAGGAAACTTCTACTGTGAGTATTGTTTACTTCTACTAGTTGCTTTATTTCAGTTATGGATAGTTCGCTGAGTTTATTATTTGGTAATTCTACTACCACTGCTAAGGTAGTAGATAAGCCACCACCTACTGAGAAAGATGTTTCCAAAATACCTACAATAATTATTGATCGTGTTATGGATAACTACTATGTTGGGGATGGAACTGTCCATCCCGGTGATCATTTACTCTTTATACACGAATTATGCGGGTTGTGCAAGTGTGCAGGTATTACTACAGATCAAGTTAAGAAGAAGTTATTCTCATTATCACTGAAAGGAAGAGCTGAGGAATGGTATAAGCTGCTGAAGAATGGTCAAGCTCTGGAATGGGAGGAAATAGTGCCTCTCTTTTATTCAAAGTTTTATCCTCCTAGTGAAATTCATAAAGATCGGAATCAAATATACAACTTTTGGCCTCTTGATGGAGAGAGTACAGCTCAAGCTTGGGGGAGATTGAAGTTACTAATGCTCAAATGTCCCATTCATGAGCTCCCCAACAATATTATTATCAATAACTTTTATGCAAGGCTCCCTCTACATGATAAAGATTTATTGGATGCTTCTTGTGCTGGATCATTCACTCGCATGGAAGAAGAATCTAAATGAGACCTTCTAGATCGTATTCAAGACAATGCTGAAGCTTGGGAGAACGACAAAGGTAGAAAGTCAGGTATAAATTATGATTATGAATGCATTGAATCTTTTATGGGAACTGATGACTTTAAAAATATTAAAAATGCTTATGGTTTAGACTCTCAAGCTATTGCTTCTTATTTTAAGGCCTTTGCTTCTTATATTGAAGTGCCTAAAAAGAAGTGGAATAAGTATCATGAACCTTATAAAGATATTGCTAAAAGCGTTCCTGCTAGAAGTACTGAAGTTTATACTACTAATCATGTTTTACCTGAACCTTATATTGAGAAAATGCCTTTCCCAGTTAAGGTAAAGGAACATTCTATGATGCCTAGTATGGTTAATGAAAGTATGAATAAGGCTGTTGAACTTGATAAACAAATGGTTGATGAACCTATGGTAGCAAGTGTGAAAGACTTTGTTGCTAAATATGAAAAAGAGGGACACACTATCCTTTGTAAGGATACCTCTAATATTGTTTCACAAAGTAGTTTTATGAGAGCTAGTATTCCGGTGTTTTTTGTTAGAATTAGTGATCATTGCTATGATAGTCCTTGTGATAGCTATATTGTTAAGTTTATGCATGATACTGAAAGCTATTATGAGAGGGGGAAAAGTGTTCTTGTGCATCTCAATAATACAAGTTTCCCCGTTTTATGCTGAAATTTTTTATGTTGCACTTCTTTTGCCTTCTTATGCAAGTTGCCTTTGGTTTCAATAACTTGTTTGTTTACAAAATCCCCTTGCATAGGAAGTGGGTTAGGCTTAAATGTGTGTGTGTGTTTGCTTCTTATTGCTCTCTTTCACTTCAATCATATCCTATGAGAGCTTCTTCAAAATTATCATGCCCATCTTAATGGCTATAAAGAAAGAGCTTTGTGGGAGACAACCCAATTTGTTTTTTCTTTCAGTTTGTTTTTGTTTCTTTGAGTCTTGGAAGTTATTACTTTGGTAATAACCGCTCTTTATCCGTTTTGTTTGGTTTTTGTGTCAAGATCAACCTCTAATGAGAGAGAAGTAAGATTTGGGGAAGTTGCTATCCCGAAACAGATTTTTGTGCTTCACTGTAAAAATTCGTGAGAGATCTCTGTATGTAGGATTGAGCTGTAATTGTTTGTGCTTCTGCCCCAGGTTGTTATTTAACTTTCGTTGGTTTTGCACTTTTTGATTTGAGCAACAGAAGAATTTCGAAAAAATTGATCTTTACCTGCTGGTCTGTTTTGACAGATTTTGCCAATCTTGCATTTGCTTCTTTATTCGATTTCCTTTTTGAATTATTTTTGGGTTTTCGAAAGGAGTTGCTACAGTAGCTTATGTTTTGATGGTTTTCAATCGAAGTTGGACTCAAAAGGTTTTATCACTTCACTTATACTAATGTTGCTAATAAGAACTGTGTGAAGTTTTGTGTGAAAGAAATTTCCAGGAAGTGGAGATAATGGTGTAATAAGGAAGAGAAGGGTTTTATGACTCAAGTAATAAGTATATGAAGATGAAGATACTGATGATTCAAGTGATGACTCCAGAAGGATCCACTAAATACAAAATTCAGAGACCTGCAGAGTCCGTGTTCAAATAGGTAACAGTTCTGGTAAGAAAAGTTCCGCGAAAATACAATGCAACTATATTTTTGCAGTTTTCAGTCAATAAGGAAAGCTATGAAGCGAAAAAGGGACGGAACCGGAGCCAGGGTGGCCCACACCACCCCATGGCGCGGGCCCACCCCTAGCCGCGCCACCAGGTGGTGAGTCCACCCCGGACTCCGCCTCCAACTCGTTTTCTCCTAGTACCTTCCTTTTGAAGTGAAACTTCGTAATATATAACCCCCCGGATCCCCCGAGGTTCGTATATCGTGTTTTCGTCATGTTTTTGTTTCGATCTGTTTCTGCCAGGTGTAATCTCAGATTTGGAGCCACAATGTCTTCCTCTGGAACATCCAAGATTTCATCAACCCATACATGAGAGAATTGAAGATTCATCCCAAGGAGCTCATCAAAAGGATACCACCACCACCGAAGGAGTAATTTGTCATCAGGTTTGGCATCCCCTTGGTTTGTTCCAAGCTTGGGAGAGTGCCGCGGTATTATATCACTATCTTCTATCTTTTTATCTTATTAGTAGAGTCATATCATGAATAGAGGAGTTATTTTGTAGTATGGTTTGCATTATGGAAGTGTCCCCTCTCTCGTTAGATTTGTATCCCTTGGTGTGAGTTTCTGTTATGGAATATTAATGAGAAGTTCTATCATCCACTCTTTTGCATAGCTTATGTTAGTTTTCAATTCATGGTTATATGATTGATCTTGTTGTTAGTATTGGTATCACTTTGGGATCATTGAGTTAATTTAGTTGGTTTTGGCAAACCTGGCTCGGTCAGTAGCAACACCCTTTTTGAGAGTTGAAAAGAAAAAGATAGAAGTACTCTAGAGAAAAAATAATTTCATCATCTTTATTTCTTGATTTGCTCATAAGTCTAGTATTCTCTAGTTAAGATCTTTTGTTCTTCCAAGGAAGATTGCATGTTTGTTTTTATCACTTGTATGATTGTTTGTTTCCTTCAACTCTTATACTTGCTACCCAGCCTTGCTAGCCAAAAACTTGCACTGAGAGGGAATTCTTCTCGTGCATCCATCTCCTTTAAACCAAAACCTTTGCCATTTGTGTCCACCATACCTACCTAGTAGCATTATTGCTATTCCAAGTAAATTCTTGTTTTATCTACCTCCCAAATTAAACTTGTTATGTGAAAATTAGTGATTAAAGCTCCCACGAACTTGATGGCACACTTTACTTTCTTGCATTTAATAAACTTGAGCCATTGGGTCCTTCTTTGTTGCGTATATGCTTGTGCTTTATGAGATGAAGTTAGCAGTACCATGTATCATGGGGACCGCTTTCAACGCTTCATTGGTACTTGTACCTAGTTGATGTCATGTTCTTTTGCTTATGGATCCCGGCGATGTGAAATAAAAGTGGAACTTGTAAGATCATGGAGTTTATATGTGTGTTAGAGAAACGCCTGGGCCGTTAGCCTAAGCCATGTCTAATCATGGTGGAAACTTGCAGCATAACTATAGTGAGCATTCTATGAAGCATCCTCAATAAAAACCTATGCAAATAGCAAATAAAAAGATCGCTGAGATGCTCACTGTCTGCTTGCCTTGTCATTTTGATTATGGGATAGCTCCTGTGTCATGTGCAAGGGGTACCCCGTTGGCGGTTCTCGATGATACGCATGTATTTACAATGACAAGAGCTTGCTCGTGACTGAAGTTGAGTAGCATGAGGATCGGTACTCATAAGTAAGGGGCATGAGATTTCAACTTATAACTTGTCAAGCATATCCTCTTAGTTGTGTCACTTTAACCTTAATCACCAAAAGATGCCTATGATAGGGGCAATGAGAGCTGAAAGCTAGTAAGTATCATAATTTTTGGGAGCTATTGATGAGACTTGTAATCCCTGCTTCCCTCTGCGAAGGGCCTTTCTTTTACTTTGTAGTTGAGTCAGTAAACCTATTCCCTTCTATCTCAGCAAGTATTTTGAGTTGATGTGTTTCATTCATTCATATGATGATTTATGCATTCATGTTTCTTATATTCCTTGTTTTGCACATTGCTCTTTTCTTGAAGTTTACTACTTTGAAAACCAGCTATTTGTGAACTCCAGCAAATTATCAACTATTCTTCGACCAAGAGCTAAGTTTGCCATTACCAATTATGATTCACTTTATGTATCTTTATTGTGTTTCCTTTACTCATTGCAAGTTGAGTTGTATAATAGTGAGTTGTCTTCTATTATGATCTATGTATTAGATGAATGTGATGCTTCTTGTCCGTATTCTTTTATCGACTCTTCACTCCATAAACATGAGGTCATGTTTATTGAGCTCCGTTTCACTTAGGGACAAGCGAAGTCTAAGCTTGGGGGAGTTGATACGTCCATTTTGCATCACTATTCTATGTCTTAATTCACTATTATTCATTAATATATTTCGTATTGAGAGGTGATACTTATCTTATTTCATTTTTTTTGCATGGTTGATGACTTTTGGAGCATGGACCGCTGCAGTCAGGATTCTGATGGAAAAGGCGCTGTTTGGAGGCAAAATTCGCGAAGATCAGAAAATCCGGGAAAATATACGGAAAATTCTATTTTCCAGAAGACTGACGATGCCAGAATATGGAGTGGAGGTGGGCCACACGGGGCCCACACCACCCCATGGCGCAGGCAGGCCTAGGCCGCACCAGGGAGTGGTGTGGCCACCTTGGCCCACTCCAGCCTCTCCCCTCTGGCGTATATCTTCCTCCCGAAACCCTAAGACTCGGGGAGCGAACACAGAAATATTCCGCCGCCTCTACGGGGCGGAAAACACCGAGAGAGAAAGATCTCTCCGGCAAACAGATTTCTGCCGGGGGAATTCCTTCCCGGAGAGGGGAGATCGTCGCCATCAACACCACCATCAAGCTGGACTTCATCGGGATCATCATCATCATCATCACCACCACCATCATCACCATCAGCACCCTCATCACCATCTCCATATTGCTGTAACAATTGGTTGAATCTTGCATTAGTTCATAGGGGAAACTTTCCCGGTGTTGATTACTCTTTGTAGTTGATGCTATTGAGTGAACCGTTGAAGTATTGTTTATGTTCAGATTGTTATACATCATTATTCCATCTCTGATCATGATCCATATGATGTCTTGTGAGTAGTTCGTTTTGTTCTTGAGGACATGGGAGAAGTCTTGTTGTTAGTAGTGGAGTTGCGTTGAGAACGATTCAATAGATTGTTATTTAAGTTGTGGTGTACTTCTTCTAGTGGTGTCATGTGAATGTCGACTACATGACACTTCACCTATATGGGCCTAGGGGAATGCATTGTGTATTTGGCTACTAATTGTAGGGGTTGCCGGAGTGACAGAAACCTGAACCCCCGTTAGGAAACCATTGCACAAGGGACGTAAGGGTCTTAGAGTTTAAAGCTGTGGTTAGGTTTCTACCTTAATTACCTTCTTGTACTTACGGATGTTTGCAAGGGGGTTTAATCACAAGTATGTATTAAGTCTTGGATGGGACGGTCCATTAGCACAGGTTCACCCACACAACACTTAGCAAGCTAGAGAAGATTAATCGACTATATGAAGCGATAGCACTTGACAGTCTTCCCATGTGTCCTCGAGAACGTTTGGTCATCTATAGAAATACAATCGGCTTGTCCTTTGCTGCATAAAGGATTGGGCCACTTGCTGCATTCATTCTTACTGTCTTTTATTTACTCGTACCTTGTTTACTTACTTAATCGAAAACCCCTAAAAATCCGTTTGCTGAGTATTTGCAGAGAATTCCTGATCCATACCACTAGCCAGCACCTTCTGCTCCTCGTTGGGTTCAACACTCTTACTTATCGAAAATACTGCGATACACCCCCTATATTTGTGGGTCATCAGGGTACCCCTTGCACATGATACGGGAACTTTCCCATAATCAAAATGACAAGGCAAGCAGACAATGAGCATCTCAATGATCTTTTTATTTGCTATTTGCATAGGTTTTTATTGAAGATGCTTCATAGAGTTCTCATTATGGTGATGCTGCAAGTTTCCACCATGATTAGGCATGGCTTAGGCTAGCGGCCCAGGCGTTTCTCTAACACACATACAAACTCCATGATCTTACAAGTTCCACTTTTATTTCACACCGCCGGGATCCATAAGCAAAAGAACATGATCTCAACGGGGTACAAAGTACAAGTGCAATGTTGAAAGCGTTCCCCATGAAACATGGTTCTTCTAATTTCAACTTATAAAGCGCAAGCATTTACGCAACAAAGAAGGACCCAATGGTTCAAGTTTATTAGGGGCAAAACGTAAAGTGTGCCATCAAGTTCGTGAGAGCTTTAATCACTAGGAAGTGGAAGGTAAGCAAAAGCATGAATATACTTGGAATAGAATAAGCTAGTAGGTAGGTAGGTATGGTGGACTCTTTGGAATAATTTGTTTTAGGGAGTTGGATGCATGAGTGGGACTCATACTTTGTTGTGGAGGCTAGCAAAAGACTGGGAGCGACAATCTAAGAGAGCAATAATGGCTACAGAGCGACAAAATATCATTGATCAAAGCATAAAGTGATACTACAAGTTGAAAACTAAAGGATCATAAAGGCTATGGTGACTTGAGATAGTCATAACATGGTGTGAGCATGTGCCAAGTCAACCCAAATAAAGCATCAAAGGAGAATACCACTATACTATGCTTTAATATGCTAAAACAACGCATGATTCATCCAAGGCACATTAAGCAATCTTTAATTGTTTATAACAAGTCATGCTACAGCAAAGAATACTAATCATAAAGCCAAAAAAATATCAAGCATGGCATGACAAAGCATAGGCCACAGTCAAAAACAAGCTCTTTTTACCACATAAGTATGAACTTTCCTACTCTTTCCAAACCAAACCAAACTATTTGCAAACCAAAGTGTGAAAGAGGGGGTCCAACCAACTTATTCAGAAAACTAAGCAAACCAAGCAAATTAAAAACCAAAACGAAAATGAAAAAAAAAGACGCTCCAAGAACAACACAACTGTGCATGAAACAATAAAAATGAAGCGTTTGGAAGAAACATGGAATTTTTATTGATGAAGAAGGGGATGCCTTGGGCATCCCCAAGCTTTGACGCTTGTACTTCTTGGATATTTCTTGGGGTGACACGCGTGGCATCCCCAAGCTTGAGCTTTAGTCCATCCTTCATCTCATTACTCATTCCTTCCATACACCTGAAATTTTTCCTTCATACAAAACTTCACACAATCTCATTAGCAACATTAGTGCACTTAAGATAAATAAGTCTCAAGGTTCAGTTCTAACATCAAATAAACTTCCATTAGAACACTAGATACTGTAGCACTTCCCTCAAAAATCTCAATTCCCCAAAGGAACTCAAGAAGGAACTAACAAGAAGCAAATGCAGAAAATGGCAGAAATATGTCAAAGCAGACCACCAGGTAAAGACGAATTTTTTCGAAGACCTTCTGTTGCTCAAATCAAAAAGTGTTGAACTAATGGAAGTTAGACAACAACCTGGGGCAGAAGCACAAACAATGACAGATCAATCCGACATACAGAGATCTCTCATGAATTTTTACGGTGAAGCACAAAAATCTGTTTCGGGGCAGTAACTTTCCCAATCATTACTTCACTCTCATTAGAGGTTACTCTTGGCATAAAAACCAAATAAGAAGGATAAGGAGAGGTTATTACAGAGGTAATAACTTCCAAAACTCAACTAAAACTCTTGGGTTATCTCCCAACAAGTACTTTTCTTTAACGCCTTTAAGTTAGGCATAAGAAGCAAAGAAAGAATCAAGTGTTCTCAAACGAAGAAGCATTAAGACCAACTTTCTTGCCCTTACATCTATTACTTTTATTATTAACCTTGGGGAAAATATGATTGTTTGGTGGAGAGAGAGGTGCATGGTCCCCTTTCCCACATCTATTATTGCTCCAAGGAGTTCTAATAGGGACCTTCCAAGTGTAATTTGTCCTTTTCCTGCACATTCAATAACAAAATAATCAATAGAAATATTTTTCCGAAGGATCTTTGTAAACACTCCTTCAGCTATTCCAAGAGGTAATATGGTAGTATTATTAGTAAGAGATATTTCTTCTCCTCCTTCAATGAGCCCCAAGTATTCAGAGATTTATAAATATCTTTGGGCATAAGGCAAAATTCAGACATGATATCACAGTGAGCTTGAAAAGTTTCATTGTTCATCTCAATCTTTACTGTAGGGAACCACTTTGATGGTTCAGAGTTTTTTGGAACATAATCATGATGTTCCCTAAGCGTATTATAGCAACTCTCTAATCTAGTAATGCTAGCCTCAAGAGTGTCAACCCTAGCAAATATTTTTGCGAAAGAAGTACCAGTTTGGCTAGGCAAGTTGTAAGTGAGGATCAATTTCTTTATAGCATTAACGGCATCATCCTCATTACAATGAAGGAAATCTCCTCCCACAACAGCATCCAAAGCATATCTATAGAAAAGAGCAATTCCAAGATAAAAACTGCTAAGGAACAAGCTTTGAGTCATTTAGGCTCAGTTTTTTCATGTAGATCAGAGATTCTAGACCAAGCTTCCTTAAAACTTTCTTCAATTCCTTGTTTAAAAGTGAAAATCATATTCTCGGGTGACATAGTGACTGGAGCAAGGCTAGACATAGTGACAACTAAAGGAGACTTAATTTTTTTGTGTTTTTCAAATAAGAAAGCAAACAAGTAAAACTAATTTTTTTGTGTTTTTTAAGAACAAAACAAGCAAACAAAGCAAAAAGAAACTAAGTAAAACAAAACCAACAAAGTAAAGAGATTGGTTATGAGGGACTCCCCTTCTGAAGATGTCCTTGACTCCCCGGCAACGCCACCAGAAAATCTTGATGCGCTCGACTTTCAACGTAGAGCTCGTTGGGAACCCCAAGAGGAAGGTACGATGAGCACAACAGTAAGTTTTCCCTCAGTTGTGAAACCAAGGTTTAATCGAACCAGTAGGAGCAAGGAAACACCCTAAAGGTGTTGCTAGCTGAGCTTTGGCAGGGCGCACTACCGGTGCTAGTAGCAACGTGGAGACCTGCACAACACAACCACAAAACTTTGTCCCCAACTTGCGATGAGGTTGTCAATCTCACGGCGTTTTGCGGAAAACAAAGGATTAAACGTATCGAATAGACAGAAGTAAAAGTTTGCAGAAAGTAAACACAAAGCAGTAAAAGATTGTAGATTGTATGTAAAGAAAAGGACCGGGATCCATAGTTCACTAGAGGTGGCTCTCCTTAGATAGATAACATGTTGGGTGAACAAATTATAGCAGGGCAATTGACAAACACCGAGAAAGCAATACATGCATATACTAAACATCTTTACTCCTCTGAGACTTGATTGGGTATTACAACATAATACATAGACCGCCATCCAATTGCATCTATGACTAATAATCCACCTTCAGGTTATCATCCGAACCCCCTCCAGTATTAAGTTGCAAGCAACAGATTATTGCTTTACGAACTGCGTGTAAAGTAAACAATACGATTGTTCTATGAACAAAGGATTGTTGTTTTCTCCCAAGTAGCAACAGCACATCTAGTACCTTAGATATTTCTGTCACTTCCCCAGATTACCAGAGGCATGAACCCACTATCTAGCATAAATACTCCCTCTTGGATTTGCAAGCATCTACTTGGCCAAGATAGTTACAAACAACGGAGAGCATGCAAGATCACAAATAACAAAGACATGATAGAATCAATAATCAATCTGAAATAGCATCTCAATATCCATCGGATCCCCACAAACACAACATGTATGAATTACAAATAGATGATCTTGATCATAAATAGAGCTCACAAGATCTAAACATGAAAGCACAAAGGAGGAGAAACCAGCCATCTAGCTACTACATGGGTCCGTAGTCCAAGGATGAACTACTCACGCATCACACCGGAGGCTTGCATGGTGATGAAGAAGGCCTCCAGGGTGAATTCCCCTCTCCGGCAGGGTGCTGGGAAGAGCTTCAGATCCCTCCCGATCTAGGGATGGAGATGACGGCGGCTACAGACTCTTTCGTGGATTTTTGATCGGGGACTTAGGATTTTTGTCCCGAGGGCAACTTATAGGCGGAAGGAGAGGCCGAGGGGGTGCCGGGAGCGGCCACACCACCCCCTGGCGCGGGCCAGGCCTGGCCGCGTGGCCAGGTGGTGTGGTGGCTCCCTAGCCCTTCTCCGTCTCGTATTCTGGCACTTGATCCCTTCCGGAAAAATAGGCACTTTGGCTTTGGTCCCGTCCAATTCCGAGAATATTCATTTTCTGACTTTCCTAGAACCAAAAACAGCAGAAAACCGGCAGCTGACACTGTGGCTCTTGTTAATAGGTTAGTCCAAGAAATCATATGAAAAGTACTCCAAAGTTGGAACAAAACACAAGAAAGTGGATAAAACCAAGCATGGAACATCAAAAATTATAGATACATTTGCAATGTATCAGTACTCCTTATATAGGTAACCCAGGTTACAAATCTAGGGCTTATGTGGAGGCATATTCTCCGAATATGCCCCTTGGTAAAGCAAGATGCTTCTTTTTGTCTTTGACAGGCTGGTCCGGACTTTGGGCGTAAGCCTCTCTGAGCCCTCCTGCCTCGCGGCGCCATCCGACATTGGTGGCGTTAGCCGACATTGGCTACGTCACCCT
Organism: Avena eriantha; assembly: GCA_910589775.1. Classification (NCBI taxonomy): domain Eukaryota; kingdom Viridiplantae; phylum Streptophyta; class Magnoliopsida; order Poales; family Poaceae; genus Avena; species Avena eriantha. The sequence goes on from OU342742.1 coordinate 5,182,029, forward strand.
TGTCGGCCACTCTCTGCTGGTCCTCTCCTCTATCCGCTTCACTCACGCTACAGTGGAAAAAGGCCATCTTTTGACCAGCGAGATTCCTTTCTTCTCTTGTAAGCCAAATGGTAACCCGGCTAGCGCCTAGTTAACTCGGCTTCGTGGGCACCTGCGAACAACATAGATCAATCTAGTCGACATAGGTTTTATGTCGGCCGGGTTAACGTTACTTGAACATCCACTAGGCTGGGTCTTCCCGTAAGTCGGCACGCCATGAGGTAACTCGGCCAGGTATTGCTTTGGCCTTGTCGTAGCTCGGCTAACATGGTCATTATACCCCGTCGTGACTCTACCCGGGGTTATCCCCCCAACATTAGGAGCTCTGGATTTGGCTATGGGGCTTGCAACTACCCGTGGACGAGCCTGATGTGATCACCTGGAGGTGGGAAGCCAACAACAACTTATCGTAAAGGTCCATGTACGCGGCGATCGTTGCTGCTAGAATCTCTCTGGCCACGGTTGGATCAATCTGGTCTTCGAGAGTACCGCAAAACTTCCGTTTCTTTGCCTTGTTAGCCGTGAAGAACCGTTGTTGGACGCCAGGAAGGCTCGCAAGAATATGGATGCCGCATCAGTTGGTTTGTCATCTGTGTGGCCAATAAGAGGAAACCACTAATCATCTCCTGACCAGTTGCCCTATCACCCGCACGATTTGGTACATGGTGTTGGACATCTCTGGGGCTAGCGCATTGGCACCGAGAGAGGGCGACGACTTGGCAATGTGGTGGAGCTTGCTCGACCCACCAGTGGAGGTTCGTAAGGACACCAAAACTCCCAATCACGTTGGTCATTTGGGGGACTTTGAAACACCGAAATGCGGTGTTTTTCGATGGCACAGGGCTCTCCACTTCGGCTATGTTAGCAAGAGTGCGGGATTCTTAGACATTGTAGGGAGGCCTAAATTTTGGCTTCGAATGGGTGGACTCATAGTGAGTAGTCTCCACGTGGGAATTTGTAACGTGGATTTTTCACAGCCGTTAGGCTTGTGTGACTTTGTATGCGTATTCTAGAAAAAAAAACAAGTGATAATGAAAATGCAACGTTTGGCGTCGGTGCCATATTCCCAGCTTGCTCTGGTGAAACACGAACCTAAAAAGAATAATGATCACCGGACACATACACATGGGAAATCAATAAGGATCAGCCATGGATCTTGTCTTTGACTGCTATACATGTCGGTGCCCCTTTATTTTAGATATCCTATCGCACATGGTAGGTGACAGCATGGAACATAAATACATAATCAATCATAGCTAACTTATTACCATCTCATCTCAAAAATAACTTAATACCATGCATGCATGTCACACACAAGAAAAGGGTGCTTATAAGTAGCATCGTTGTGCTAGCTCCTTCATAGCACACCACCCCACCTAGTCGATCTATACATTCTTCTTCTTCTGTAACATGGCTTCAGGCTCAGCCACTCACGCTCTCAAAGCTGCCATTGTCGTAGCTGCGGTCCTAGCGATGCTGGTCCTTCCTTCCTCGGGGGCGGCACCGGTGAGGAAATGCAAGGACTGTGGCTCCTACTGCATCTCAACGTGCAAAGTCTCTGTTCCCCCAAAATGCAGCAAGTACTGCGACATTCCCAGCTGTGAGGACTGTATGTCCTCCGAGATCAAGAAGTGCAAGGCCAGGTGCACCGGCAGCGGCAGCTGCGACTGCGATGGCAAGGCAGCCCGTTCGTGCCAGAACTCTTGCTCCGGCAGCAGCTCATGTGCCGACTGCACCAGGCAAACCGGTAAACAGTGCGCGGCTGACTGCAACAGCAACTGCGCCGCCACCTGCGTGTGAAGAACATCGACATTTATGCTCTGGTTATACTGTACTTGTATGCTTCTGTAGCTATCTACCGTTTTTAATTATGTCGTCGTTTTGTTGTAAGGGAGTTGCAAACTCCCAGCCGGTATTTTTATTTGGAATAAACTTCATTTTTTACAATATATATCTTACATGTGATCCCGCATGTTTAGTCAGTTTTGATCTTTTGGGCTACTCATAATATTTACTAGGTTTCTTCCAGACATGGAACAAAATTTCCCTAAAAACAGAGATGGAACAAAATTTGCACAAACATACTAGCCATATGCATGCCACCCAGCTGTTTTCCCAAAAGGTGTTCGATGCCACTGAGGTCCAAGGCTCTCGTCACCAAAATATTCTTGCAAAGAAATTTTACTGTTTTCACCACACCCCAAATCTAACCACGGTCCACCTCCGCCTTATCCTCACACTTATGACCCCAGATCCAACTACCACCTCCCCAACGGCCCCACATCAACCAAATACATATACATATGACCGTAGATCCAATGTTCTTGATTTATTTTGGAAAATAGTAAAGGGGTGCAAGCGCAAATAGTTGCGTGCTATTCATTTTGGAAAATTGATTCATACTAACATCATTGCTGTCCCATTATGATTTTAGAACAGAGAGGCAGCCAGCAGCGAGGCGTCCCATCGGCTACGCTTCCTCTTGATCTTAATTCTCCACAATTCTCAGTTCTGTCATCCGGCCCATTAAACCCTGCTTATCTGCCATATTTAACTCAGCCCTTCCCCACAATCTTAGTGCACCTTGACATCTTTGCTAGAGGTGGAAGAAGACTCAAGCACACACATGAACACAAGAAGAACTCGCAGAGGCTTTTAGCACACGCACAACTCGTGCTATTTTCTCTTGTTCACTCTAAGTAAACTCAGCTGATTATAGGTCTTTAAGTAGACGGCAAAACACACACACTACTGGCATCATCCGCTATTTGCTCCGCTAGCTAGGAAGCAGGCCACGAATAACCACGTTGGACACGGCCTCACGATTCAGTCTGCGCCACACTTCTCTGCTGGTAAATTGGTCCACATCTGAAGCCTCCAATGGCCATGCAACTTGCTCAGCTACAACATAAGTACATGCATGCTACTTATCCTATCGATGTCCACACCTGCATCCATTCTACCCAGGACTAGTTCATCAGTTAACTAAAGTACTAAACTCACTTAGCTTGCATGCACACGTGAACACTTCTCTGCGTGTGCATTGCTGCAGCTACTGCTATCTGAACTGACTCAGAAAAACACAATGAAATAAACATGTTGAAACTCTAAACAACAAGGTTGGTTCCAACACACGTTACCATCTCCAATACCTCTCCCCACATACACAAGGATGTTCTCCGTCCACAAAAGTGCAACTATGGCCACCTTCCAGCTCCCGCCCATTGTCAAGGAGCATCGACTGTTTGGGGTCCACGAGGAAAAATCCGTGTGCATCTGGGCCTTCATCCCATGGAGGTGCATGTGACAGCTGGCTTGTGCCTTCTGTTGGGTTCGTATCATAGAAAACAAAAAAATTCCTACGATGAGAACTATACGCCAAGATCTATCTACTAGATACAGAGCAACGGGTGGATATGCATCCATGGAGAACTTACCCTCGAAGACACCAGAGTTTTGTTAACGAGTTGGAACTCGTGGATGATGTAGTCGTACGCTTGCCGATCTCAAGATCGTGTGGAAGTCCGAGCGCCGCAAATCAGCAGCGCATTCGTCCTCGCACACACGTTTAAGCCACCGGACAACCTCCACCTCCTCGCTCTAGCGAATCAGCGGAAACAGCAACTCCTTCCAGACGCAAGGCCACCGGGAACATGTATCTCGCTAATCCGAGACCATGCGGGAATATCTAGAGGGGGAGAGAGATCCTTCATGAGGAGGTGTGTTTTGTGAGGGAGGAGAGGGGGGCCTTTTATAGGAGAGGGGGGCTCCTCCCCTACCATGGCCGACGGCCAAGGAGGGTACCCCCACCTCTTCCTCATTCATGTGGTGGAAGCTCCACTCACATCAATTCAAGCTCCACCCAAAATTCTACTCACATGCATTAAATTTCCACCAAATTTAATGCAACTCTCAATTAATAAAACTCTTTTATTTATTTTATTCAGAATCAAACATTCACATGAAACCCCTTGCAACATTTCAATATCACATGCAGAACCACTTTCTGCAATTTCACCCGAAACAATTCCGGTTTCTATCGAAACAATTCCCGCGCTTTGCAATCCTTTCGTCTGAAGCATATGTGCTCCAAAATGGTGTCCGGCAACCCTTAAGTGTGTCACCCTACGGTTCACGAATAATGCAGACATGATTGAGACTCCTCTCAGATCAATAATCAGAAGCGGGACCTGGAGATCCATACTGACTCCTACACATTCAACAATGACTTCTGTGATCGTGAGAACCTTTAACGCTAGTAACTTAATCCCTTTGTTTCATGATATAATACATGTACGAGATTTGATCATCAGTATCCAAATACCTAGTTTGATCTCGTTACCGACATACACTCTTTTATCGTTCCTGTGATATAACATTCTAGTGATCACATCACTTACTTGCAAGCTATCTTAATGTGATACCACTGAGAGGGCCCAGAGTATATCTATCCGTCATTGGGATTGACAAATTCCCCTCTTGATCCATGAGCCTCAACATAACACCTTCGTAGCACTGAACCCACTTTTATAGTCACCCTGTTACGGTGTGACGTTTGATGTTATCAAGATACTCTTTCGGTGTTAGCAATTAACCTGATCTCATGGTCTAAGGACTAAGATTACTTCGTATCATATTATAGCAATGTAAACATAATGACTTTGATCGTAATGCTATACTTCGGATGAATGTTCATCACATCATTTCACAAATGCCGTGACCTCATTATTAACAACATCCAATGTCCATGATCAGGAAACCTTAATCATATTGTTAATCAACGAGCTAGTCTGGAAGAGAGGCATAACTAGGAACCATTTTTGTTTATTAAACACACATGTATTGATGTTTCCTATCAATACAATTATAGCATGCAAAATAAACATCTATCATATACAAGGAATACATAATAACAACTTTATTATTGCCTCTCAGGGCATATTTCCTTCACCTTCCTCGACCAAGGCTATGGACACCGCCACGATCACCGCATGTATGACCTCGAGCACAATTCTGATTGGACACTGACTATCCGCTTCATCAACCCCAAGGATGCCACGCTGCTATACAGCGGCGCCTATCACCGCGGCCACAAGATTGTGGTGTTCACCCACACCAACATGTACACCAACGATTGGGACCAGTTCTCCAATGGGGCAGGTTCATCCACTACGTCATACCCGTGCTGCTGATGGCGGAGGTGCCGGTGGCAGTGCCGGAGGACCAGCCGGTGATGGCGGAGTTGGCGGTGGCGGAGGTGGTAATGGCAGAGGTGGCCGCGGCGCCAGGGCATGTGCCGCACCAGCAGTAATGTGGAACTTACATTTATACTGCCAGTTCTGCCAGCATCGAGTAGTCGTTTATTTGGATTGTTTATTTGGATTGTAATCTTCTGCTCGTATAATAATGAAAAATCCTGTTATAGTTATTATTGCGTAGTGTTCTTCTTGTAATCTGCTATTTCAGTTTCATCAGATAAGCGTAATCTTGGTCCTCATAAGCCAATAGTCAAACACACCTGAACTTGGTCCATTAGCATCATAAACCGACATACTTAGTCTCTTAGCGACAAATGCCAACGAACACGAACAAGCGATCGTCCATCGTCTACATGCCTATCATTCTTGCTTTGTCTCAATTCAAAAAACTAGGCGTTGCAATTGTCATCGGCCAGATGCTTCAAACGATATGCTTTCCATCGGCACCCATATAATCTATGATGGTTTAATGAATAGAGAAATTATAATCAGTTCAGTTAGTTCTCCATCTAGTTCGTTATCAAACACCTATCACGTAGTACTCACATTTACTATCAGAACAAGGCTCCAAGTCTTTTCTTTCCTTGGATCTAACCGAAAGAAATATGTTCGAGAGGCAATAATAAAGTGGTTATTATCTTATACTATTTTTTATGATAGATGTTTATTTTTCATGCTATAATTGTGTTAATTGGAAACGTTAATACATGTGTGTTTAATAGACAAATAAGAATTCCTAGTTATGTCGCTCATACAAACTAGCTCGTCGATTAACAAGTGATCAAAGGTTTCTTGATCATATACATTGAATGTCGTTAATAACGGGGTAACAACATTGATGGAATGAAGTGATGAAAACTCACCCAAAGTATAGTAATACGATCAAAATCTTTATGTTTACATTGCTATAATATAACATACGAAGTAACCCTAATCCTTACACCATGAATGAGGGAGAGGTGGGCGCACCCACTATGGTCGCCGGCCATGGCATGGCATGGGGGCTTCTCCTCCCCTATAAACGGAGGTGGTGGCCTCCCCTCCACACACTCCTCCCCGTAAGGATCTCTTTACCCCTCTAGTAAATTCCACATGGCTTCGTATTAGCGAGTACATTCTCTCGTGGTGGTTTCTCTGGAAAGGATCTGCTACTTCCGCTCCTTTGCTGGAGCGAGGCTCGGAGGTTGTCGGGGTGATGGACGTGTGTGCGGTCATGGATGCACTGCTCGTTTGTGGTGCTAGACTTTCTGGACTTCAATACGATCTTCAGATCGACAAGTGTACGACTACACCATCCACAAGAATAAATCTCGTTAAGCTTTTTGGTCTTTGAGGGTGAGTTCTCTATGGATGTATATCCACCCGTTGCTTATATCTACATAGATGGATCTTGGTGCTTAGTTGTTCATATGGTAGGAATTTTTTGTTTTCTATGCTGTGAACCCAACACTAACATTCATGTACCAATATACGTGTTCTTACGAGTGGGCATGATCACTTGTACCATGGTAACGAGATCAGCAGAATATGACCGACATGGCTGTGTAGCCATTCGGCAATGCCTAGAGCAGCCTCGGGGCTTGATAGGCCCATGGGGTAGACTTTTTTGAGTGTTCTTTCGATGATGCTAACGCGACTACATGCTAGGCCCCTCAGATCACGTGATCCCGTCTAGTTCAATCGACGGACACCTAAAATCCATTACTCACGTTCACTATAAACTGAGCTCAAACTCATGTCTTTCCATGAATATGACGCTCATGTACCAATAGGCGCTTGCTTCCGAGTGGGCATGATCTTTCTTACCATGGCACCGAGATGCAGAACATGACCGGCATGGCCATGTAGCAGTTTCAACATGCCCAGAGCGGCCTCTACGAGGCCTGGGAGGGTTTTGGGATAGACTTTTTTAGAGCATTCTTTCGACGATGCTGATGTGGCTACGTGCTAGGTCCCTTGGGTCCTGCACCGTCGTCTAGTTCAATCGAGAAATACCTAAAATGCATTAATTGCATTCACTCTAACCCGAGATCGAACTCGTGTATTTCATGAATCTAATGTTTGTATACCAATAGACGCATGCTTCCGAGTGGGCACGATCAACCATATCATGGTACCAAGATCAGTAGAACGTGACCGACATGGTTGTGTAGCAGTTTGACATGCCCATGGCGGTCGTGTCGGGGCATGCGACGTCATGGGATAGACTTTGTTGACCATTATTGGGTCCAGCACAATAGATGGAATACATATCTAGTTGTTTTCGGCTCCAGGGGTGGGTTGTGTGTTTCGTCCCGCATGTCAGAAGACATCATATCTATTTGTTTCCATCGTTGTAGACGGGGCAAATAGGAGGTCCCACATTTAAGAGAAGGAGGCAAACAGATGGCAAGTAAACCTAGCGTAACGGCTATCGGTGTCACGTCTGTCCAGGGGCACGGACGTAACAAAACCGCGTTGGCTAATGGCAAATCTCCAATTGCCCGATTTGGCATAGTACCAATTTCCGGATGAACTAGGGCAACAAATGTAATAAACCCTACTTTTTAGGATCTATCAGAAGTGATTCAGATATGACAATGCGAAACTAAAGGTGAATTATCATACATAGGTTGTTTGCGTGTGGCAATGGGAAACTAAAGCTGAATTTTTAGGATCTCAGCTCAAGAAGATAAATGGGAAAACGGGTCCTCTCCGTCCCGTGTCGCCTACCATGCGGCAGGCCGGGCGAACCATAAACCCTAGCAGCCGACCACCTGCCACGCTCTCCCCTTCTTTGCCATCATCGGTGGATGACGTAGGACAAAGTCACTACAGTGGCAGTAACGGTGGGCCCTCCTTTCCTCGACGGCTCCCCGATCTGGCGAGAGAACTAGGCGGCGAGGGTGCTCTCGGAAGCTCGTGCAAGCTTGAACAACGATGGAGTGGTGGTGTTGGCGATGGTATGGCAACGGCGACGACCTACTCTTCTCCCGAGCAACGCTATGGGGTGCAGCCATCAATGGTGCTCTAGAGCCTGCTCGGGGCTATGTGCCTTCGGCGGAGCAGTTCGTTCCGGTGGCGGCAGAGCACGACAATGGGCGGCGCGCGGTGATAGTGGACCTGGGACGACGCTCTTCGGTTCTTGGGCGGTGGCGCGACCGAGGTGCAACAGCCCGGCGGCGGGGCTCATCTAGGCCCAATATGGGCCTGCGGGCTGATCTGGGCCTGATCCCATCTGATCGGCCCTACCACTGCATTCGGACAGCGACCACTTCAGGTGAATGTGGGTAGTTCCCAACACCTTTGTGGCTGCATGGCTTGATAGCTACTATATCTAGTGCGCCCGAACACCCAGCCCAATCCGGTGGCCTTGTTGGTGTGATGCTAGCGGTGGTATGGACTCGAGTTTGTTGACGCCTGGGTGGCAGCCTCGGAAGGCAGACTGCAAGGGCGACCCTGCGGTGGAGGTGGCTCCGGGAGGTGGCGTCCGATGGTGATCTCAGACCGGTGGCGGTCCGGCAGGCCCGGGTGAGCTCGGTGGTGAAAGAGTTGTTGCTTGGCGGCACGGATATGCTGACGTATCCGCTGGTGAACGGAGGAGTAGGGCCTGGGGTTGGGGTTGGCTTGTACGGTGGCACCCTTGCTGCAGTGCAGCAGCGGGACTTCACGAGCCTATTCAGGCTCGACCGGGCCAAGAGGGCCTAGTTTGCCTTGCTGCTGCATCCGGTCGGCTACTGCCTTCAGGAGGTGGAGGTAGTTCCCTCTCGCCGAAGTTTCTGATCTCTCGGTCTTACCGGCCTCGTTCTGTGGTTGTCGATGTGACGGCGATGGCGACTTCAAGACCGGGGTCACGCATGCTCGTGGGCGGCGAGCTTGGTGGAGCTTTACGAAGTGTCTCGGAGTGTGGTTCTTTTGAGGGGTCGGGAGAAACCCCTACCAGTTTGACACCGACGTGGTGACGCCTACAGGTATTGCCGTCCTTGTTGAAGGGTGTCGGGTGTATCCCTCCCCACCTCCCGTTGCATACGAAAACCATGGGACCAGTCCAGGCAGCAGTATCGTGGTTGTCACTTTCCTTCTTGAAGGTGCTGCTTGGTACACGATGCTTTGGACTGCTAGACGTGCGGTGGTACTTCTCTAGAGGGCACAACAGTTGCCGAGTTATCTTCGTTTTGTCGCACCGTGATGTCGGATTTATTTTCTTTTCTTTCTCCTTGTTTTTCTTTTGGTTTGGAACGTTGTATCGTGTGGTTGCTATGGTTGCTATATTAATAGGGCGGGGAATTTTCAGGATCTTTGAGAAGTGATTCAGATATGTTTCAGGCCCCCTGACAATGAGAAATGCGTTTATTGCATGGTTATGAAATACAACTCTGTGATCTTCCCATAGTGAATAGTACAACAGACGTGTGTGTGATAGATCTTCCCATATGTGACTGTGAAGTTGCACTCAGCTGGTAGTAATATACGGCGGGTCTGTTTAGCACCCCCACCTGCACTTCTGCACAGAACGTGTCGGGATCTCGACAAACAGAAAATTATGACGGCTTCGGTTTCAGCAGTGCGAGTGTTAGAGTCTTGCCTGGTAACGCCCAGCGGCGAGACGCCGCGTGGAGGGCTCTGGCTCTCCGCCCTGGACCTGGTGCTGACCAACCGAGGCCACACCCCGCTCGTCTACGTCTATGGCGCCACGGCCGACGGCAGCGATGGCTTCTTCAACGTGGCCAGGCTCAAGGAGTCCCTGGCCAAGGCGCTGGTTCCCTTCTACCCTCTCGCCGGCCGCCTCGGTGTGAGCTCCGAGGACGGTCGTGTCGAGATCACCTGCAGCGGGGAAGGCGCGCCCTTCGTAGTGGCCCGCTCCGACGACCATACCGTCGAGGGCCTGATTGCCGACCCCTCGCCATCGCCGGAGCTGGCGATGCTGTTCAAACCTCGCGCTGACCCGAGAGTTATGCTAGCCGTACAGGTGACATTCTTGAGGTGCGGCGGCGTGGTATTAGGCATGTCGATGCACCACGCCGCAGTGGACGGTTCCAGCATGGCCCACATCATCCGGACGTGGGCGACCTACTGCAGGGACGGCGACGGCGCCGCCATAGAGCTCCCGTGCCACGACCGCGCTCTCCTCCGCGCTCGGTCGCCGCCCTTCGTCCTGCACCCCGCCGAGACCATCCCCATGCTCTCCGGCGGCCTAACCATGACCATGTATGCCGAACTGCCGCTGGTGGCGTCCAAGGTATTCGCCCTCTCCAGCGAAGAGCTACGCGCCCTCAAACTCCACTGCGGCGGCACCAGCACGTTCTGCGCCTTGAGCGCCCTCGTGTGGAGGTGCGTCTGCGTCGCCCACAGTCTGGACCCGGGCGCCACCGCGCGCATCAACTTCCCGGTGGAAATCAGGCGTCGCCTTACGCCGCCGCTCCCCGTTCGCTACTTCGGTAACGGAGTCGTCAACATGTTCGTCACCGCGGCTGCCAAGGACGTCGTGTGGGGGTCGCTGGCCTCCGTGGCAGGGCGGGTGAAGGCCGGCGCGGACAGGCTCAACGACAAAGAGATGCTGAGGTCTGCGGTCGACTACTTCGAGATGGAGGCCAGCGCACGGCTGCCGGAGGACATGGGGAACCTGCCGGAGACGGTGGTGCGGGTGAACAGCTGGTTCCACCTGCCCATGTACGAAGCGGACTTCGGGTGGGGGAAGCCACGCGTGACGATGCGGGCCGAGGCCGTGCGCGGAGGGTGGGTCTACCTTCTGCCGGAGACAGGTGGCCACGGCGGCGGTGCGGGACTGCTCGTCTCCTTGGAGCCCACGATTCTCACAAAGTTCGAGCGAGCGCTTACAGTGGCTGTATGCCAAGTTGTGGCAAGCGAGCGTGCTAGGCTGTGAGTGACCATCTGCTTGCTTGCGTTACGTCGATCTCAATCCATGCATGTATATGGCAATTTAAAAAATGGGGTGGTAAGTATTTTGAAACAGCATTTTGGTGGTTGCTTCGCAAAACGTCTTGGTTTTGACGCTCGGAAAATAGACAATAGATTTTCCGTGCGACGAAAAGGAAAACTTCCTCCTACAATATTGTTCGTCATATCAAGATGCATATGCATGCACAATATGGGAACATCACAAACTATCCCACGATACTGCACATAATATTGGTCATTTGGACCGAAAGCCATGAAACCTCGAACATGATAGGTCAGTGAAGATTTTTTTGAGACATAATCAATATACCAACTTTGATATTTTTTATTACAACTATGTCACATAATATGACACCACGCGAAGAATTTACATTGTTCGGAATGTTTCTGAATTTCTTATGACTGTTTTTGAATATCTTTAGTCCCGATGAAGAAACCAACCGGGGCATAAAGGGTTGGGGCAGGCTAGGGCCGACGCGATCATGTATAATCCCGGATGGTGTCTCCAATCACGACTAAAGGTTCATCTATAAATAGGCATCCTTGTGAGTGTCGACACTATGATAGGGGTGAGTGTTGACATTATGTCGTGAGTGTTGACACTATGTTGTGCTGCTTAATCTATAAATAGACATCCTTGTGAGTGTTGACACTATGATAGGGGTGAGTATCGATATTATGTCGTGAATGTCGATACTATGTTGTGTTGTTTAATCTATAAATAGGCATCCTTGTGAAGTTATCATCTGCAAACAAGATGGTGTGCGAGAGCAGGGACAACACTACAACCAGCTTGAGGGAGATGCCTACGGATCTAGTCCTCAGACATCTTCCACAAGCTGGTCATAGAGACACTCCCTAATATGTAAAATTAGTTAGCTCTCCGGCGTATTGATCTAGCTAGAGAAGTTATAAACTGCAAGATGGTGTGCGAGAGCAATGACAACACTATGGCCAGCTTGAGGGAGATGCCTACGGATCCAGTCCTCAGGCATCTTCCACACAAGATGGCCATAGAGACACTCCCTAATATGTGAAATTAGTTAGCTCCCTAGCATATTGATCTAGGTAGAGAAGTTATAAACTGCAAGATGGTGTGTGAGAGCAGGGACAACACTACGACCAGCTTGAGATAGATGCCTACGGATCCAGTCCTCAGACATCTTCCACAAGCTGGTTATAGAGGCACTCCCTAATATTATGAAATTAGTTAGCTCCTCGGCGTATTAATCTATCTAGAGAAGTTATAAACTGCAAGATGGTGTGCGAGAGAAGGGACAACACTACGACCAACTTGAGGGAGATGCCTATGGATCCAGTCCTCAGGCATCTTCTACAAGATGGCCATAGAGACAATCCCTAATATGTGAAATTATTTAGCTCCTCGGTACAAGAATAGGGACTAACTGGGACTACATAATTGAATCAAGACTAAAGACCAACCTTTAGTATCGGTCCAGCCACAAACTGGGACTAACACTCAATATATTATTATTACTCAAAAACTAGGACTACGGAATCGGGACTAAAGGCCACCCTTTAGTCATACTCATGTATATCCCTATAGTACACAACTTCAGGGCCGTCTTCATCTTCATCATCGTCGTTGTCGTTGTTAGGCGCATGCGGCTAGATCCTTAGCCTAGCCATGGCATATTCTGGGGGCACCTGCCACTCCGGCCTCGGATTCATGACGCGCGGGGGAGGGGGCTCCTGGATGACGACGCCGCTATTCCCACGACCTTCACCACCGCCACCCTTCATGTGGCTCTGCGGCGGGTGAAAGTTCGGGCACCACAGGCGAGGATGATCTCTGTGGGCGATGTAGCGCATCACACCGACGATAGTCCGGTTCGCCCACCACAGGTAGAGGCCAGCTTCGTTGTGGTTCACCGGGGGTGGGCCTTCACCCTCGTACCTAGCGAGCTCCGTTTCCCACCAGTTAGCGAAGAAGACATTCCAGGTGTCGTAGTTGTCGGGATCCCAATGGGGATCTATCCACTGCTCCGGCATGAACTCTAGGTAGAAGTGGTTAGTGATGGACACCTAGCAGGCGGAACCTTGAGGCACATAAGGGACATGAACCCCTCCAGCGCTCAACATCCAGTCGGCGGGCATTCGGTAGCCCGGTGGGCATGGGTAGCTAGAGGCGCACAATGCCTCAATCTCCTCGAGAGTCAGAATGGCCCAATATGCGGTGTCCATTGTTGTGAGAGAGGAAGGTGTGTATGTGTGAGAGATGAAGGTGTTGATGTTTGGTAACCTAGATATAGAGGGAAAGGGCGGGAAAACATGGTGGGAAGAAGTGGGAAATGGTGGGAAATGGTGGGAAATATCTTTAGTCCCAGTTAGTGGCTCCAACTGGGACTAAAAGCCTGATGGCTCAAAATGTAGAGCTCGTTGGGAACCCCAAGAGGAAGGTATGATGAGCACAACAGCAAGTTTTCCCTCAGTGATGAAACCAAGGTTATCGAACTAGTAGGAGCAAGGAAACAATTGCAAGGTGTTGCTAGCAACTCGGAATCCAGCACAACACAACCACATAACTTTGCTCCCAACTTACAGTGAGGTTGTCAATCTCACCGGTTTTGCTGAAAACAAAGGATTAAACGTATTGTGTGGAAGATAGTAATTGCTTGCAGAAAGTAAACGGTAAATAGTAACAGTAGAAGGTATAGCAATGGTAAAAGCATGGACCGGGGTCCATAGTTCACTAGAGGTGATTCTCCTTAAGATAAATAACATGCTGGGTGGACAAATTACAGCAGGGAAATTACCAGATTTGAGAAAACATACAATGCATATACTAGACACCTTGACTCCTATGAGATTTGATTGGGCATTACAACATTATACATAGACCGTAATCCAACTGCATCTATGACTAATAATCCACCTTCATGTTATCATCCGAACCCCTTCCAGTATTAAGTTGCAAGAAACAGATAATTACATTAAGCAAAGTGTGTAAAGTAAACAATAGGATTGCCCCATGGACAAAGGATTGTTGTTTTATCCCTAGTAGCAACATCACATCTACAACCTTAGAGATTCCTGTCACTTCCCCAGATTACTAGACGCATGAACCCACTATCGAGCATAAATACTCCCTCTTGGAGTTGCAAGCATCTACTTGGCCAAGATAGTTACAAACAACGGAGAGCATGCAAGATCACAAATAACATAGACATGATAGATTCAATAATCAATCTGAAATAGCATCTCAATATCCATCGGATCCCCACAAACAGAACATGTAAGATTACAAATAGATGATGTTGATCATGAACGGAGCTCACAAGATCTAAACATGATATCACAAAGGAGGAGAACCAACCATCTAGCTACTACATGGACCCATATTCCAAGGATGAACTACTCACGCATCACACCGGAGGCCGGCATGGTGATGAAGAAGGCCTCCAAGGTGATCTCTCCCCTCCGGCAGGGTACCGGGAAGAGCTTCAGATCCCTCCTGATCTAGGGACGAAGATGACGGTGGCTACAAACTCTTTTGTGGAATTTTGATCGGGTACTTGGGTTTTCGTCCTGGGAGGCTTTTATAAGCAAAGGAGCAAGGTCGGTGGAGCCCCAGGGCGCCCACACCCCGCGGTGCCGTGCCCCCCTAGGCCATAGGGCCACCAGGTGTGGCCGCCCTGGTGCGCCACTTCGTCTCCCCTTCAGACTCCGTGTTGCTTCGGTTAAAATACTGACCTTGGCTTTTGTCCCGCCTAATTCCGAGAATATTTCCTTACTAGCTTTTCTGAAACCAAAAACAACAGAAAACATGCAACTATCACTTTGGCATCTTGTTAATAGGTTAGTCCCAGAAAATGTATAAAAATACCTCAAAGTGTGAACAAAACATAATAAAGTAGATACTAAACAAGCATGGAACATCAAAAATTATAGATACGTTTATGACGTATCAACATCCCCAAGCTTAACTGCTACTCGTCCTCGAGTAGGCAAGTGATAAAAAAGAATAAATTTTTAGGTGACATGCACCATCATATTTGTAAAGCATTGATAACTGGGATCAAAGTACTCTAACATGAATATAAAAGACAGAGTTCTAACAATAAGACAGAGCAACTATGTTGTAATAATAAATGGTACAAACAAAAGATTCATAAATAACAATGCATTAAAAGACGTTTGTTTGTTTCACATATAGAAAACATAATAAGAATGGTATTCATCTTGTCCTTCATGGTATATCAAAACATAAATGCATAGGACACCTTCAAAATTCATAAGGGTGACTAGATACAAATAATTTAAGAACAAGCAATATCACGGTTATGAATCAATCAACAAGTTTTTGAACAATGGACATTAAACTAAGAATGGTCACTATGCTCTCTCAATTGGTGCATAAAGATATAAAATGGAGACTCAACATAAAAGTAAAAAGAAAGGCCCTTCATAAGAGAAAAGCAGGGATTTCAAGTTTCATAAAGAGCTTCCAAAAATTATGGTACTTATTAGCTTTCATCTCTTATTACCCCTATCATAAGCATCGTTTATGTAGTTAAGATTAAAGTGAATAAATATGAGGATATGCTTGCAAGTTATAAGTCGAAAATCTCATGCCCCTTTCCTACGAGCTTCCAAAGATCTCATGCTACTTAACTTTAGTCACAAGTAAGTTCTTGTCATTGTAAGTACATGTGTACCATGGAGAACCGCCAACGGGTACCCCTTGCCCCATGATACAGGAGCTATCCCATATAAAAATGACAAGGCAACAGACAATGAGCATCTCAGAGATCTTTTTATTTGCTATTTGCATAGGTTTTTATTGAGGATGCTTCACAGAATGCTCACTATGGTTATGCTGCAAGTTTCCACCATGATTAGGCATGGCTTAGGCTAGCCGCCCATGCGTTTCTCTAACACATATACAAACTACATGAGCTTACAAGCTCCCCTTTTATTTCACACCGTCGGGATCCATAAACAAAATAACATGATATCAACTGAATAATAAGTGCAATGTTGAAAATGTTCCCCATAACAACATGGTTCTGCTAATTCTCAATTTATAAAGTGCAAGCATATACGCAACATAGATGGGCGCAATGGTTCAAGTTTATTAAGTGCATGAAAGTAAAGTGTGACATCAAGTTCGTGAGAGCCTTAATCACTAATTTTTGCATAATAATTTGGAAGGGTAGATAAAAGCATGAATTTACTTGGAATGGTGTAACACACCATGCATAGGAATTTATAGTGGACTCTTTGGAATAACTTGGTTTCTTGCTTGGGGGTTGGATGCATGAGTGGAACTCATACTTAGTACATGTGGAGGCTTAGCAAAAGACTGGGAGCGACCAACTAAGAGAGGACTAATGGCCGTAATCATGCAAAGCGACAAAAAATTATTAATTAAAGCATAAAGTGATATTACAAGTCAAAAAACTAAATGATCATAGAGGCTAAGGTGACTGATTCATAGTCTTAACATGGTGTAAGCATGTGCCAAGTCAACCTAAATAAAGCATCGAAGGAGAATACCACAATATTATGCTTTTGTATGCTAAAACAACGCATGGTTCTTTCAAGGCACATTATGCAATCTCAATTGTTTGGAACAAGTCATGCTACAACAATAATTACTAAGAATAAAAGTCAAAGCAATATCAAACATGACATGATAAAGTCTAGGCCACAGTCAAAACAAAACTCATTTTGTACCACTTATAAGCATGAACTTTCCCACTCTTTTCCAATCACCAATCAACTTATTTGAAATATCATATGAATGTAGGGGTCCATCAAATTTATTTAACCAAACTAAAAAAAGATAACTAAAAGAAAAAACAAAGACACTCTAAGAACAACACAATTGTGCAAGAAACAATAAAAATGAAGTGTTTGGAAGAAAACTTTATTGATGAAAAAGGGGATGCCTTGGGCATCCCCAAGCTTTGACGCTTGTACTTATTGAATATTTGTTGGGGTGACACGGGTGACATCCCCAAGCTTGAGCTTTTGTCCATACTTCATCTTATCACATTATTCTTCCCCTACACTTGAAAATTTTCCTTCATACAAAACTTCACACAATCCTCATTAGCAACATTAGTTTATTCAAGATAATTGGCCCTATGGTTTAGTTTCATCACAAGTAAAACTTCCATCAAAACAAAAGCTACTGTAGCAATTCCTTCTAAAAGCTCAAGTGATCATAGAGAACTCAAAGAGAAAGAGATTAAGAGGTAAATGCAAATAATGGCAGAAATCTGTCAAAACAGACCAGCAGGTAAAAACCAATTTTTCGAAGACCTTTTGTTGCTCAAATCGAAATGTTATGAACTAACGAAAGTTAGATAATAAACTTGGGCAGAAGCACAAAAAATTACAGCTCAATCTGACGTACAGAGATTGTTCACACATTTTTTTCTTCAGTGGAGCACAAAAATCCGTTTCGGGACAGCAACTTTCCCAAATCTTACTTCTCTCTCATTAGAGGTTATTCTTGGTACAAAAACCACATATAAAGGATAAGGAGAGGTTATTACATAAGTAATAACTTCCAAGACTCAACAAAAAAACTTACTGAATAGAAATTTGGGTTATCTCCCAATTAGTGCTTTTCTTTAACCCCTTTGAGCTAGGCATAGGAAGCAAGATTCAAGTATTTTCAAATGAAGAAGCATTAAGACTAAATTTCTTTTTAATAGGATATGCAAAAGGTGTCTTTTTTATCTTCCTAGGGAAGTATTCTATATCTTTCTTGAGTGGGAGTTGATATTTAATGGTGCCTTCCTTCATATCCATAATAGCACCAACTGTGCTAAGAAAAGGTCTTCCCAAGGTAATAGGACAAGAAGCATTGCATTAACATCCAAAACATAGAAATCAACGGGGACATAGGTATTGTTAACCATAATAAGAACATCATTAATACTCCCCATGAGTTTCTTTTTAGCATAATAATCAAGTTGGATATCTAAATAACAATCTTCCAATGGTGGCAAATCAAGCATTTCAAAAATCCTTCTAGGCATAATAGAGACACTACTATCAAGATCACATAAAGCTTTGAGATCAAAATCATTCTTTCGTATTAATGATGGGTTCCCAACCATCTTCTAATTTCCTAGGAATAGAAGCTTTACGTTTCAACTTTTCTTCTTTAATTTTTATAAGAGCATCTGTAATGTGTTTTGTAAAGGCCATATTCATAGCACTAGCATTAGGACTTCTAGCAAGCTTTGGTAGGAACTTAATTACTTCATAAATATTGCAACCATCAATATGAAAATCAAAATTACCATCCAAGGAAGTAGAACTATTGTCTCCCAGATTAATGGGGACTTCATGTGGTTTGCTAGTATCAATATTAGTGGTGGTGATAGTACAAATACTACTATTTCTAGCAATTTCATCTTATCTTTCCTACTTAGCATGGAATTTAGCTAACAATCTAACATTTTCATCAATTCTAACTTGCATGGCATTGGTAGCAGCAAATGGGTTTTCCATAGTTTCAGGTTTAGCAGCCATTTTATTAATCAAAGAAGATTGTGCTTTAGGCAAAGATGATATTTTTTTTTCAGCATTCGAAAGTTTTTCCTCAACAATTTTATTGAAAGAAGTTTGTTTACTAATAAAATCCTTAAGCATGACTTCAAGTTCAGAGGGTGCACTTCTATTGTTGTTGTAGAAATTTCCATAAGCATTACCATTATTGGGAGGATATGGCCTATAATTGTTATTACCATAAGCATTGTTGCCAAAATTATTATTTCTAATAAAGTTCACATCAACTTGCTCTTCTTGAGCAACCAAAGAAGCTAAGGGAACATGATTTGGATCAATATGAGTTTTTACATTAACAAGCATAAACATAATAACATCAATTTTATCACTCAAGGAGGAGGTTTCTTCAACAGAGTTTACCTTCTTACCTTGTGGAGCTCTCTCAGTGTGCCATTCAGAATAGTTAACCATCATATTATCAAGGAGCTTTGTTGCAGCACCCAAAGTAATGGTCATAAAGGTGCCTCTAGCAGCAGAATCCAATAGATTTCTTGAAGAATAATTCAGTCCTGCATAAAATGTTTGGATAATCATCCAAGCAGTCAGTCCATGAGTAGGACAATTCTTTACCAAAGATTTCGTTCTTTCCCAAGCTTGAGCAACATGTTCATTATCAAATTGTTTAAATTTCATTATTTCCCTTCTCATAGATATAACCTTAGCAGGAGGATAGTATTTCCAATGAAAGCATCTTTGTATTTAATCTAGGAATCAATACTATTTCTAGGTAGGGATAGCAACCATTCTTTAGCTTTTCCTCTCAAAGAGAAAGGAAACAATATAAGCTTAATAATATATCCATCTATATCCCTATGTTTTTGCATCTCACAAAGTACAACAAAGTTATTAAGGTGAGCAACAACATCATCAATACCAGCACCAGAGAATTGTTCTTTCATAACAAGATTGAGCAAAGCAGGTTTGATTTCAAAGAAAGCAGCTTCAGGAACAGGTGGAGCAATATGTGTGCACACGAAATCATTGTTGTTGGTGCTAGTGAAGTCACACAACTTAGTGTTTTCAAGAGTAGTCATTTTTTTGTGTTTTTGATAAAAGGAAACAAACTAGTACAATTTTTTGTGTTTTTGGTAAAAAGAAACAAGCAAACTAAGCAGAAATAAACTAAGCAAAACAAAAAAAACAAAGTAAATAGATTGGTTGTGAGAGACTCCCGTTGTGAAGATGTCCTTGACTCCCCGGCAATGGCGCCAGAAAAAGTGCTTGATGGCTCAAAATGTAGAGCTCGTTGGGAACCCGAAGAGGAAGGTATGATGAGAACAACAACAAGTTTTCCCTCAGTTATAAAACCAAGGTTATCGAACCAGTAAGAGCAAGGAAACAACTGCAAGGTGTTGCTAGCAACTTGGAACACAACACAATCACAGAACTTTGCTCCCAACTTACAGTGAGGTTGTCAATCTCACCGGTTTTGCTGAAAACAAAGGATTAAACATATTGTGTAGAAGATATTAATTGCTTGCAGAAAGTAAATAGTAAATAGTAACAGTAGAAGGTATAGCAATGGTAAAAGCATGGACCGGGGTCCATAGTTCACTAGAGGTGATTCTCCTTAAGATAAATAACATGCTGGGTGGACAAATTACAGCGGGGCAACTGACAGATTCGAGAAAACATACAATGCATATACTAGACATCTTGACTCCTATGAGATTTGATTGGGAATTACAACATTATACATAGACCGTAATCCAACTACATCTATGACTAATAATCCACCTTCAGGTTATTATCCGAACCCCTTCCAGTATTAAGTTGCAAGAGACAGATAATTGCATTAAGCAAAGTGTGTAAAGTAAACAATAGGATTGCCCCATGGACAAAGGATTGTTGTTTTCTCCCTAGTAGCAACAACACATATACAACCTTAGAGATTTCTGTCACTTCCCCAGATTACTAGACGCATGAACCCACTATCGAGCATAAATACTCCCTCTTGGAGTTGCAAGCATCTACTTGGCCAAGATAGTTACAAACAATGGAGAGCATGCAAGATCACAAATAACATAGACATGATAGATTCAATAATCAATTTGAAATAGAATCTCAAAATCTATTGGATCCCCGCAAACACAACATGTAAGATTACAAATAAATGATCTTGATCATGAACGGAGCTCACAAGATCTAAACATGATAGCACAAAGGAGGAGAACCAACCATCTAGCTACTACATGGACCCATAGTCCAAAGATGAACTACTCACGCATCACACCCGAGGCAGGCATGGTGATGAAGAAGGCCTCCAGGGTGATCTCTCCCCTTTGGCTGGGTGACAAGAAGTGCTTCAGATCCCTCCTAATCTAGGGATGGAGATGACGGCGGCTAGAGACACTTTCGTGGAATTTTGATCGTGTACTTAGGGTTTTCGTCCCGGGAGGCTTTTATAGGCGAAGGGGCAAGGTCGGTGGAGCACCAGGGGCCCGCACCCCCTGGTGGCGTGCCCCCAGGCCGCGCGGCCACCAGGTGTGGCAGCCTTGGTGCACCACTTCGTCTTCCCTCCAGACTCCGTGTTGCTTCGGGTAAAATACTGACTTTGCCTTTTGTCCCGTCCAATTCCGAGAATATTTCCTTAGTAACTTTTCTGAAACCAAAAACAGCAGAAAACAGGCAACTGGCACTATGGCATCTTGTTAATAGGTTAGTCCTAGAAAATGTATAAAAATACCTCAAAGTGTGAACAAAACATAAGAAAGTAGATACTAAGCAAGAATGGAACATCAAAAATTATAGATACGTTTACGACGTATCAAAGTCCTGGTCAGAGGAAAAGAGCGGAAAACATGGCGGGAAGTGGTGGAAAATGGCGGGAAATATCTTTAGTCTCGGTTAGTGGCTACAACCAGGACTAAAATCGTCGGTTAGAGGGAAAGGGCGGGAAAACATGGTGGGAAGCGGTGGGAAATATCTTTACTCCTGGTTAGTGGCTCCAACCGGGATTAAAAGCCCCGGTTATGGCTAGAATCGCGACATAGTTTGTGAAGAAAAAACCAAATTAAAGTTTCACATTTATCAAAAATATTAAACCTTTGTGTGGTGTCATATTATGTGTTATAGTTGCAAGCAAAAATATTAAACTTGGAAAATTGCAAACATCAAAAAATATCCTTTACAAAATGAGGTATCATGTTCGAGATTTCATGGCATTTAGGTTCACAATATGAGGCCAGCCAGATTTGAACTAGAGGTACACAATATGAGGCCATGAACCCTTCTTGGCGTATGTCCCTTGCTTATGATATCTTCGGACGTAACCATGGAGCATCTTCTTTACTTAACGGGATGTTTGGGTCAGTTTCACAGTGAAGGGCATAATTTCATCAAACTTATTATAATTTTCTGACATGTCTGTCCTGTCCTTGACTCCCACGATGTTTCTTTCCCTGAAAGAACTATGTGACGCTCTGGCTCATCATATGATGTATTATTTTTCCTTTTTTCATCTAGAGGACAGGTCCTTCACATAGAAAACATGAGCCACATCATTTGCTAGGAGAATGGTTCGTACAAACTAGCTCGTCGATTAACAAGTGATCAAAGGTTTCTTGATCATATACATTGAATGTCGTTAATAACGGGGTAACAACATTGATGGAATGAAGTGATGAAAACTCACCCAAAGTATAGTAATACGATCAAAATCTTTATGTTTACATTGCTATAATATAACATACGAAGTAACCCTAATCCTTACACCATGAATGAGGGAGAGGTGGGCGCACCCACTATGGTCGCCGGCCATGGCATGGCATGGGGGCTTCTCCTCCCCTATAAACGGAGGTGGTGGCCTCCCCTCCACACACTCCTCCCCGTAAGGATCTCTTTACCCCTCTAGTAAATTCCACATGGCTTCGTATTAGCGAGTACATTCTCTCGTGGTGGTTTCTCTGGAAAGGATCTGCTACTTCCGCTCCTTTGCTGGAGCGAGGCTCGGAGGTTGTCGGGGTGATGGACGTGTGTGCGGTCATGGATGCACTGCTCGTTTGTGGTGCTAGACTTTCTGGACTTCAATACGATCTTCAGATCGACAAGTGTACGACTACACCATCCACAAGAATAAATCTCGTTAAGCTTTTTGGTCTTTGAGGGTGAGTTCTCTATGGATGTATATCCACCCGTTGCTTATATCTACATAGATGGATCTTGGTGCTTAGTTGTTCATATGGTAGGAATTTTTTGTTTTCTATGCTGTGAACCCAACACTAACATTCATGTACCAATATACGTGTTCTTACGAGTGGGCATGATCACTTGTACCATGGTAACGAGATCAGCAGAATATGACCGACATGGCTGTGTAGCCATTCGGCAATGCCTAGAGCAGCCTCGGGGCTTGATAGGCCCATGGGGTAGACTTTTTTGAGTGTTCTTTCGATGATGCTAACGCGACTACATGCTAGGCCCCTCAGATCACGTGATCCCGTCTAGTTCAATCGACGGACACCTAAAATCCATTACTCACGTTCACTATAAACTGAGCTCAAACTCATGTCTTTCCATGAATATGACGCTCATGTACCAATAGGCGCTTGCTTCCGAGTGGGCATGATCTTTCTTACCATGGCACCGAGATGCAGAACATGACCGGCATGGCCATGTAGCAGTTTCAACATGCCCAGAGCGGCCTCTACGAGGCCTGGGAGGGTTTTGGGATAGACTTTTTTAGAGCATTCTTTCGACGATGCTGATGTGGCTACGTGCTAGGTCCCTTGGGTCCTGCACCGTCGTCTAGTTCAATCGAGAAATACCTAAAATGCATTAATTGCATTCACTCTAACCCGAGATCGAACTCGTGTATTTCATGAATCTAATGTTTGTATACCAGTAGACGCATGCTTCCGAGTGGGCACGATCAACCATATCATGGTACCAAGATCAGTAGAACGTGACCGACATGGTTGTGTAGCAGTTTGACATGCCCATGGCGGTCGTGTCGGGGCATGCGACGTCATGGGATAGACTTTGTTGACCATTATTGGGTCCAGCACAATAGATGGAATACATATCTAGTTGTTTTCGGCTCCAGGGGTGGGTTGTGTGTTTCGTCCCGCATGTCAGAAGACATCATATCTATTTGTTTCCATCGTTGTAGACGGGGCAAATAGGAGGTCCCACATTTAAGAGAAGGAGGCAAACAGATGGCAAGTAAACCTAGCGTAACGGCTATCGGTGTCACGTCTGTCCAGGGGCACGGACGTAACAAAACCGCGTTGGCTAATGGCAAATCTCCAATTGCCCGATTTGGCATAGTACCAATTTCCGGATGAACTAGGGCAACAAATGTAATAAACCCTACTTTTTAGGATCTATCAGAAGTGATTCAGATATGACAATGCGAAACTAAAGGTGAATTATCATACATAGGTTGTTTGCGTGTGGCAATGGGAAACTAAAGCTGAATTTTTAGGATCTCAGCTCAAGAAGATAAATGGGAAAACGGGTCCTCTCCGTCCCGTGTCGCCTACCATGCGGCAGGCCGGGCGAACCATAAACCCTAGCAGCCGACCACCTGCCACGCTCTCCCCTTCTTTGCCATCATCGGTGGATGACGTAGGACAAAGTCACTACAGTGGCAGTAACGGTGGGCCCTCCTTTCCTCGACGGCTCCCCGATCTGGCGAGAGAACTAGGCGGCGAGGGTGCTCTCGGAAGCTCGTGCAAGCTTGAACAACGATGGAGTGGTGGTGTTGGCGATGGTATGGCAACGGCGACGACCTACTCTTCTCCCGAGCAACGCTATGGGGTGCAGCCATCAATGGTGCTCTAGAGCCTGCTCGGGGCTATGTGCCTTCGGCGGAGCAGTTCGTTCCGGTGGCGGCAGAGCACGACAATGGGCGGCGCGCGGTGATAGTGGACCTGGGACGACGCTCTTCGGTTCTTGGGCGGTGGCGCGACCGAGGTGCAACAGCCCGGCGGCGGGGCTCATCTAGGCCCAATATGGGCCTGCGGGCTGATCTGGGCCTGATCCCATCTGATCGGCCCTACCACTGCATTCGGACAGCGACCACTTCAGGTGAATGTGGGTAGTTCCCAACACCTTTGTGGCTGCATGGCTTGATAGCTACTATATCTAGTGCGCCCGAACACCCAGCCCAATCCGGTGGCCTTGTTGGTGTGATGCTAGCGGTGGTATGGACTCGAGTTTGTTGACGCCTGGGTGGCAGCCTCGGAAGGCAGACTGCAAGGGCGACCCTGCGGTGGAGGTGGCTCCGGGAGGTGGCGTCCGATGGTGATCTCAGACCGGTGGCGGTCCGGCAGGCCCGGGTGAGCTCGGTGGTGAAAGAGTTGTTGCTTGGCGGCACGGATATGCTGACGTATCCGCTGGTGAACGGAGGAGTAGGGCCTGGGGTTGGGGTTGGCTTGTACGGTGGCACCCTTGCTGCAGTGCAGCAGCGGGACTTCACGAGCCTATTCAGGCTCGACCGGGCCAAGAGGGCCTAGTTTGCCTTGCTGCTGCATCCGGTCGGCTACTGCCTTCAGGAGGTGGAGGTAGTTCCCTCTCGCCGAAGTTTCTGATCTCTCGGTCTTACCGGCCTCGTTCTGTGGTTGTCGATGTGACGGCGATGGCGACTTCAAGACCGGGGTCACGCATGCTCGTGGGCGGCGAGCTTGGTGGAGCTTTACGAAGTGTCTCGGAGTGTGGTTCTTTTGAGGGGTCGGGAGAAACCCCTACCAGTTTGACACCGACGTGGTGACGCCTACAGGTATTGCCGTCCTTGTTGAAGGGTGTCGGGTGTATCCCTCCCCACCTCCCGTTGCATACGAAAACCATGGGACCAGTCCAGGCAGCAGTATCGTGGTTGTCACTTTCCTTCTTGAAGGTGCTGCTTGGTACACGATGCTTTGGACTGCTAGACGTGCGGTGGTACTTCTCTAGAGGGCACAACAGTTGCCGAGTTATCTTCGTTTTGTCGCACCGTGATGTCGGATTTATTTTCTTTTCTTTCTCCTTGTTTTTCTTTTGGTTTGGAACGTTGTATCGTGTGGTTGCTATGGTTGCTATATTAATAGGGCGGGGAATTTTCAGGATCTTTGAGAAGTGATTCAGATATGTTTCAGGCCCCCTGACAATGAGAAATGCGTTTATTGCATGGTTATGAAATACAACTCTGTGATCTTCCCATAGTGAATAGTACAACAGACGTGTGTGTGATAGATCTTCCCATATGTGACTGTGAAGTTGCACTCAGCTGGTAGTAATATACGGCGGGTCTGTTTAGCACCCCCACCTGCACTTCTGCACAGAACGTGTCGGGATCTCGACAAACAGAAAATTATGACGGCTTCGGTTTCAGCAGTGCGAGTGTTAGAGTCTTGCCTGGTAACGCCCAGCGGCGAGACGCCGCGTGGAGGGCTCTGGCTCTCCGCCCTGGACCTGGTGCTGACCAACCGAGGCCACACCCCGCTCGTCTACGTCTATGGCGCCACGGCCGACGGCAGCGATGGCTTCTTCAACGTGGCCAGGCTCAAGGAGTCCCTGGCCAAGGCGCTGGTTCCCTTCTACCCTCTCGCCGGCCGCCTCGGTGTGAGCTCCGAGGACGGTCGTGTCGAGATCACCTGCAGCGGGGAAGGCGCGCCCTTCGTAGTGGCCCGCTCCGACGACCATACCGTCGAGGGCCTGATTGCCGACCCCTCGCCATCGCCGGAGCTGGCGATGCTGTTCAAACCTCGCGCTGACCCGAGAGTTATGCTAGCCGTACAGGTGACATTCTTGAGGTGCGGCGGCGTGGTATTAGGCATGTCGATGCACCACGCCGCAGTGGACGGTTCCAGCATGGCCCACATCATCCGGACGTGGGCGACCTACTGCAGGGACGGCGACGGCGCCGCCATAGAGCTCCCGTGCCACGACCGCGCTCTCCTCCGCGCTCGGTCGCCGCCCTTCGTCCTGCACCCCGCCGAGACCATCCCCATGCTCTCCGGCGGCCTAACCATGACCATGTATGCCGAACTGCCGCTGGTGGCGTCCAAGGTATTCGCCCTCTCCAGCGAAGAGCTACGCGCCCTCAAACTCCACTGCGGCGGCACCAGCACGTTCTGCGCCTTGAGCGCCCTCGTGTGGAGGTGCGTCTGCGTCGCCCACAGTCTGGACCCGGGCGCCACCGCGCGCATCAACTTCCCGGTGGAAATCAGGCGTCGCCTTACGCCGCCGCTCCCCGTTCGCTACTTCGGTAACGGAGTCGTCAACATGTTCGTCACCGCGGCTGCCAAGGACGTCGTGTGGGGGTCGCTGGCCTCCGTGGCAGGGCGGGTGAAGGCCGGCGCGGACAGGCTCAACGACAAAGAGATGCTGAGGTCTGCGGTCGACTACTTCGAGATGGAGGCCAGCGCACGGCTGCCGGAGGACATGGGGAACCTGCCGGAGACGGTGGTGCGGGTGAACAGCTGGTTCCACCTGCCCATGTACGAAGCGGACTTCGGGTGGGGGAAGCCACGCGTGACGATGCGGGCCGAGGCCGTGCGCGGAGGGTGGGTCTACCTTCTGCCGGAGACAGGTGGCCACGGCGGCGGTGCGGGACTGCTCGTCTCCTTGGAGCCCACGATTCTCACAAAGTTCGAGCGAGCGCTTACAGTGGCTGTATGCCAAGTTGTGGCAAGCGAGCGTGCTAGGCTGTGAGTGACCATCTGCTTGCTTGCGTTACGTCGATCTCAATCCATGCATGTATATGGCAATTTAAAAAATGGGGTGGTAAGTATTTTGAAACAGCATTTTGGTGGTTGCTTCGCAAAACGTCTTGGTTTTGACGCTCGGAAAATAGACAATAGATTTTCCGTGCGACGAAAAGGAAAACTTCCTCCTACAATATTGTTCGTCATATCAAGATGCATATGCATGCACAATATGGGAACATCACAAACTATCCCACGATACTGCACATAATATTGGTCATTTGGACCGAAAGCCATGAAACCTCGAACATGATAGGTCAGTGAAGATTTTTTTGAGACATAATCAATATACCAACTTTGATATTTTTTATTACAACTATGTCACATAATATGACACCACGCGAAGAATTTACATTGTTCGGAATGTTTCTGAATTTCTTATGACTGTTTTTGAATATCTTTAGTCCCGATGAAGAAACCAACCGGGGCATAAAGGGTTGGGGCAGGCTAGGGCCGACGCGATCATGTATAATCCCGGATGGTGTCTCCAATCACGACTAAAGGTTCATCTATAAATAGGCATCCTTGTGAGTGTCGACACTATGATAGGGGTGAGTGTTGACATTATGTCGTGAGTGTTGACACTATGTTGTGCTGCTTAATCTATAAATAGACATCCTTGTGAGTGTTGACACTATGATAGGGGTGAGTATCGATATTATGTCGTGAATGTCGATACTATGTTGTGTTGTTTAATCTATAAATAGGCATCCTTGTGAAGTTATCATCTGCAAACAAGATGGTGTGCGAGAGCAGGGACAACACTACAACCAGCTTGAGGGAGATGCCTACGGATCTAGTCCTCAGACATCTTCCACAAGCTGGTCATAGAGACACTCCCTAATATGTAAAATTAGTTAGCTCTCCGGCGTATTGATCTAGCTAGAGAAGTTATAAACTGCAAGATGGTGTGCGAGAGCAATGACAACACTATGGCCAGCTTGAGGGAGATGCCTACGGATCCAGTCCTCAGGCATCTTCCACACAAGATGGCCATAGAGACACTCCCTAATATGTGAAATTAGTTAGCTCCCTAGCATATTGATCTAGGTAGAGAAGTTATAAACTGCAAGATGGTGTGTGAGAGCAGGGACAACACTACGACCAGCTTGAGATAGATGCCTACGGATCCAGTCCTCAGACATCTTCCACAAGCTGGTTATAGAGGCACTCCCTAATATTATGAAATTAGTTAGCTCCTCGGCGTATTAATCTATCTAGAGAAGTTATAAACTGCAAGATGGTGTGCGAGAGAAGGGACAACACTACGACCAACTTGAGGGAGATGCCTATGGATCCAGTCCTCAGGCATCTTCTACAAGATGGCCATAGAGACAATCCCTAATATGTGAAATTATTTAGCTCCTCGGTACAAGAATAGGGACTAACTGGGACTACATAATTGAATCAAGACTAAAGACCAACCTTTAGTATCGGTCCAGCCACAAACTGGGACTAACACTCAATATATTATTATTACTCAAAAACTAGGACTACGGAATCGGGACTAAAGGCCACCCTTTAGTCATACTCATGTATATCCCTATAGTACACAACTTCAGGGCCGTCTTCATCTTCATCATCGTCGTTGTCGTTGTTAGGCGCATGCGGCTAGATCCTTAGCCTAGCCATGGCATATTCTGGGGGCACCTGCCACTCCGGCCTCGGATTCATGACGCGCGGGGGAGGGGGCTCCTGGATGACGACGCCGCTATTCCCACGACCTTCACCACCGCCACCCTTCATGTGGCTCTGCGGCGGGTGAAAGTTCGGGCACCACAGGCGAGGATGATCTCTGTGGGCGATGTAGCGCATCACACCGACGATAGTCCGGTTCGCCCACCACAGGTAGAGGCCAGCTTCGTTGTGGTTCACCGGGGGTGGGCCTTCACCCTCGTACCTAGCGAGCTCCGTTTCCCACCAGTTAGCGAAGAAGACATTCCAGGTGTCGTAGTTGTCGGGATCCCAATGGGGATCTATCCACTGCTCCGGCATGAACTCTAGGTAGAAGTGGTTAGTGATGGACACCTAGCAGGCGGAACCTTGAGGCACATAAGGGACATGAACCCCTCCAGCGCTCAACATCCAGTCGGCGGGCATTCGGTAGCCCGGTGGGCATGGGTAGCTAGAGGCGCACAATGCCTCAATCTCCTCGAGAGTCAGAATGGCCCAATATGCGGTGTCCATTGTTGTGAGAGAGGAAGGTGTGTATGTGTGAGAGATGAAGGTGTTGATGTTTGGTAACCTAGATATAGAGGGAAAGGGCGGGAAAACATGGTGGGAAGAAGTGGGAAATGGTGGGAAATGGTGGGAAATATCTTTAGTCCCAGTTAGTGGCTCCAACTGGGACTAAAAGCCTGATGGCTCAAAATGTAGAGCTCGTTGGGAACCCCAAGAGGAAGGTATGATGAGCACAACAGCAAGTTTTCCCTCAGTGATGAAACCAAGGTTATCGAACTAGTAGGAGCAAGGAAACAATTGCAAGGTGTTGCTAGCAACTCGGAATCCAGCACAACACAACCACATAACTTTGCTCCCAACTTACAGTGAGGTTGTCAATCTCACCGGTTTTGCTGAAAACAAAGGATTAAACGTATTGTGTGGAAGATAGTAATTGCTTGCAGAAAGTAAACGGTAAATAGTAACAGTAGAAGGTATAGCAATGGTAAAAGCATGGACCGGGGTCCATAGTTCACTAGAGGTGATTCTCCTTAAGATAAATAACATGCTGGGTGGACAAATTACAGCAGGGAAATTACCAGATTTGAGAAAACATACAATGCATATACTAGACACCTTGACTCCTATGAGATTTGATTGGGCATTACAACATTATACATAGACCGTAATCCAACTGCATCTATGACTAATAATCCACCTTCATGTTATCATCCGAACCCCTTCCAGTATTAAGTTGCAAGAAACAGATAATTACATTAAGCAAAGTGTGTAAAGTAAACAATAGGATTGCCCCATGGACAAAGGATTGTTGTTTTATCCCTAGTAGCAACATCACATCTACAACCTTAGAGATTCCTGTCACTTCCCCAGATTACTAGACGCATGAACCCACTATCGAGCATAAATACTCCCTCTTGGAGTTGCAAGCATCTACTTGGCCAAGATAGTTACAAACAACGGAGAGCATGCAAGATCACAAATAACATAGACATGATAGATTCAATAATCAATCTGAAATAGCATCTCAATATCCATCGGATCCCCACAAACAGAACATGTAAGATTACAAATAGATGATGTTGATCATGAACGGAGCTCACAAGATCTAAACATGATATCACAAAGGAGGAGAACCAACCATCTAGCTACTACATGGACCCATATTCCAAGGATGAACTACTCACGCATCACACCGGAGGCCGGCATGGTGATGAAGAAGGCCTCCAAGGTGATCTCTCCCCTCCGGCAGGGTACCGGGAAGAGCTTCAGATCCCTCCTGATCTAGGGACGAAGATGACGGTGGCTACAAACTCTTTTGTGGAATTTTGATCGGGTACTTGGGTTTTCGTCCTGGGAGGCTTTTATAAGCAAAGGAGCAAGGTCGGTGGAGCCCCAGGGCGCCCACACCCCGCGGTGCCGTGCCCCCCTAGGCCATAGGGCCACCAGGTGTGGCCGCCCTGGTGCGCCACTTCGTCTCCCCTTCAGACTCCGTGTTGCTTCGGTTAAAATACTGACCTTGGCTTTTGTCCCGCCTAATTCCGAGAATATTTCCTTACTAGCTTTTCTGAAACCAAAAACAACAGAAAACATGCAACTATCACTTTGGCATCTTGTTAATAGGTTAGTCCCAGAAAATGTATAAAAATACCTCAAAGTGTGAACAAAACATAATAAAGTAGATACTAAACAAGCATGGAACATCAAAAATTATAGATACGTTTATGACGTATCAACATCCCCAAGCTTAACTGCTACTCGTCCTCGAGTAGGCAAGTGATAAAAAAGAATAAATTTTTAGGTGACATGCACCATCATATTTGTAAAGCATTGATAACTGGGATCAAAGTACTCTAACATGAATATAAAAGACAGAGTTCTAACAATAAGACAGAGCAACTATGTTGTAATAATAAATGGTACAAACAAAAGATTCATAAATAACAATGCATTAAAAGACGTTTGTTTGTTTCACATATAGAAAACATAATAAGAATGGTATTCATCTTGTCCTTCATGGTATATCAAAACATAAATGCATAGGACACCTTCAAAATTCATAAGGGTGACTAGATACAAATAATTTAAGAACAAGCAATATCACGGTTATGAATCAATCAACAAGTTTTTGAACAATGGACATTAAACTAAGAATGGTCACTATGCTCTCTCAATTGGTGCATAAAGATATAAAATGGAGACTCAACATAAAAGTAAAAAGAAAGGCCCTTCATAAGAGAAAAGCAGGGATTTCAAGTTTCATAAAGAGCTTCCAAAAATTATGGTACTTATTAGCTTTCATCTCTTATTACCCCTATCATAAGCATCGTTTATGTAGTTAAGATTAAAGTGAATAAATATGAGGATATGCTTGCAAGTTATAAGTCGAAAATCTCATGCCCCTTTCCTACGAGCTTCCAAAGATCTCATGCTACTTAACTTTAGTCACAAGTAAGTTCTTGTCATTGTAAGTACATGTGTACCATGGAGAACCGCCAACGGGTACCCCTTGCCCCATGATACAGGAGCTATCCCATATAAAAATGACAAGGCAACAGACAATGAGCATCTCAGAGATCTTTTTATTTGCTATTTGCATAGGTTTTTATTGAGGATGCTTCACAGAATGCTCACTATGGTTATGCTGCAAGTTTCCACCATGATTAGGCATGGCTTAGGCTAGCCGCCCATGCGTTTCTCTAACACATATACAAACTACATGAGCTTACAAGCTCCCCTTTTATTTCACACCGTCGGGATCCATAAACAAAATAACATGATATCAACTGAATAATAAGTGCAATGTTGAAAATGTTCCCCATAACAACATGGTTCTGCTAATTCTCAATTTATAAAGTGCAAGCATATACGCAACATAGATGGGCGCAATGGTTCAAGTTTATTAAGTGCATGAAAGTAAAGTGTGACATCAAGTTCGTGAGAGCCTTAATCACTAATTTTTGCATAATAATTTGGAAGGGTAGATAAAAGCATGAATTTACTTGGAATGGTGTAACACACCATGCATAGGAATTTATAGTGGACTCTTTGGAATAACTTGGTTTCTTGCTTGGGGGTTGGATGCATGAGTGGAACTCATACTTAGTACATGTGGAGGCTTAGCAAAAGACTGGGAGCGACCAACTAAGAGAGGACTAATGGCCGTAATCATGCAAAGCGACAAAAAATTATTAATTAAAGCATAAAGTGATATTACAAGTCAAAAAACTAAATGATCATAGAGGCTAAGGTGACTGATTCATAGTCTTAACATGGTGTAAGCATGTGCCAAGTCAACCTAAATAAAGCATCGAAGGAGAATACCACAATATTATGCTTTTGTATGCTAAAACAACGCATGGTTCTTTCAAGGCACATTATGCAATCTCAATTGTTTGGAACAAGTCATGCTACAACAATAATTACTAAGAATAAAAGTCAAAGCAATATCAAACATGACATGATAAAGTCTAGGCCACAGTCAAAACAAAACTCATTTTGTACCACTTATAAGCATGAACTTTCCCACTCTTTTCCAATCACCAATCAACTTATTTGAAATATCATATGAATGTAGGGGTCCATCAAATTTATTTAACCAAACTAAAAAAAGATAACTAAAAGAAAAAACAAAGACACTCTAAGAACAACACAATTGTGCAAGAAACAATAAAAATGAAGTGTTTGGAAGAAAACTTTATTGATGAAAAAGGGGATGCCTTGGGCATCCCCAAGCTTTGACGCTTGTACTTATTGAATATTTGTTGGGGTGACACGGGTGACATCCCCAAGCTTGAGCTTTTGTCCATACTTCATCTTATCACATTATTCTTCCCCTACACTTGAAAATTTTCCTTCATACAAAACTTCACACAATCCTCATTAGCAACATTAGTTTATTCAAGATAATTGGCCCTATGGTTTAGTTTCATCACAAGTAAAACTTCCATCAAAACAAAAGCTACTGTAGCAATTCCTTCTAAAAGCTCAAGTGATCATAGAGAACTCAAAGAGAAAGAGATTAAGAGGTAAATGCAAATAATGGCAGAAATCTGTCAAAACAGACCAGCAGGTAAAAACCAATTTTTCGAAGACCTTTTGTTGCTCAAATCGAAATGTTATGAACTAACGAAAGTTAGATAATAAACTTGGGCAGAAGCACAAAAAATTACAGCTCAATCTGACGTACAGAGATTGTTCACACATTTTTTTCTTCAGTGGAGCACAAAAATCCGTTTCGGGACAGCAACTTTCCCAAATCTTACTTCTCTCTCATTAGAGGTTATTCTTGGTACAAAAACCACATATAAAGGATAAGGAGAGGTTATTACATAAGTAATAACTTCCAAGACTCAACAAAAAAACTTACTGAATAGAAATTTGGGTTATCTCCCAATTAGTGCTTTTCTTTAACCCCTTTGAGCTAGGCATAGGAAGCAAGATTCAAGTATTTTCAAATGAAGAAGCATTAAGACTAAATTTCTTTTTAATAGGATATGCAAAAGGTGTCTTTTTTATCTTCCTAGGGAAGTATTCTATATCTTTCTTGAGTGGGAGTTGATATTTAATGGTGCCTTCCTTCATATCCATAATAGCACCAACTGTGCTAAGAAAAGGTCTTCCCAAGGTAATAGGACAAGAAGCATTGCATTAACATCCAAAACATAGAAATCAACGGGGACATAGGTATTGTTAACCATAATAAGAACATCATTAATACTCCCCATGAGTTTCTTTTTAGCATAATAATCAAGTTGGATATCTAAATAACAATCTTCCAATGGTGGCAAATCAAGCATTTCAAAAATCCTTCTAGGCATAATAGAGACACTACTATCAAGATCACATAAAGCTTTGAGATCAAAATCATTCTTTCGTATTAATGATGGGTTCCCAACCATCTTCTAATTTCCTAGGAATAGAAGCTTTACGTTTCAACTTTTCTTCTTTAATTTTTATAAGAGCATCTGTAATGTGTTTTGTAAAGGCCATATTCATAGCACTAGCATTAGGACTTCTAGCAAGCTTTGGTAGGAACTTAATTACTTCATAAATATTGCAACCATCAATATGAAAATCAAAATTACCATCCAAGGAAGTAGAACTATTGTCTCCCAGATTAATGGGGACTTCATGTGGTTTGCTAGTATCAATATTAGTGGTGGTGATAGTACAAATACTACTATTTCTAGCAATTTCATCTTATCTTTCCTACTTAGCATGGAATTTAGCTAACAATCTAACATTTTCATCAATTCTAACTTGCATGGCATTGGTAGCAGCAAATGGGTTTTCCATAGTTTCAGGTTTAGCAGCCATTTTATTAATCAAAGAAGATTGTGCTTTAGGCAAAGATGATATTTTTTTTTCAGCATTCGAAAGTTTTTCCTCAACAATTTTATTGAAAGAAGTTTGTTTACTAATAAAATCCTTAAGCATGACTTCAAGTTCAGAGGGTGCACTTCTATTGTTGTTGTAGAAATTTCCATAAGCATTACCATTATTGGGAGGATATGGCCTATAATTGTTATTACCATAAGCATTGTTGCCAAAATTATTATTTCTAATAAAGTTCACATCAACTTGCTCTTCTTGAGCAACCAAAGAAGCTAAGGGAACATGATTTGGATCAATATGAGTTTTTACATTAACAAGCATAAACATAATAACATCAATTTTATCACTCAAGGAGGAGGTTTCTTCAACAGAGTTTACCTTCTTACCTTGTGGAGCTCTCTCAGTGTGCCATTCAGAATAGTTAACCATCATATTATCAAGGAGCTTTGTTGCAGCACCCAAAGTAATGGTCATAAAGGTGCCTCTAGCAGCAGAATCCAATAGATTTCTTGAAGAATAATTCAGTCCTGCATAAAATGTTTGGATAATCATCCAAGCAGTCAGTCCATGAGTAGGACAATTCTTTACCAAAGATTTCGTTCTTTCCCAAGCTTGAGCAACATGTTCATTATCAAATTGTTTAAATTTCATTATTTCCCTTCTCATAGATATAACCTTAGCAGGAGGATAGTATTTCCAATGAAAGCATCTTTGTATTTAATCTAGGAATCAATACTATTTCTAGGTAGGGATAGCAACCATTCTTTAGCTTTTCCTCTCAAAGAGAAAGGAAACAATATAAGCTTAATAATATATCCATCTATATCCCTATGTTTTTGCATCTCACAAAGTACAACAAAGTTATTAAGGTGAGCAACAACATCATCAATACCAGCACCAGAGAATTGTTCTTTCATAACAAGATTGAGCAAAGCAGGTTTGATTTCAAAGAAAGCAGCTTCAGGAACAGGTGGAGCAATATGTGTGCACACGAAATCATTGTTGTTGGTGCTAGTGAAGTCACACAACTTAGTGTTTTCAAGAGTAGTCATTTTTTTGTGTTTTTGATAAAAGGAAACAAACTAGTACAATTTTTTGTGTTTTTGGTAAAAAGAAACAAGCAAACTAAGCAGAAATAAACTAAGCAAAACAAAAAAAACAAAGTAAATAGATTGGTTGTGAGAGACTCCCGTTGTGAAGATGTCCTTGACTCCCCGGCAATGGCGCCAGAAAAAGTGCTTGATGGCTCAAAATGTAGAGCTCGTTGGGAACCCGAAGAGGAAGGTATGATGAGAACAACAACAAGTTTTCCCTCAGTTATAAAACCAAGGTTATCGAACCAGTAAGAGCAAGGAAACAACTGCAAGGTGTTGCTAGCAACTTGGAACACAACACAATCACAGAACTTTGCTCCCAACTTACAGTGAGGTTGTCAATCTCACCGGTTTTGCTGAAAACAAAGGATTAAACATATTGTGTAGAAGATATTAATTGCTTGCAGAAAGTAAATAGTAAATAGTAACAGTAGAAGGTATAGCAATGGTAAAAGCATGGACCGGGGTCCATAGTTCACTAGAGGTGATTCTCCTTAAGATAAATAACATGCTGGGTGGACAAATTACAGCGGGGCAACTGACAGATTCGAGAAAACATACAATGCATATACTAGACATCTTGACTCCTATGAGATTTGATTGGGAATTACAACATTATACATAGACCGTAATCCAACTACATCTATGACTAATAATCCACCTTCAGGTTATTATCCGAACCCCTTCCAGTATTAAGTTGCAAGAGACAGATAATTGCATTAAGCAAAGTGTGTAAAGTAAACAATAGGATTGCCCCATGGACAAAGGATTGTTGTTTTCTCCCTAGTAGCAACAACACATATACAACCTTAGAGATTTCTGTCACTTCCCCAGATTACTAGACGCATGAACCCACTATCGAGCATAAATACTCCCTCTTGGAGTTGCAAGCATCTACTTGGCCAAGATAGTTACAAACAATGGAGAGCATGCAAGATCACAAATAACATAGACATGATAGATTCAATAATCAATTTGAAATAGAATCTCAAAATCTATTGGATCCCCGCAAACACAACATGTAAGATTACAAATAAATGATCTTGATCATGAACGGAGCTCACAAGATCTAAACATGATAGCACAAAGGAGGAGAACCAACCATCTAGCTACTACATGGACCCATAGTCCAAAGATGAACTACTCACGCATCACACCCGAGGCAGGCATGGTGATGAAGAAGGCCTCCAGGGTGATCTCTCCCCTTTGGCTGGGTGACAAGAAGTGCTTCAGATCCCTCCTAATCTAGGGATGGAGATGACGGCGGCTAGAGACACTTTCGTGGAATTTTGATCGTGTACTTAGGGTTTTCGTCCCGGGAGGCTTTTATAGGCGAAGGGGCAAGGTCGGTGGAGCACCAGGGGCCCGCACCCCCTGGTGGCGTGCCCCCAGGCCGCGCGGCCACCAGGTGTGGCAGCCTTGGTGCACCACTTCGTCTTCCCTCCAGACTCCGTGTTGCTTCGGGTAAAATACTGACTTTGCCTTTTGTCCCGTCCAATTCCGAGAATATTTCCTTAGTAACTTTTCTGAAACCAAAAACAGCAGAAAACAGGCAACTGGCACTATGGCATCTTGTTAATAGGTTAGTCCTAGAAAATGTATAAAAATACCTCAAAGTGTGAACAAAACATAAGAAAGTAGATACTAAGCAAGAATGGAACATCAAAAATTATAGATACGTTTACGACGTATCAAAGTCCTGGTCAGAGGAAAAGAGCGGAAAACATGGCGGGAAGTGGTGGAAAATGGCGGGAAATATCTTTAGTCTCGGTTAGTGGCTACAACCAGGACTAAAATCGTCGGTTAGAGGGAAAGGGCGGGAAAACATGGTGGGAAGCGGTGGGAAATATCTTTACTCCTGGTTAGTGGCTCCAACCGGGATTAAAAGCCCCGGTTATGGCTAGAATCGCGACATAGTTTGTGAAGAAAAAACCAAATTAAAGTTTCACATTTATCAAAAATATTAAACCTTTGTGTGGTGTCATATTATGTGTTATAGTTGCAAGCAAAAATATTAAACTTGGAAAATTGCAAACATCAAAAAATATCCTTTACAAAATGAGGTATCATGTTCGAGATTTCATGGCATTTAGGTTCACAATATGAGGCCAGCCAGATTTGAACTAGAGGTACACAATATGAGGCCATGAACCCTTCTTGGCGTATGTCCCTTGCTTATGATATCTTCGGACGTAACCATGGAGCATCTTCTTTACTTAACGGGATGTTTGGGTCAGTTTCACAGTGAAGGGCATAATTTCATCAAACTTATTATAATTTTCTGACATGTCTGTCCTGTCCTTGACTCCCACGATGTTTCTTTCCCTGAAAGAACTATGTGACGCTCTGGCTCATCATATGATGTATTATTTTTCCTTTTTTCATCTAGAGGACAGGTCCTTCACATAGAAAACATGAGCCACATCATTTGCTAGGAGAATGGTTCGTCTCTATAACCAAGATTTTTGAGATCCACTCTTGTCATTCCGTATAACTGGTCTACCTTTATTCAGGTTGACCCATTTGCACCGAAACAAAGGGACCTTAAAAGAAACTCCATAGTCAAGTTCGCATATCTCCTCTATGTAACCATAGTATGTGTCCTTTTGCCCATTCTCGTCTGTTGCATCAAAGTGGACACCACTGTTTTAGTTGCTGCTCTTTTTATCTTGGGCGATCGTGTAAAATGTATTCCCATTTATGTCGTGGTGGTGTCACGACAGATGCCATGGATAGGCTAAAGGTGGGCACAAGATGCACTAGAGGAATCCAGGGAGGGATAGTGTGGTGATTCCACACACAGAAGGTTTGTATTATTCAAGCTAGATGGGTTACAAGTGCTTCTTGAGCTGTATTGGGGAGAGGAGGAAGAAGGAACTCTCTTACTCTCAGCATAGCTTTACTCTCAGGAACTCTCTACTCAAATGCCCATCAACTAGTCAATCATCCAATAGACCTCAACCCACTCTACAGAAGCCCTAGCCCTCCTTATATAGGGGTGGCTAGGTCTCCAATTAGGGCATCGTGGAGGCATATTCCAGGGAATATGCCTCTTCCCAAAATAGTAAACCGACCGGGTCACTTTTCCCTGGCATAAGCCCTGCAGAGGCTACGTGAGCCTCTCCGGCGCCAGCGTCATCCGACACAGGCAACGTCACCCTTGTCGACCACGCCTCGGTGGTCCTAGCCTCTGTCCGCTTCGCTCACGCTCTGCGTATAGTGGTCACCTTTTGACCAGCGAGATACCTTCCTTCTCTTGCAAGCTTGATATAACCCGGATCACGCCTGGTTAATCCGGCCATACCTGTACCTGCATACAAGTCAGTTACATCTTACCGACATACGACATAAGTCGGCCAGGACTCAGTCAGGCAGACATCCTCCGGTCTGGATCACTCCGTGATTCGGCCTACCTTGAGGTGACTCGTCCAACACTTGCTTTGACCTTGCCGTACCTCGGCTAACTTGGCCATTATACCCCGGCGTGACCCTACCCGGGGGTATCCCCCCAACATTAGTCCCTGAAGCTAGTGCGGTCTTAGCTGCCTTAGCCGCTAAGGCCATAGCAGGTTCAATTTTACTAAGCCTTTTGCTCCTTTTCCGAGTTAAATCATATGTCGGATTTTGTTGTATGTTTGACCCCTTCGCATTTTCTTTCTCTTAGATGTTTCTTCAGCAAACTCTTGAGGATGGCACCAAGCCTTCTCTCAAGTGGGCGCCAGATCGAGATGCCCCGGACGAGGAGGAGCCGGATCAGGAGATGTTCCTGTGGTTCCCTAATGCGACAAATCGACACACCGGTAAATTCTCTTCCATTAGAGATTGGCCTGACGATGAAGATGATTCCGGCATTGAGGTGATGGATGCATTTGACGCTGTCCGCCTTTCTTACGATTTTCCGACATCAGCTAACCCCAGTGGGCAGATCCATGAAGATCCTCCCCTTGCCACGGGTGAGCCAGTCCCGATCGCATCAAAGAAAAGGGGGCCGCATCTACTTCTTCCTCCGGACCTTCTAAGCCAACCAAGAGGCGAAAGAAGTCCGCAGACAAAGCTGCCACCAAGTCCACGACTAAGGCCGTAGCCCGGCAAGCTCACAAGCCAAAGGAGCCTCTGACCTCAGATGAGTAAGTCACTTCTTCCTTATCCAATTTTCTGCTTCGTGCCTTTCTCTTGTTGTAACTTATTGTTCGTCGCTTGATTCGGTAGGTCTGCGGTGGAAGTTCCTCAGAGTGGATCCGGCATCGCCTCGCCGCTCCGACATAGCCCTTCTCGCCCTCGTGGTGACGATTCACGCCCGTTGAGCCCCATTCAGGAGGGTTCAGCGGCTGCTCCGGGTTCTAGCCCACCTCGTCAAGAGGAGGGCAACCTCGGAACAAGGGGAAGTGGTTCTGCCGAGGCTACGGTTGCTCCCTCTTCAGCTCAGCCACAACTAGCCACCACTGAGATTCCTTCAGCACCCCCGCCAAGACAAAAATCAGCACCAGCATCAGCAACAGCACCAAGCCCCTCCGCCTCGTCCGAGTCTTCCAAGATTCGGCGAGAAGGCACCAGTAGCACCACGGCTAGCTCTAAGGCAGCGCCCAAGGCCAAATCCACGGCTCAGACCTCCACCTCTCAGCAGCAGCCCAAGGGCAAGAAAGCTCCTGATGCCACCAGAGCAGCGTCTATCGAAGCTGGACAGCGCACACTTGCGTCCATGCTTTCGAAGAAGACCCCACCGACGAAGGATACTTCTGCCGGGTCAGCTGATGTGCAACTCGTTTTGCACACCAGCCCCGATGTTGCCCAAGTTGAGAGGAGGGAGGCCCACGCCAAGGGTTTGGCCGCGCCCCACATGCTTAGCGGAGAACGCTATCCTCCGACCTTGATCGAGTTTGTTAACAACTAGAACAAGGCAGAGTTCGTCCATAATGACGATCTCCGGGAGAAATTTGGGTCAGCCGAGTTTGCCGCACAGATGAACACTACTGCCAAGGCAATCAACCTCACAGGTCGGATGATGGAGGTACACTACTTCACCTTTTCCTTAACATGCACTGGATATTATTGATATAACCATTAGTCCCTGAGCCTCCGGGGGAGTAACTTGTTACTCGGCCGGATGCTCCTTAGAGAACTAGCGTAGGTCCTTAGTAACTTCGAGTATGCACACACCTAGAGCCGGGTTAAGTTCCACTTGGCCCGGATCTTGCACACTTCGAATATGCACACACTTAGAGCCGGGTTAAGTTCCACTTGGCCCGGATCTTGTACACTTCGAATATGGACACACCTAGAGCCGGGTTAAGTTCCACTTGGCCCGGATCTTGTACACTTCGAATATGCACACACCTAGAGCCGGGTTAAGTTCCACTTGGCCCGGATCTTGTACACTTCGAATATGCACACACCTAGAGCCGGGTTAAGTTCCACTTGGCCCGGATCTTGTACACTTCGAATATGCACACACCTAGAGCCGGGTTAAGTTCCACTTGGCCCGGATCTTGTACACTTCGAATATGCACACACCTAGAGCCGGGTTAAGTTCCACTTGGCCCGGATCTTGTACACTTCGAATATGCACATGACTAAGCTATCCTTTTGTACTCTTTTCAGGTGACCACCAATCGCCGGAGCGCTGAGTTTCAGCGTCTCTTGGACACTCACAAGATGCTGCGTGTAAAACATACTACGCTTCTCGTCGAATACGAGAAAAGGGGTAAGTTTTCTCCTTGGCATTTTTCCCATTTCTCTTCGTCTTTTTCGCCGAACTAATCTTATATTCAGATTGGGCAGCCGGAGTGGAGGCCGAGAACATCCTCATGAGAAAAAACTTAGACCAAAATAAAGGGTAAGTCATTTTTGCTTAACCTTCCTCTGCGCTCTATCTCCTTTTCTTCTTGGCTCGGCAAATATTCATACCTCGGCTTTGCCGGGTCAACAAACTATTTCAGCCTCTCTTGAAGATAGTGTGCCCGTGCCTGATATGATGCTGCATTTTCTTGAACAAGCAGGGCAGCACCAGGCCAAACTCAAGAAGAAAGATGATGAGCTCGCCCTCCTCCGGACCAAGGATGAAGAAATTGCCAAGCTTAAGGCAGACATGAAGAAGCTCAAGGCGCTCCACAAAGCCGAGATAGACAAGGCTGGCCAAGACTTTACTGAAGAGCGCGAACGTCTCAACCTCCAAATTGACATGGAGGACCTGCTGGTCAGCTTGTCTTCTCATGTCCAAATTGTGAAGAACTATGGCAAGGATATCCTGGATGTGGCAATCCGGATCTTCAATGCCTTTTGGCCTGATGAAGATACTCCGGAGGGGGCCGCTGCTCTTATTGCCAAGTTAATGGAGTGCGAGACCCAGCTTGATCTTTGGAGGGAATCTGATGGACGCGTCGGAGCTGAAATCGTTCTCCACTGCGTGCTTACGTGGTATGAGAAGATCAACCTCAATCTTCTTGAGCACATGTGCACCGAATCAAGGTGGTCCAATGACCCGGATTGGATAGCTCGGCACAAGGCTTGCGCCCATAGCCTCATTCAATATGCCCCCATTCATCAATGGAACGAGGGACCAAGCTTCCTTAGCCCCGACGACGACAAAAACGCTGAAGATGATTCGGGTGAGGAGGAAGAGGACGAAGCCTCGGACGTCGAAGGAGAAGAAGATGATGCTGAAGCCGAGGCTGGAGTTCCACCTGCTGGTGCCGAGTTACCTCCCCATGCTGCTCCTTGATTAAAAACACTTTGCAGTTTATCAGATCCCCGGTATGCCGGGTGCAATTGTATTAAGTACACCAGTTATACTTTGCTACTAAGTTGTTTATGTCGTATTAACTTGGGCGTAGTCCCCTAATGTCTACGCACTTCTATTCTTGTAGACAGTTGTTGGGCCTCCAAGTGCAGAGGTTTGTAGAACAGCACCAAGTTTTCCCTTAAGTGGATCACCCAAGGTTTATCGAACTCCGGGAGGAAGTGGTCAAAGGTATTCCCTCTCAAGAAATCCTGCAATCAAGATACAAGAAATCTCTTGTGTCCCCAACACACCCAATACACTTGTCAGGTGTATAGGTGCACTAGTTCAGCGAAGAGATAGTGAAATACAAGTGGTACAGATAATTATAAGTGCTAACGGTGATCGAAGATACTTTGATGGCGTGGAAGAGACTAAAGGCACACTGAAATAAAGAAGGAAGCAAGCAAACATGTAACAGATCTAATTGCAAACGGTGTATCAATGCTTAGAAACAAGGCCCAGGGATCATACTTTCACTAGTGAACACTCTCATATAAATATCTTCTCTTTATGATACTACTCTTAACTACTCTCCGGTTGGACACTCTAATCGTTGGTAGGGCTATAACAACACTCCTCAAAGTCCATATTTCCCATCTAGAAAACACCACACTGTCACCTTGAGTACTAGATGAGTCCAACAAACACCACAATTTCATAAAGACATCCAACTCCAAATATAACTCATAACAAGTATTTGTAATCTCTAGCCTAAGTGCCACCATGGTGAGCACGCTGTCACTTTCACATACATGGGGAGAGCAGAGATTCATTAAAGCACTTGAGTAGCAGAATAGATCTATAGATTACAAGCTCATGATCACAATATGATCATGCATAGAGAGAGAGAGATCAACACATAGCTACCGGTAGAACCCTTAACCTCGAGAGAGAACTACTCCCTCCTCATCATGGGAATAAGCAATGGTGATGGAGATGGTGGTGGAGATCGATGGAGATGGCTGCGGGGGCACTTCCCCGTCTCGGCAGGGTGCCGGAACAGAGACTTTATGTCCCCTGAATCTCCCCTTCGGTGGCGGCGGCACTGCGGAACTTTTCGTGGCTGGAGGCTTGATGATTTAGGGTTTATGCATCGGGAGGCTTCTTATAGGCCAGAGGGCAAGGTCGGTGGGCGGCTAGGGGGCCCACACCATGCCCTGGCGCGGCCTAGGCTAGACCGCGCTAAGGGGGGGTGTGGCCACCCTGTGGCCCCTCTCCGACTCTCCTTCTGGCTCTGTGAGTCTTCCGGGAAAATAGTACCTTTGGCTTTTGTCCCGTCCAATTCCGAGAATATTCATTTTCTGACTTCCTAGAACCAAAAACAGCAGAAAACAGGCAACTGGCACTGTGGCATCTTGTTAATAGGTTAGTCCAAGAAATCATATGAAAAGTACTCCAAAGTTGGAACAAAACATAAGAAAGTAGATAAAACCAAGCATGGAACATGAAAAATTATAGATACATTTGCGATGTATCATCCCCGAGTTTCATTTTCTTGTTCCTCCAATTTCTTGGCTCGGCTCGTGTCTACCTTGGTTCGGTTTTATGACTTACGAGTCCGAGCTTGAAAAATTGACTTAACAATACTTGGAAACTTTAAGATTAGCTCAAAATAATTCAGCATAGTAGACAGAAAGTAAACATAAGGTTAGTCCGAACAACAAACGTCGGGTCAATTAAGTTCCTTTCCTTAGTCGTTTTTCGTGTGCCACGCAATTCCAAACTTGTTCTCTTGCTTGCCATGAAGCCAAATCTTGTTGGACAGCAGCAAGTCTAAGAGTTGAGTTTTTGGTGCTCACACACTACTAATCTGGCTTAGGTAGAAGCAACTTACGCCAGCCGACACATAAATAACAAATACAGAAAACAAACAAATAATATCACTAAGGCAGTCCCCGAGTTACTGCTCGAGGTGCCAAGATTTCATTGATAAGCTCATTGCCGGCATACATACCGACATAGAGAGACTCGGATACACACACTTCTTTGCTAAGTGTAGAACGGACGGAGTAGAGCTACATTCCATGGACGCTTAGATTCCTCGCCGGACCTGTCTGCCTTGTTCTTCTCCTGTGGTTTTGCATCAATGAGATAGTATGAGTCATTGTGC
Source organism: Avena eriantha (assembly GCA_910589775.1). Taxonomy (NCBI): domain Eukaryota; kingdom Viridiplantae; phylum Streptophyta; class Magnoliopsida; order Poales; family Poaceae; genus Avena; species Avena eriantha. Next base: position 5,226,959 of record OU342742.1, read on the forward strand.
AATGATTTGCTCACAATGAATGGCCCTTCCCATGGGGGGATAACTTATGCATGACAGCAGTACGTTGTACCAACCGGAGTACCAGATCACCTTCCTAGAAAACTCGGGGGTTTACTTTCCGGCTATGATAACGTCGGAGATTTTGCTGATATATGGCAGATCTGGACAATGCCAATTCTCTCGCTTCTTCCAGCAGATCAACATCATTTTTCCGGGCCTCTCGCACTTCAGCTTCTGTGTATTGGGTGACCCTAGGCGAGTCATGCTCTATGTCGGCTGGTAACACAGCTTCTTCCCCATATACCAGAAAGAATGGCATATAGCATGTTGATTGATTCGGAGTTGTTCTTAAACTCCACAGTACCGCTGGTAGTTCTTCTATCCAGCACCTCGCTGATCTTTGCAGCGGCTCAATGAGCCAGGGTTTTATCCCGGATAATACTAATCCATTGGATCTCTCCACTTGTCCGTTCGATGCGGGGTGGGCTACCGAGGCAACGTCCAGTCGGATCTTCTTATCTCGGCAGAATCGTGCAAATGCTCCTTCAGCAAAATTTGTGCCATTATTTGTTATGATGCTGTGAGCATAGCCGTATCTCAAGATGATATCTTTGAGGAATGTCACGGCCATAGCTCCATCACATTTTCTTATTGGCTTCACTTCAATCCACTTTGTAAACTTATCAACCATGACTAAGATGTGGGTCATGTTTCCCCTCGCAGGTTTAAATGGGCCAACCATGTCCAAACACCATACAGCAAATGGCCAGGTAATTGGTATGGTCTTGAGCTCCGACATTGGCATATGTGTCTTGGTAGCATACCTCTGACAACCATTGCATTTTCTTACCAAATCATCTGCTTGTTCTAAGGCACTTGGCCAGTAGAATCCATGCCAGAAAGCTTTTGCCACCAATGCTCTAGATGAGGCATGATGCCCACATTCCCCTTGATGTATATCCCGGAGGATGTCAAGTCCTTCCGGGTCAACACATCGTTGGAGGACATTTGTGACACTTCTCTTGTATAGTTCGGCATTGATGATTGTGTACGCCTTTGCGTGCCTCTGAATTTGCCTGGAAAGAACCTCTTCACTAGGCAAAGTTCCATCTCTCAGGAATTGAAATATGGGCAGCGCCCAAGCTGGTATAGCTCGCACTGGAAACACCTCCTCATCTACTTCCATTTCCTCCACTGGCATAACCTCGGCCGGATCTTGCTGCCCAGTCCCTGGGTTCTGCGAAGCAGTCCCCGGGTTTCCTGAACCACTTCCCACGTCTATGTCCATGGGTATAGCTCCGGACTCCAGATCTTCCGGGACGTAGATTGAGTCGGTTTCTAGGGACGGCCTGATAGATGGTTTTTTGAGGTGTTCTAATGCTACACCCGGTGGAATTGCTTGTCGGGTTGATCCGACCTTCGACAATACGTCGGCAGCCTTATTCTCCACCTGGGGTACATGGTGAAACTCGCATCCCTCAAACTACCCAGATATCTTCTGCACATGGAATCTGTACAATGCCATGTTTGGATCAAGAGCGTCCCACTGCCCCGAGACTTGCTGAACTACCAAATCTGAGTCGCCAAAGCATTGGATCCGACGTATTCCAATTTCTTTTGCCACTTTGAGCCCATGTACAAGTGCCTCATATTCGGCGACATTGTTTGACGCTGCGAAATGGATCTGCAGCACATACTTCAGCTGGTCGTTCTTTGGCGAGGTAAGTACCACTCTGGCGCCTAACCCGGTTTTTGTTTTTGATCCGTCAAAGTGCATCCTCCAATAGTTCGGATCTGGTAAGGGTGGTTCGTATTGCATCTTGGCCCAATCCATGAAAAAATCGGCCACAGCCTGATACTTGATCGCATCTCTTCTGTCGTACTGCGGAGCATAAGGGGCTAGCTCAATTGCCCATTTCGCGATTCGGCCGCTCGCATCTTTGTTAGTCATTATCTCCGATATGGGGGCTTTGCATATCACTTTGATTGGGTGCTCTTCAAAATAGTGCTTCGGCTTCTTAGCCGCCATATACACACCATATGCCATCTTCTGATAATGGAGATAATTTTGTTTCGAGGCTGATAATACCTCGCTCAGATAATATACTGGCCTTTGCACTGACTTACCCTCTTCGTCGCGCTCTACCACGATTACTGCACTTACAACTCGGTTGGTTGCGGCTATATAGAGCAACATTGGCTCTTTTGATAGTGGGGAGGCTAACACTGGTACAGTGGCTAACAGTTTCTTTAATTGGATAAATGCTTCATTCGCCTGCGGCGTCCAAATGAACTTGTTTGACTTTTTCATGAGTTGATAGAGAGGCAGTGCCTTTTCTCCCAACCGACATACAAACCGACTTAAGGATGCCAGGCAACCAGTGAACTTCTGGACATTGTTAAGGCACTTCGGCAGTTCCATTCGCTCAATGGCCCGGATTTTAGTTGGGTTAACTTCGATACCTCGGTTGGAGACAAGAAATCCGAGTAATTTTCCAGCCGGGACACCGAAGGTACATTTCTCTGGATTAAGCTTCATTCGGAACCTTCTCAGGTTTGCGAATGTTTGCCTGATATCATCAAGGAGAGTTTTGCTTTCCTTGGTCTTTATAACAACATCATCCACATATACCTGCACATTTTGACCAATTTGGTCGTGTAGACATTTCTGCATACATCTTTGGTACGTTGCCCCTGCATTACGTAAACCAAAAGGCATGGTGCGATAGCAATAAGCCCCATACGGGGTGATAAACGCAGCCTTTATTTGATCACTTGGGTTCAGAGGTATCTGGTGCAAACCAGAATATGCATCAATGAATGACAACAGTTCACACCCAGCAGTGGAATCTATGACTTGGTCTATCCTTGGCAATGGGAATGGATCTTTCGGACACGCCTTATTCAGGTTCGTGTAATCGATACACATACGCCAAACCACTGCCACGTTCGGATCATCCTTCTTCTTCTCCACCAGCACCGGATTAGATAGCCAATCCGGGTAAAGTACTTCCATGATAAATCCCACTGCTAGGAGCCAAGCTATCTCCTCTCCGATGACTTTTCTCCTGTCTTCGGCAAAGCGGCGGAGAGGTTGCTTCACCGGCTTTGCTCCGGGTCTCACATTCAAAGAGTGCTCGGCCAACTCCCTCGAAACACCTTGCAAGTCCTGTGTGGACCAAGCAAAGATGTCCCGATTCTCACGGAGGAAGTTGACGAGCTCGCTTTCCTATTTATCATTTAACCCGGCACCAATTGTTACGGTGCGCTCTAGGAATAGATCATCAACTGGCACTTTCTTGGTATCATTTGTCGCTTGAAATGATACACTTCCATGCGGGTTACTCAGCGCCAGCATATACTGCTGCGCGGATTGAGCCAATGCCGCCACCTCCTGGATTTTTCTCTTTTCTTGCGCAATCACGAGTAACTCGGCCAGGTTAGACCCGGCTGACACGCACTCAATGGAACGTCGGAAATCACCAGTTATGGTGATCACACCATTTGGCCCGGGCAACTTCATCTTCAAGTAACTGATGTGAGTACTTGCCATGAATTTTTTCAGAGCTGGCATGCCAAGTAACGCGTGATATGCACTCTCCAAATTGACAACCTCGAATTCTAAATTCTCAGTTCGGCAGTTATCTCTCGTGCCGAACAATACGTCAACCCAGACCTTGCTAATGGGTTCACAGGAGATGCCTGGTACAATGTCGTGGAAGGTTGTCCTTGTAGCTTGGAGCATGTTCTCCGAGATACCCAACTTGCGCATCGTGTCCAAGTACATGATATTGATGCTGCTACCATTGTCAATCAACACCTTTGAGAACCTCATATTGATGTTTGGCCCAATGAATGTTGGATCCAATACTAGCGCATACGAACCAGGACTTGGCATAAGCTTGGGATGATCTTTGATGCTCCAGGTAATTTCCTAGTCCGACCAAGGCATATACCTCGTCACCGCTGGCATCACCGCATTGAATTCCATGTGTCGGCACTGCATGCTCTTTCTGTCTGTCTCTTCTGTAGTGAACACGCAGTAGCTCTGATGATGCTCTATGTATTCATTTCTCGCCTCATTTCCGGGATACCTCTGATCTAGCTGATGTTGGTTTTCCACCTGATGCACTACATCCCTTCTCTCATGGTTTTCATACCTCGGCGGAGGGGGAGGCAACATTAACTGTTGCGTGTTCGCTCTGGAGAGCAATTGTTGCTGGGGTAACTCTTGCCGAGGTTGATCGTTCCGAGGTGCCTGAGCATTCCCGGACCACTTTGTTCTATCTTCCTCATCCACCCACACTGCCGAGTCGTGTGACCCGCCGAGTTACTCGGATTTGGCGTGTGAAATTTACATGGCTGATCCAGCATTGCCTCATAGGTATACCTCGGACAATCCTTCTTTTCTTGCCACTGTTTCTTCTGCTCTGGCGTCCAAGTTTTCTTGCCATCATTCTTGGGGTCCATTGCTGGCCTCTAGTTTTCTGACGCTGATTACTCCCTGCTCCGGGTTGATCCTGATTTATAGCAGCAACTTGTTGCGAACTGTACCAGTAATCTGGTATGTCATCTCTTCTTTTACCCCGGTAATCATTCCTCCGGGATGATCCGGCTCCATCTCGCTGGTAGTACTCCTCGTTTGACTCGCTTGACATTAGCCTAGGTTGAGTCGGATCACCCAAGGCATACGAATCAGCTATCCGGATTGTCTCTGCCAGTGTAGTTGGCATATCCCTTTGTAATCTTTGCCATAGCATGCTTGCGTATCTACACCCTTGTGCAAACCAAGCTATGGATTGTGACTCAATCACACCCTCACATGAGTTTCGCACGTTGCACCAATGGGTCAAGAACTCCCGGTCTGTCTCATTCGGTCTCTGCTTGCACATTGCTAGAGTCTGTGGCCTATTCGGCCTCTGATACGTACTCGAGAAGTTACTGACAAAAATCTCCTCAAAAAGTTGATACTTCCAGGTGGCAAGTTGTTTAGCCATACCCTCGCTGGCCCCTCCAGCATTTGAGGTACGTATCTCACAGCCCATCTCAAGTTGCTTGTTGCAATTTTTACTGTTGTCGCGTAGTTGATCAACCAATCCTCTGGCTTGGTGCTACCGTCATACATTTTTGTGCCTCTGGGTAACTGGAAGTTAGGCACCGGTGGCTCCTTCATGATCCGGGCCCAAAACATGCAGGACCCGGAGGACCTTCAATTTGCTCCGACATATAAAGCCGATCCAGTTTTAACCTGGCGTCGTCAAGCATTAAGTTCCTGCTTCCCAACCTTGACCCTATCACGTGATAGTCCGGCCTTGGGTATCCTGCGTTTACCATTTCCGAATCACCATCATTGTATCTATCTTTCTCCTGTGGAGTTTCTCTCTGTTGGATACCTTGGCCGGCACTTCGCTCTTGTCGTGGTATATTCCGCTGCTGCGGTTGCCCTGCACCCGCTGAGTTACACTGTCCGGCATTGTCATTCACAGCGTTTCCCTGACCGGCATTGCCTTGGTCGTGGTTACCTCGGCCAGCTTTACCTCGGCTCACACTTCGTCGATCCTCATTTCTCTGCACTTCTTTTCCTTTCCCTGCCCTTGTCGGGTCATATGGGACTATCTGCTTGTTTCTCCTCCCCGAGGTTACAACTTCCTCTCTTCTTGGTCCTCCATGAGGTGACGATACAGCTCCAGCAGACTTCTCCGGGTTACCTACCGCTGAATGAACAACTTTGGATGCCCCAGCTCTTCCCGGATTTGCCCTGAGAAATTCCTCATTTTGTCTGTTCGCGATCCGAACCAACTCATTGACCCTATCTTGCTATCTTTGCCGGGCGTCACCCGTCAAACCCTCTAACTCGGATGCAGCTGCATCTGCTGCTCTGAGGTTCTTTGTCGGGGTACTATACTTCGGCAGCACCACGGACAGAACATTCTCTGATTCCTCAATCCTAGTGTCACCTTCTTTGTTCATTTCACTAATGAGGTTTCTCCCCCTTCACTTTTACGGCATCTACCTTATTTGCCTTTGCGTACTCACGTAGTGTCATGTTCAACGACTGCTGAGCCACGGATATCTTTTTCGCACCCTCTAGTATTTTCTGCCTAGTCTCCTCTAACTCAGCATGTGCCTGAGCCGGATCTCCTACTGCTGCTACGGGGCTTGCCAAGGTATCTATTGTTTGTTGCAGCACGTTCTCTAGCCTCTCTAGTGGAGGACCCCTACTTTTCATTGGTGCCTTTGGTGTTACCTCCGGATCTGGTGCCGGATCCTTGCTCGCGCCAGCGTCAGGCGCAGTCATCATCACCTCGGCGCGGTCAGGGAGCGAGTGATACGCGCCCCACGAGCCACGCTAAGGGGTGGCTCGCCTCCCTCAACGACGTGCCGCAGATGAACGCACGACACATCGATAGCGACGTAGATCTTGTGCGTGCCGAGCTTGATGAAGAGGCCATTGCGCGGGAGAGGTCGCTTGCCGAAGCAGCCAGCGTTGTCGCTGACAAAGTCCAGCGCTCCAAAACGCTGAACAAGCCCGGAGACGATGCGTTCGCTGGTGCTGATGAAGTTTCCCGTCCGGATCTTCACTCCTGCTAGAGCCGCTAGCCCCACGGTGGGCGCCAACTGTCGTGGTTGTGTCACGGCAGATGCATGAATAGGCTAAAGGTGGGGACAAGATGCACTAGAGGAATCCAGGGAGGGATAGTGTGGTGATTCCACAGACAGAAGCTTTGTATTATTCAAGCTAGATGGGTTACAAGTGCTCCTTGAGCTGTATTGGGGAGAGGAGGAAGAAGGAACTCTCTTACTCTCAGCACCGCTTTGCTCTCAGGAACTCTCTACTCAAATGCCCATCAACTAGTCAATCATCCAATAGACCTCAACCCCCTCTACAGAAGCCCTAGCCCTCCTTATATAGGGGTGGCTAGGTCTCCAATTAGGGCATACGTGGAGGCATATTTCAGGGAATATGCCTCTTCCCAAAATAGTAAACCGACCGAGTCACTTTTCTGCGGCGTAAGCTCTGTAGAGGCTACGTGAGCCTCTGCGGCGCCAGCGTCATCCGACATAGGCAGTGGCACCCTTGTCGGCCACGCCTTGGTGGTCCTGGCCTCTGTCCGCTTCGCTCACGCTCTGCGTACAGTGGTCACCTTTTGACCAGCGAGATACCTCCCTTCTCTTGCAAGCTTGATATAACCCGGATCACGCCTGGTTAATCCGGCCACACCTGTACCTGCATACAAGTCAGTTACATCTTACCAACATATGACATAAGTCGGCTGGGACTCGGTCAGGCGGACATCCTCCGGTCCGGATCACTCCGTGATTCGGCCTGCCTTGAGGTGACTCGGCCAACACTTGCTTTGACCTTGCCGTACCACGGCTAACTCGGCCATTATACCCCGGCGTGACCCTACCCGGGGGTATCCCCCCAACAATTTATCTAGTACCCTTGGAAATTCAATATAGTAGAAGATGGTGACCCATCCAACAAGTAGAGATGATCTCCAACTATGGTGTCATTCATGAGATGTGTTCGCAACCAACTGCCGAAAGTCTTCATGTGTTCATCTCTAATCCAAGAGTCAGGCTTCACTAGGTTGTTGGAGTGTACAATATTCTTGTGTTCCTCAATATACAAAGCTGCCAAGGTGGAATTATGTAGAACTGTGTAGTGTGCTTGAGTGAAAGATTGCGCGTCCCTACATATCATTGCTTTCTTTCTCAGCATGCCTTTTCCACTCAGTCTCCCCTCATGTCGCGATTCAGGAACACCAATCGTCTTAAGGTCAGGAATAAAGTCAACAAAGAACTCAATGACCTCCTCTGTTCCATAGCCCTTGGAGATGCTTCCTTCTGGCCTAGCACGGTTATGAACATATTTCAAAGGGGAACATATTGTGTAGAAATACAGGACCGAGAATGGAAATCTCTTCGACTAGGTGGACCAGGAGATGCGTCATAATATTGAAGAAGGATGGTGGGACACCAACTCAAAACTAACAAGACATTGGACCACATCCTTCTATAACCTTGTCAAAATATCTGGATTAATTACCTTCTGAGATATTGCATTCAGGAATGCACATAGCTTCACAATGGGCACTCGAACATTTTCCGGTAGAAGTCCCCTCAATGCAACCGGAAGCAACTGCGTCATAATCGCGTGATAGTCATGAGACTTCAGGTTTTGGATTTTTTTTCTCTGCCATATTTATTATCCCCATTGTATTAGACGAGAAGCCAAACGGCGCCTTGATACTATAAAGGACTTCAAAAAAAATCTTCTCTGCTTTGGTAAGAGCATATCTGGTAGGACTTAAGTGATGCCCTTTATCCGTCTTGTTATGTGGATGCATGTTCTTTGGGTCTTTCACGTTGCTGGTCCTCCCGTGCTTCTGGTGTATCTTTTGTCTTCACATACTCGCCCAGGAAGCCTAGCAGGTTCATGCAAAGATTCTTCGTCACGTACATCACGTCGATTGAAGAACGGACACGTAGGGCTTTCCAATAGGGTAGCTCCCAAAATATAGATTTCTACTTCCACATGGGCGCGTGTCCAGTAGCGACGTCGTTTGAAACAGATTGATCACCGGGACCCTTTCCAAAGATTACTTCTATGTCCTTGACCATACCAAATACATCATCATCAGTAGGAAGGTCAAGCTTCTTCCGGTTATCTGCCTCAGCTTTGAAATACTTGCCTTTCTTTCTTAAGAGATGATTGGTCGGAAGAAATCGACGATTCCCCAAGTACACAACCTTTTTATATTTAAGAAAATATGTAGCTCCAGTCTCATCTAAATAGTACATGCATGCCTTGTATCTCTTGTTTGTTTGTCCTAAAAGGTTACTAAGAGCAGGCCAATCATTGATGGTTACGAAAAGAAACGCTCGTAGGTCAAATGGCTTCTGTTTGTGCTCATCCCACACACGTACACCTGGTTTTCCCCACAACTGTAAGAGTTCTTCAACTAATGGCCTTAGGTACACATCAATGTCGTTGCCGGGTTGCTTCGGGCCTTGGATGAGCACTGGCATCATAATGAACTTACGCTTCATGCACAACTAAGGAGGAAGGTTGTAGTAACACTCGTAGGTCAAATGGCTCGAGCACCTCATAGCATTTTTTGTGTGAAATCAAGCGGCAACATTCTCTCAGGCATTTCATCAAACACCTCATGTGCATAGAAAAAACTAGCACACACATCTCACACCTTCCACACCAAGAAAAAATAGAGGAGGGGAGGGCTGGTTGGGGCAATGTATTTATAGGTGGACTATTTGTCCCAGTTTGAAACACAAACCGGGACTAAAGGTATGTGACAGACCACGTGTCAGACGCAATACCTTTAGTCCCGCTTTATGGTACAGACCGGGACGAATACTCCCTTATGAACCGGGAAGAATTCCCCCCGACTCCCGTGCGACGCTCGGGCCGCTCGAATCGGGACGATGCGAGCATTAGTCCCGATTTGTGGCGGAACCGGGACAAAAGCTCTGGGCTGCTCCGAACAAAAGCGAGTTTTTCTACTAGTGGAGTTTTCCATTCTTCAGACTGTCGTGTGGAAATAGTGACTTCCAGGTAGGGGTGTAATCGGATCAGATCGAATTTTGACCGTACCATATCCTTTTCCATATTAGTTTCTCGGATTCAGAGCGGAGCGGATAATGACCGGTTGCGGATTCGAATGCGGATATACTGGATTGCGAATTCGAATCGGAAATGGAGCGGACTCGGGTCAGACATGAAATTAGTCGGATAAATACTCTCATAGGTAGATAATTATATTTCTAACAAAGTTTTGAGAGATTTAATCTTTGGGCCTTGCATGAATCAACTAGATAAGATAATGGAGATATGGTGTTAAAAGTCAGAGTTAGACATGTTTGCCAAATGAACTCGGTAACTAAATAAGTACTCGCTTTGCGATATTGTCCTTGATTTTTGACTCTAAAATCGGATTATCCGGTTTAAAACACTCGGATAATCCTAATTAATTTTCGGATAATCCATATACGCATGTTATTTTCTATACCGTATCCTACACCATATCCTGGGCGTCACTTCAGAATCGGATATCCTTATCCGGCGGATTCTATAAAATCGGATATGGATACCTTAAAACGGTTTCGGAGACGGTTTCGGTGCGGAAATTATCCTATCCGTCTACTTCCAGGTGACATGGAGACCACACTAGCAGAATTAAGGAAAAAAAATAGAATGGTTGGATATAAAAAGAAACAGGTCTAAAGACATGGAGACCACACCTCATGTTTTAATCTCTTTGTTTATGCAACTCCTGTGTTTTCCCTGAGAGATACCATGAGTGTACTATGACCCTAACACAGAGTTCAATCAAAAAACCTGTAAAAAAACTGCAAAAGGAAGTAAACACAGTTAAATCATGAGGTGGTGTGTCTTGGTCGTCCGTTTCCATACAACCCAGAAAACTGATCACGTGCTCCGTACCATGTGCTACCATCGATCTGGGCGATTGCCATAGATTCCTCACATAGTGACAGCGACCAGGACAAGCATGAACCAAGGAGTCAAAAAGTGGTGGAGTCGTTGAGAACTTAATTAACAAGGAGTTGTGTGTACCGTCAGAAGCAATAATCCATGCTTGCATGATAAAAAGGCTACTTCCTTCGCTCAGAAATATAAAACGTTTTAGCTTTGTGAATCGAATGTATCTAAGTATTTTTTAGTATACAGGTTCGTAGAGATTCGAAGTTAACCTATACACTAAAAAGCATCTAGATATATATATTTTATAAAAGTAAAATGTCTTATATTTCTGAACGGATAGAGAATAGAGTATGTGTATTACGGTACTGTGAAAGAGATGGAACAAATAAACTAAGGAGAAACGTTTAGAGATGATGAAAAGAGTATGCTACTGTGAAAGAGATGGAACAAATAAATTAATGCGAAAACTTTATTTTCAAGCCACGATGGCAAGAGTACGGTACTGTGAAAGAGATTTCACAACTTCAGAGATAATGGGAATAGTACGATACTGTGAAAGAGATGAGACTGACATGTATTCTGGTTGCAACACAACAACAAGATTGCCAAGGATCAACCTATCTGGTTGCTAGCTATAGTCTGATTTTTCAAAGTCCTCGGGGTTAGGCTTGACACACATGTATTCTTAAAAAATAAAAACAACGTCTAGTGTCGGCTATTGATGAACTCGAAGCGTTAGGAGAAGGTCGTCCGTGCATGAGATTGACCTCAAGAGCCAGTCAAATGCAGAGTTAGCAAGGTTTTGTCCAAGGAGAAACTCAAATGATATCAACGTTCTAAAGCTCTACTCATTCTACACGAGGACTCGAGTGTTAGATAGTTTCATAGTATTGTCAATGGTAGACACAACGATCCCCAATACAAGATGAAAAAATGATTGAAAGACATGAGCATTTAAAATCTTACATTACTAATTATTATAAATATTTGTTTGGGGTGGATGAGTCCCGATTTGAAGATATACCCTAGGTCTCTTTTGAAGAAAATAATCTTCTAACCGCTCCTTATTACGAGGAGGAAGTGAAAAATGTTGTTTTTCAAATGGAACACAATAAGGCCCGTGGACCTTATGGTTTTCCAGAAGAGTATTACCAAACTTTCTAGGATGTAATCAAGGAAGATATGTTGGAGATGTTCAGTGCTGGACAACTAGATTTGTTTCATCTATTTTTTTATGAGATTATTTAATTAAATAAGGTTAATGTGGAAGAACGGATCCAGCAATATAGACCAATTTGCCTTCTTAATATTAGTTTTAAAATATTCACCAAAATTACTACAATTAGACTAAACTCAGTGGCTAATCATGTGATTCGCCCATCTCAAACTGCATTTATGCAAGGTCGTAACACACTTGATGTTGTGCTTACCTTACAAGAAACAATGTACGAACTACATAGGAAGAAAATGAATGCGGTTTTTTTGAACATCGATTTCAAGAAAGCCTATGATAAAATCAAATGGCCTTTTCTTGAGCGGACGCTTAGAATTAAAGGTTTTTTAGCAGAGTGGTGTGCTTTAATCAATAGCTTTGTGTATGGACGTGACATAGATATGCCCCAGCGGGCACTTGCCTTTGGACTACCCGACTCGGTCCAATTGGAGGCTCACATGACGATCTGTAAGGTCCGTGAAGCCCAAGACAACTCGGCCACTACAAGGCCGATGAGGATAACGAATCATGGTTGTAGAAGGATATGTGGAGAATGCACAGCTCCAATAGGGCCAGCTGTCTTATTTATATATATATATATATATATATATATATAGAGAGAGAGAGAGAGAGAGAGAGAGAGTTATAGGTACAATCCTGAGGTTACAAGGAGACCTATATAGAGTACAATACGTATCTCAACACCCCTCGTAGTCGAAGGGTCGGTATCGACACATAGACTGGAACGAAACTCGTCGAAGGTCGACGTCGGCAATCCCTTGGTCATGATGTCCGCAAATTGCTGAGAGGTCGGCACGTGAAGAACTCGAACGTGACCGAGAGCAACCTGCTCACGAACAAATTGGATGTCCAGCTCGATGTGCCTGGTGCATCGATGATGAACGGGGTTGGCGGAGAGGTAGACAGCCGAAACATTGTCACAAAACACCACCGTGGCCTTGTCGATAGGACAAGAGAGCTCAGAGAGAAGCTGACAAAGCCACGTGCACTCGGCCACGACGTTCGCCACGACCCGATACTCGGCCTTAGCACTGGAGCAAGAGACGGTGGGTTGTCGCTTGGAAGACCAAGAGATGAGCGACGAGCCGAGGTAGACGCAGTAGCCCGAGGTGGACCGCCGCGTGTTAGGGCAGCCAGCCCAGTCCGCGTACGAGTAGGCAACGATGTCCGTCGATGGCGAGGCGTGCAGTGAGAGGCCAAGTGCCCTAGTGCCGCAGATGTAGCGAAGTATCCGCTTCACTGCTATCCAGTGGGTGTCTCGAGGAGCATGCATATGCAAGCACAACTGCTGCACGACATACTGCAACTCCGGTCGTGTCAATCTCAAGTATTGTAGAGCACCGACAATGGAGCGGTAGAACGACGCGTCAGGGGCCAGCGACCCATCGCTAGTTGAAAGCTTGGACTTCGTGTCGACTGGAGTAGGCGCGGGGTTGTAGTTAAGCATCCCAGCGCGCTCGAGGAGCTCATGAGCATATTTCCGCTGATGAAGAAAGAACCCATCCGCGCGCCGGACGACCTCGATGCCGAGGAAGTAGTGGAGCGGGCCAAAGTCCTTGAGTGTGAACTCGGCGCAAAGGCGATCGGTGAGCTGTCGAAGGAGGCCAGTAGTGCATGTCGTCAAGATGATGTCGTCGACATATAGCAGCAGGTAGGCAGTGTCGGTGCCTTGGCGATAGATAAACAGTGACGCGTCGGAGCGCGTAGAGCGAAAGCCGAGCTGATGTAGAAACGCGACGATGCGCTGGTACCAGGCGCACGGGGCCTGCTTCAGTCCATACAAGGACCGAGAGAGCAGGCACACATGGTCTGGATGCTCGGCATCAATGAAACCGATGGGCTGCTGGCAGTACACCTGCTCGGAGAGGTGGCCGTGGAGGAAGGCGTTGGAGAGATCCATCTGATGCACCGGCCAGGCACGAGAGACGGCGAGGTGAAGAAAGGTGCAGATCATGCCCGACTTGACAACCGGGGCAAACGTATATGTGAAGTCGACGCCGGTGCGTTGGCGAAAACCGTGAACCAACCAACGCGCCTTATAGCGCTCCAGGGCGCCGTCAGGAGCGAGCTTTTGCTTGAAGACCCACTTGCTGGTGATGAAGTTGGCGCGGGAAGGGCGAGGAACCAGCTCCCAGGTCCGGTTGCGCCGCAGCGCATCGAACTCCTCCTGCATCTTGGCATGCCACTACGGGTCGCGCAAGGCGGACCAGGCAGAGGTGGGCACCGACGAGATCGTGGACGTAGAGGCGGTATAGACGTACTCGTTAGTGGGATAGCGGGTGGACGGCCGATGCACACCCGCACGCGCGTGGGTGACGACGCTCGCCGGCGGGGCGGGCACGGCGCCCACAGCCGGAGCGGGCGACGACGGCGGTGTCGACGAGGAGGGTGCCGAGTTCGACGAGGATGATGAGGGCGATGCAGGCGGTGTCCCTGGCGCCCGCGGAGTCGCCGGCCTGGGCGGAGATGGAGCCGCGGCGGGTGGCGACCCGGCCGGCAGCACGGGCCTGTGCGCCGAGGGACCAGGCGGGGCAGGCGTAGACAGGGCTATGTTTGGCTTGTAAAACCTCCACAAAACTTCCCCCCCCCCCCCCCCTACCCCACCCCACCCCACCCCCACCCCCAAAGAAAATGGTAAATTTTTTATCTTGTAAAAAAACAAATCCTGCCTTCATTCGACCATAAATACACAACAACCTTGGCGCATCCATGCTTTGTTTGCAACGAGCAAATAGACATGGCAGCAGCCAAGCGACTCCCCATGGTGGATCTTGCGCCTTTCTTCAATAGTGACCGGGACGACGACGGTGCCAGGGCCGCGCGAGCAAGTGCCATAGAAGCAGTAATTGAGGCGTGCCGGACGTACGGGTTCTTGCGCGTCGCCAATCACGGCGTGCCGCAGGAGCTCGTGTCGCGCTCGCTGAAGCTGTCAGCCGCCTTCTTCGTTCTCCAGGACGAGGAGAAGGCCAAGGCGGTGGCGGAGGCCGGCGGTGCGACGCCCATCCCGGCCGGATACTACCGGCTGCCCTCGCACTCACCCGACAAAGCAGAGTACCTTCTGATGTATCAGCCGCATCTCGGCCACAACCTGTACCCAGCCGACCCACACGAATTCAGGTTCCTTCTGTGAAATTTGGGTAGGCCAAAATAAAATCCGCAACTCACTGATCGATTCGGCTGTGTGCATCCTAACTATGTAGAGACCAGAGACCGGGTGTAAACATTATTTATAATATAAAGAGTCTATTTCCAAAAAAAAAAAACTCATTGATCGATTGGATTGCAGAGAGACACTAGATGAGTGCCACGAGAAGCTGGCCAAGCTAGGGATTCTCGTCCAGGAGATACTGGCCGAGGGCATGGGCCTCCCGCCTGACTTTTTCCAAGAGTACACGGCCAGCGACAACAGCTTCCATTTCCTCGCGGCGCTGCACTACTTCCCGACAACGGAAGAAGACGGGAGCGTCGGCCTCAGCAAGCACGAGGATGGCAAGGCCCTCACCTTTGTCCTACAGGACGCCGTGGGGGGCCTCGAGGTACTCAAGGACGGCGAGTGGGTCCCCATTGAGCCCATCGACGGGACCATCATCATCAACATTGGCGACCTCATTCAGGTGCTGACCAACAAAAAACTCAAGAGCGCAACGCACCGAGTGGTGAGGAAGCCGGGTATGCACAGGCACTCCTTGGTTTACTTCGTCAACGTCGAGGCCGACAAGTGGATCGAGCCGCTGCCCGAGTTCACGGACAAAGTCGGCGAGCCACCGCGCTACAAGGGGTTCCGGCACGGGGAGTATGTGGAGCTGCGGAAGAGGAACAAGTTCAACCCGCCGGTCACGCCTCAGGAGTTTTACAACATCAGTTATTACGCCATCTAGCTCGCTCTTGTTGCGTGCAATTTCCTATGAACATTTTCAGCTTTCAATTTCGTCAATTCCAAACTTCAATTCGCTTCTACGGTAGTAGTATTGAGCCTGTAAGGCCACAATAATAATGATTGTGCACACTCAATTATCATCCATTTCCTTTTTTCCATGTACACATGTATTGCGTGAGCACACTCCTGTCTTGAAAAGTGCTCTTTTCTCTCGTCGGAATTCCGGTGCTACAATAACTAATGTCGAGTGGCATAAACAAATAAAAACGCAGCGCCTTCTCACATTTATGGGACATACGCCCTCCCGAAATCCTCATTCACAACTGTCGTCCCTCCTGAAATCACTCTCCTCTACCGCACTTCCATCAATATCATTCTTTATCAGCTGCCACGAGATACATCGAGCGCCAGTCATGGTCTGAGTTTGTCGTCTGGAGCAATGGTGGAATTAATATGGACAACACGGACCTGGGTCAATCCACAAGGGCACGAGTTATCGCACCGAAGGGCAATTCGTTCAATTTGTGGCAAGCTCAGAGAGGATGGCGAAGGATAGCATCAGCCGCGAGGTCCTTTGACCAACCACCATGTGTCTATTTTTTTATACTCCCTCCGATCCAAATTAATTGACTTGGATTTACATTCGGATATATCTATCACTAAAATATGTTTACATACATCTGAATCTAGACAAATCGAAGTTAATTAATTTGGATCGGAGGGAGTACTATAATAACTACTATCTTCTTACATATGATATCTGCAACGGAACTCATAAGCTTGTGTAGATAGATAAACACCATGTTGTTCCTAGTCCTGCCTCTTGTACTATCTGATGTGTCATTTCATGATCATGTTTTCTTGATTAATTCCTACATTTTTTTTTTGTTTTTCGTATGCATATGCCTGCATTAATTCCAATGAAAGCTCGGTGAACTAAACCATTTTCCTGAAATCCAACACAACACAAAAGTCATGTATAATCTCATGATCTTTGTTGGGATGCAACTCACGGCCCCTCTTCTTCTTCCTCCCACTCTCTCTTGTCGTTCTCCCAGGAGCACACACACACGCAACCAAGGAAGAGCACAAGGGCTTTACCAAAGACACATTTGTTCTCCTCTTCTTATTAACAAACAAAGGAGTACAGTGGCTTGAATAGCCAGATTAACCAACTCACGCAAAAAGTCAGCTTTATAAACATTCTGGGCAGTTCATAGACAGTGACTAAAGACCATATGAAATTATCAGCTTTGTTACGGATATGGAGTTTAATAAAAAAATCTCCAGCCAAACTAGCTAAAACTTCCATAGTCTCATCTCTGACGCCTAACAGGATTCCCCCAGATCTCCCTCGCGGCGGCCATGAGACCCATATGATTGAGTAAGGCTTGTGAGAAATCACGTCTACCAGTCTCAGAAATACCCAAAAAAATCCAACTTATGATCTCTCACACAATCAACATAGGACAAATGTTTAGCCAAGTCACGAAGACCTCTGCTATTTGAAAACATGTCATCCATTGATAAACAATAGGAGATTTGGATACACGAGTCCTTTTGCGAGATTTTTGACTCTTTGATTTCCGACCAGAAGCTTTCAGTTCATATAATGAACCCATCCCAGTCTCATCAAAGGCCACCTCTGACACTTCACCAACTAAGTGAGACATGAGTTAACCATCATCTACTGTGGTATGTAACTCCACCTCCTCCATTGGTAAAGTGTCAGGAAAAACAGAAACCTTAGGAGTAACCGTGAAACGGTCAACCTCAAAGCATAACTGGAAAAATTAACTTCCTTTACAAATCTACCCATGCTAATACCAACATTGGCTAGCCTATCAACAATAATTGGAGTAGAAAAAGTAAGGAAGGATTTCAAAGAACTCATAATACCCTGAGAATCAAGATTTAATTCAGCCTTCCGTCTCATAGCCTTCACCATAGAGTCCTCATCTGTGGCGGATGCGCCAAGGGCATTGACACCATGACAAAGACTCCATCTTGCCGGCGTACATGGGAGAGAACCCGACCCCGCCTAGGCCAGGTTTCCCCCAGCGGACCGCCCCACCTGGGCATTGACCGAGCCATCGTCTGGGGAGAACCCAACCCTGCCTAGGCCAGGTTTCCCCCAAGTGACCAGCCCACCTGGGCAGCGCCATTGTCATCAGCGGGGGGAGATCCCGACCCCGCCTAGGCCAGGTTTCCCCCATAGAGCCGGGCCACCTAGGGTCCACCGGCCACGCATGGCCCATCCTCCTGGGCCACCAGGTCAGTAGACGGTGCCGGCAACAGCTCACGGGTGCCAGGCCACGGCGTCAGGGGGATGCCCACCTGGGTCGCCACCTCCCCAGTCGCAGCAGGGAGATCGGCCGCATGCCTCGACAGACCGTCGGCCAGCCCCTCCCGGGCAAGCTCGCGCTCCACCTCACCAGCAACCACCTCCATCAAAACTGGCCCCTCCATGGGAGGCGCGGAATAGTGTGGCCTAACATATTTGGCCGAACGCGAGAAGGGGAAGGCGACGTCCCCACAGAACCACTCGCCACCTTAAGAGCCGCATGCAACTGAGACAGAGTGACACGTGGAGAAGCACTAGCAGAGCGGCAACCATGAAGGGGGGAGTCAAGAGTAAGGGCATCAAGTAGTTCCTTCCCACGCTTCGTAACAGGAGAAGCATTTAAAGGAGTCACAACATACACCTGCATAGGAACCTGTATCGACGAATACGGTGCGGAGCTCCCCGACCCATCCGATTGGCCAGAAGGCCCTCCCGTCGCTGGAGTCAAAGTCGGCTCGGAAGTATCCATAGCATCATGAGGAATGGCTTATCTGGTGCATTAAGCTTGATGAAAGATAGGACACTTTTGGTGTTTGTTTACAGAGGCTTCATTATCCATGGATATTGTTATCCACTATTAGTACTGACAGCTGTTCCTGGGGCGGATCACCTCTGTTATGCCCTTGTTACTGTTGACATGTAATGTGTAGCCCTGATATAATACCTCCAAGGGGGAGGGACTAAACTGAAAAACTGAGTTTAATGAAAGAATGGAGAGAAGGAGAGCTGAGTAAGCTCGTGTGTCTTCTCCAGAAAATTCCCCCCATGGATCTCTTCTTCCTCAATCCATAATCTCTTGATTCTTGCTGTAAACAAGATGGTATCAGAGCCATCCTTACAGATCCTTTAATCCTCAGCTTGACTAAACTGAAAAACTGAGTTTAATGAAAGAATGGAGAGAAGGAGAGCTGAGTAAGCTCGTGTGTCTTCTCCAGAAAATTCCCCCCATGGATCTCTTCTTCCTCAATCCATAATCTCTTGATTCTTGCTGTAAACAAGATGGTATCAGAGCCATCCTTACAGATCCTTTAATCCTCAGCTTGACCAGGTGCATGTGGGCATTGAATCAACTAGAAAAGGTCCTCTTCAAGGTCTCAAGGGTTCAGGTGAAAATCCTTAAGAAAATCTTGGTTTGATGGTTTGTTTGGCTGTTGGAGAGTACTTCTACTTGATTTGTTTCCTGATTTCATTGGATCTTGTTGGCTTACTTGAGTATGGTGGAGGTATTGAAGTGTGGTTTGTCCCTCCTTGGTTATGCATATAAGGCGCTTGTTGAAATGCCTAGTAGCAGAATGGCATTCGTGTTGAAGCCACGTAAAGGTGTGATGGAATGTGAGTATTGTGGACTCAGTGGGCATGTAAAATCTTTTCTGTTGGGATCTCCATGGGAAGCCGAGTGGAAAAAACTAAGTTAATAACCACGCCATGGATAATGACAAGAACAAGAACATAGCAAGTGTTGAAGGTTTGTTTACTATGGCACATGAAAGAGGTTTGATTCCTGTTCTCTTGAGCCATGATGAGTATGAGTTGTGGAAGTTGGTAAAGGATGTTGCTATTGAAACAAAACAAATGGTAGATGGTGGGATGAATAGTTCGTTCCTAGCGAGTGACTTATGGTTAATTGACTCAGGTGCCTCTCGTCATATGGCATGGTCATTTAAGCTATTGGAGAATTATACTCCCGTCACTGGGAAGAAGGAAGATGTCAAATCAGCTGATGTATCTTCACAACCCATTTCAGGTATTGGTGTAGTGAGGTTCAGTCCTGCTATGAACCTTTCATCAGTGTTACATGTTCCATCATTTCCTCTGAATCTGCTCTCTGTTAGTGCAGCAATAGAGGAGTTGAATTGTATTGTACACTTCTCCTCGAAGTGGTGTCTATTTCAGCAATTAAAATTAGGCAGAGTACTTGGTGTGGGAATAATGAGGAACGGTTTATACTATTTCAGACAAGATGTTGTTGATACTGCCCTTGCCTCTGTTCTTTGTCGAAGCCCAGTGGATGAAATCCTACTCAATCATAAACGTCTAGGTCACTTATCCTTCTCAGCACTCGAGTTGATGCATCCTGATTTGTTCAAGGCCGTTGACAAGAATATGCTTGTATGTGATGCATGTGAGTTGGCAAAGCATACAAGGTCATCATACATTTATTCAGGTATAAGAAGCAATGCCATATAACCGTCTTGGCACTAGGTACAAAAAATCTGTGGCATCTCTAGCCTCATCTACACCGATACCTCGAGATTGGGAGGAAGCAAAACTGATTCCACAATGGAAGGCAGCGATGCTTGAAGAATTGGGAGCATTAGAGAAGAATGATACATGTGAACTAGTTACTCTTCCTGCCGGAAAAAAGCAGTTGGATGCAAATGGGTGTTTACAATGAAGGAAACTCCAAATGGAACAGTAGAGAGGTACAAGGCTCGACTAGTGGCAAAAGGATATAGTCAAACATATGGCATTGACTATGATGAGACATTTGCACCAGTGGCAAAAAATGACTACAATCAGAACACTTGTCTCTTGTGCAGCCAATAAAGGCTGGAAGTTGTTTCAAATGGATGCAAAAAATGCATTCCTCCATGGTGAGCTTCGAGAGGAAGTATACATGGAGGTTCCTCCTAGTTTTGGTAATGAAAAATCAATGGGAAAAGTTTGTCGACTAAAGAAATCCCTATATGGGCTCAAACAATCACCAAGGGCCTGGTTCGGTAGACTCAAAGGAGTAGTCTGTGCTTTGGGATATAAACAAAGCAATGCAGATCACACTTTGGTCTTCAAACATGATCATGTGAAGGTTGCTATATTGAGTGTTTACGTTGATGATATTGTGATCACTGGAGATGATGAAGATGAAATTACGAAGATCAAAGGGCATCTGGCAAAATCCTTTGAAGTGAAAGATTTGGGAAGGCTAGGTTATTTCCTTGGAATAGAGGTTGCCTATTCTGCTCAAGGGATATATCTTTCCTAGAGGAAGTATGTCCTTGATTTGTTATCTGAAACAAGGATGTTGAATTGCAAACCAATATCCACTCCCATTGAGCAAAATCATTGGCTACAGTCTGAAGCAGGTGAGCCAGTGGACAGGAGCCAATACCAAAGGTTAGTAGGACGTCTCATTTATTTATCACATACAAGACCAGATATTGCGTATGATGTGAGCATTGTGAGTCGATATATGCATGATCCACAAAAGGGGCGCATAGATGTTGTCTATAGAATACTCCAGTACTTAAAGGGATGTCCACGAAAAGGCATATTATTTAGTGCTCATGGTAACCTTAATATTGAGGGATATACAGATGCAGATTGGGCAGGTTGCTTGGATGATAGGAAGTCCACAACTGGTTATTGTGCATATGTAGGATGAAATTTGGTGAGTTGGAGAAGCAAAAAAAGGCTGTAGTGGCTCGATCAACTGCTGAAGCAAAATACAGAGCCATGTCATTGGGTGTTTGTGAGCTGATTTGGCTAAAGATACTATTGAGTGAACTTCACTTGAATGATGGCACACCTCTGACTTTGAGGTGTGATAGCAAAGCAGCTATCGATATAGCAAATAATCCAGTCCAGCATGATCGAACAAAACATATCGATATTGATCAACACTTCATTAAGGAAAAGTTGGATGATGGTCTTCTTCAACTTATACATGTTAGATCCGAAGATCAAGTTGCTGATGTTCTAACCAAAGGTTTGGGTATACAAATGTTTTGTAGTGCATGTAGCAAGATGGGACTCATCGATATATTTGCCCCATCTTGAGGGGGAGTGTTGACATGTAACGTGTAGCCCTGATATAATACCTCCAAGGGGGAGGGACTAAACTGGAAAACTGAGTTCAATGAAAGAATGGAGAGGAGAGCTGAGTAAGCTCGTGTGTCTTGTCCAGAAAATTCCCCCCATGGCTCTCTTCTTCCTCAATCCATGATCTCTTGATTCTTGCTGTAAACAAGAGTTACTCTTGTTAGGGCAATAGATCTTGTATTGCCAGAGGGCCAAAGGCCAGAATATATAGTACAAGTACAGGTGCAAATATACAGGAAACCCCCTAACATATGGGGAAACTACAATACACACAGATATACTCTAACACCCCCCCTCAAACTCATGGTGGATCCACAACACTGAGTTTGGAGAGTAAGCAATCATGCTGAGCGCGAGTTTGTGCCTTTGTAAAGAAATCTGCCAACTGCAAGTCTGAAGGCACATAATGGAGCGCAACAACCTGATCCTGCACCTCAGCACGTGTATAAAAAGCATCAACACCAATATGCTTGGTCAGCTCATGCTTGACCGGATCACGTGCAATACTGATAGCACCTGTACTGTCTGACAAAAGTGGAGTGGGCGTCGTAATAGAGACCCCAAAATCTGCAAGAAACCACCGTAACCAGGTCACCTCAGCAGTCACCGAAGCCATAGCCCGCAACTCAGCCTCAACACTCGAACGGGAAACCGCTACCTGTTTCTTCGTCTTCCAAGCAACAAGCGAACCACCAAGAAACACACAGTAAGCAGAAAGTGAACGACGATCTGTAGGATCATTCGCCCACGTAGCATCCGAGTAGCACTGGATCTGGAGAGAGCTAGAACGAGGGAAGAAAAGGCGACGAGTAATCGTGCCACAAAGATAGCGAAGGCCACGGAGGAGACGACCATAGTGGACAGTGGTAGGAGCTGAGACGAACTGGCTCAGAATATGAACAGGATAAGAGATATCAGGACGGGTGACAGCAAGATAAACGAGACTCCCAACAAGATGGCGATAACGAGTGGGATCGGGAAGAGGATCACCATCCGTAGGACGAAGCTTAACATGAAGCTCCATAGGAGTCTCAACGGTGCGCTCATCCGCAAGAGCAGCCCGAGCAAGAAGATCCTGAATATACTTTTCCTGAGAAATAGAAAACCCATCAGAAGTGGATGAAACCTCAATCCCAAGAAAATAGCGAAGAGGACCAAGATCAGTCATAAGAAACTGATCACGAAGACGAGCCTTGACAAAGGCAATATACTCAGGATCATCACCAGTAATGATCATATCATCAACATAGAGAAGGAGAAGAGTGCGTCCACGAGGAGAAGTGTGAACAAAAAGCGCTGGATCATGAGAACTAGGAGAAAAACCAGCAGCAGTCACCACAGAGGCAAAGCGCTCAAACCAGGCACGAGGGGCCTGTTTCAGGCCATAAAGAGAACGTCGAAGACGACAAACCATCCCATCAGGAACAGAAAACCCAGGAGGAGGTTGCATATAAACCTCCTCACTCAACTTTCCATTAATAAAGGCATTCTGAACATCAAGCTGGGACACAGACCAGCGTCGGACAGAAGCAACAGCAAGAAGAGTACACACAGTGGTCATATGTGCCACAGGAGCAAAGGTCTCATCATAGTCACGACCATGTTCCTGCTGAAAACCACGAGCCACAAGACGTGCTTTATAGCGCTCAAGAGATCCATCAGAGCGGGTCTTAATTTTATAGACCCACTTACATGTGATAGGACGAACACCAGAAGGGGGAGAGACAAGATCCCAGGTGCCTGTGCGCTCAAGTGCAGCAATCTCCTCAGCCATGGCAAGCTGCCATTCAGGATGACACGCAGCATCCCTATAAGAAGTCGGCTCGAAAACTACAGAGAGGCCATACTGACTAGGGGAGTAACGATCTGGAGCACGACTCTGACGAACAGGTCGTGAGGAAGGAAGCTCATCCGCAGAAGATGACTCATCAGAAGAGGAGGAAGAAGGAGGCGCGGAGGAAGGATCCGAAGCTGGAGACCGAGGAGAACTAGGGGAACTAGACGGAGGAGAGGATGGCGCCGAAGACAAAGGAGGCGCAGCAGAAGGAGGAGGTGAAGGAGAAGAGACAGCGAAAGGTTTATCAGGAAAAAGAAGAAAGGAGAGATCATCCGTGGGGTAAGTACCAGAGGTGGGGCGAGGATAGAAAGGACGCGTTTCATCGAACGTGACATCACGAGAGATGTGCATACAACGACCAATGGGGTCCCAACAGCGATAGCCCTTATGCTCATCACTGTAGCCAAGAAAAACACACTCAACAGACTGAGCGGTTAGTTTGGTGCGTTCACGAGGAGGGAGAAGGACATAGCAAACGCAGCCAAATAAACGAAGAGCCGAGTAGTCTGGACAGGATCCGGAGAGACGCTCGAGAGGAATGCCACCCTGAAGAGCAGCGGAAGGCTGAATATTAATGAGGTAAGTCGACGTAGCGACAGCCTCAGCCCAGAAATGCGGCGGAAGAGAGGAAGCAATCATCATAGCGCGGGTAGTCTCAAGAATATGGTGATGCTTACGCTCGGCGACACCATTTTGAGCATGGGCGCCGGGACACGAGAACTGAGCAAGGGTGCCCTGCTCAGCAAGGATACCACGCAGGTGCTGAGAGATATATTCTCCTGCAGAATCAGCACGAAAAACACGAATAGGCGTGGAATACTGGGTACGAACCATAGCCACAAAACGCTGATAAATAGCAAGCACCTCGCTGCGAGAGCGCATAAAAAATAACCAGGTGTACCGTGTAAAATCATCAATAAACAAAATATAGTATCGATGGCCCCCTTTTGAAGCAAAGGGAGTCGGACCCCACACATCTGAATGAACTAAATCAAAAGGTCGCTGAGAGACAGACACACTAGTAGGATAGGGAAGCTGAATCTGTTTACCTAACCTACAACCCTGACACGAATGAAGCGACGACACATCTCCTGAGACAAGCCCCAGAAGCTCACGACGAACTAAGGATGATAAACGGGAACCACAAAGATGGCCCAGCCGATGATTCCACTACTGAAAAGAGCCAGTGACAGACGCAGCAACCGCAGGAGAAGTGGCAGAAGAAGTGTCGGCAGAAGGAACACGAAGCCAGTCTAACTCCCAGAGCCCCGGAGACTCAATGCTCCGAGGGCCAGCTCCAACCAGAGCCTGTGTACGACGGTCCTGAACAGCACAAGAATCAGCATCAAGAATGACCCTACAACCAGAATCAGTAAGCTGACTAGCAGAGAAAAGATTCATCTTAAGACTGGGAACATGAGAAACATCAGGAACAGAGAAGGAATAAGTAGAGAGGGTGCCTCGACTGGAAACAGGAAGAGAGGTACCATCAGCCGTAATAACACGGACAGGAGAAATAAGAGAGCGAAGAGCAGAAAGAATAGAAGATGCAGAAATCATATGAAAAGAAGCTCCAGAATCCAGATACCATGGGGATGACGTACCTGACTGTGTAGAAGATGATGGTCGCGCAGTGCCAGAAGAACTAGTCACAGAACCAGCAGAACCCGACGAGGAGGAGCCTATAGCAGCGAGCAGACTACGAAGACCATGAATAATGTCCTGATCAGACAGAGCACCAGCAGGAGGTCCAGAAGCACCAGTAGGAGGTCCAGAGGCAACACCAGAAGATCCTGAAGACCCAGACTGTCGACGAGCAAGATACTGCTGACGTAAGCGTGGATCCCTCGTCCAGCAACCAGAGATGTCGTGGCCAGGCTTGCCACAGTGAGCACAGGGAGGACGAGAACCACGAGGCTGCTGAGACTGACGCTGACCCTGGGCCGGTGGAGTGGAGAGTAGTGGCGGCGCGAGAGACCGCGACGAAGCCGGCGGCATAGGGGGACCATGAGCAGCAAGCACAGACGGAACCTCAAGAAGACCAGCACCACGAAGACGAGTCTCCTCAGCACGAAGCTCAGCCAGTACCTCAGAGAGCGGAACACGACCACGGGCAAGCAGCTGGGCACGACGCGGCTCAAACTCCTTGCGGAGCCGTGACAAGAACTCAAAGACGCGCTGAAACTCCAGATCCGCGCGCACAATCAGACAGCAGGGACAGGTGTTACACACCGCTGTACGAAGAGAGTCAAGCTGACGCCAAATAGCGGTACTCTGAGTGTAGAAATCATTAATAGTAGAATCACCCTGCTTGAGCTCATGCTCCTGACGAACCACGGACAGATAAAGAGCATCTCCAGATGGCTGATAGCGCTGACGAAGAAAAGCCCACTGAGCAGCAGCAGCGGGAAGACCCATGAACTCAGAAGCATACTGAGGCAGAACACTAGAAGTGAGAACAGCAGCAGCACGAGCATCCTCATCGATCCACTAAGTGTAGTCGGCCAGATCCAGCCGGTAGGCCATAGTAGCAGCAGAATGCGCCTGAACCTGGCGCTCATAGTCCGCCCGAGCAGAATCATCAGCGCTCTAAGCTGCATCCTTGACCGCCTGAGTAGCATCGGGGGCAAGGGCAACGGACGTCGGGGCACGAGGCACTGGAGGCACAACGGGGCGCGGTGGACAGGAGACCTCACCGGAAAGCACACCCCAAAGGCGAAGACCGCGCATATGAACGCGCATAAAGGCAGCGAAATCAGGATAATTCGCGCCATCAAAAATCACCGGGCAGCGAGGGATCGCAACATAACCCGATGAGGAAGACATTTTTTTTTTCAAACCGACCTGGATCGGATCTGACAGATCTGGCGGCGGCTGACGCAGAGGTCGGGGCGGCCGGCGGGGCGGGCCGGGGAGCGGCGGGCGAGGCGGGGGCGGCGGCGGCCGAGGCAGCGGTGGGCCGGGGCGGCGGCGGCGACCGGCGGCGGCGGTGGCGGGAGTAGAGAGAGGAAAAAAAAGCCTTACGGCTCTGATACCATGTTAGGGCAATAGATCTTGTATTGCCAGAGGGCCAAAGGCCAGAATATATAGTACAAGTACAGGTGCAAATATACAGGAAACCCCCTAACATATGGGGAAACTATAATACACACAGATATACTCTAACAACTCTAACGCTGGATTCGATCTGGGATTGAGTTCTAAGCTGTTAAGTTTGTCTATAAACAAAGGGAAATGGAGAGGGACTGGTTCATCTTGGTCCCCTTCCTCTGTTCCAGCAATTGCCGTTTTATAGCTGCACGCCTGCCAGATTGGGCCAATGATAGTCGATCCCTGCCCACCTCGCAATCCAGTCCGTGACAACCTCCCAATCCCATGGGCGCATGTGCAGCACAGATTACTCTGTTTCCTGTGCACGCCCGCATGGGACAGATCGATGTACACTTGCTCCTGCTGCCAGATTGTTGAGCCATGAGACTATCTGCAGCTTCCAGCCAGGAGTTGCAACACGATTAATTAAGCTGTCCTACGTTTGACCGGTCCTATCTCAATCTCATCATCTTGCTCTCCTCGCTAGTCTGTTTTAGAGTGAATTCTATATCCATTTTAAGATTATTCGTATCCGATGCAACACTGGTTTTGATCTCCAAGAAGTGACACCAATAGTTTATGCTGCTTTCTTCGAGGATCATGGGAGGCCATCAAGATTCTTCCTGGGTACTCTCAGCCAATTGCCCATTTGACCGTTTCTTCCTTGTCGTTGGATCTTCTTACCTGCTGCTGATTTTGTTGAAGGCGAGCATATGCCATGGACGCACTGCACGGAACACATTGCAGGTCGGGATGGAAATGGGTTGCTGACCCAGCCCAAAAACAAGGCCGTTGGGACGGTCGGGTCAACGGAGCTGGCACTGACTAATCCATTAGGTCAGCCAGGTCAACCCACCTCTAAGAAGACTTGGATTCCATCTGCTCAAATCGCCACTCTAAATGATTATTTTCGCTGAATAGCTAGCTTCAACGAGTAGCATCAGATCGATCATGCTTTTGCCGTGCATGTACTAGTAGAGTTGGATTTGTTTGACCAATTAAATCCATGTTGCTAGCTTAGTATAAAAACAGACCATCGGGTAGCCTAGTATGTCAATTATTGATCAGCTAGCTAGGCTTTGTACACGTACTTAGTCAGTATATTTTAGATAATAAACACAGGTAAAAGAATAAAAAAAGTTTATTTGGGTCGGCCCTAACTACCCATCCGATCAACGGGGCCGCTGACTTGTAATGAAATGGGTCGACCCGTGGCCTCCCACATTGGCCCCAAGGCCACGGGGCCAAGGCCCATTCCCATCCTGACTTGCAGTACTAGTTAATTTCTGTGTCTATTTTCTTGTCCTCTTATCCAATATAACGTGACATACTGCCACTGTATACTAGTTTATCCTCCCTTCCAGGATCAACCAGCCCATCAAGGTTCTTGGCATCTCTTAACCTGTTAAAACATCACTGCGGTCATCATCTCAGCCATCAGTGTGATGAGACAATAGTTGGTAGCCGAGTATTTTGCCTCCTTGTAATATGCAGCAGGTGACGGTAACAAAGCTCAGGTGGGGCACATACACTAGCTGGTAGCACTTGCCGATCACTCTATTCTCCAGGCACCGCCACACACCGATGCTTGTCAGAACAGATGGTTCTGTGGGGCGGACAAGTAATGGGACCATTTTATCTGTCCAGCAGACTAGTACACAAAAGCAAAACTATGGAGAAGAACGACAGCGAATACCTCTCTTACATACAGCCTACAACGACCACAACTCTCAAGGGAAGCGCGCCGCAGTTCTCTGAACTACAGCAGGTAACATCGAGTTGCTGACATGTGAGCCCCACCTGTCGGTGACCCAAAGTTACCTAACATACATCCACATTACATCGTTTATGTGCCAATACCTTCACAAGATGAGAAGGGCAGAAACACCCAGCATATTCACCATGCTACAAAGTTCCAAGTCTCCACAATTTGCCTTCCAAATGGTGTAAGAGCATGTACGATTCAGCTAAGGAACAAACGTCCTTTCTTATAACCTCGATACATATGAAGAAAAAACGATTGAAAGAAGCAAGTGCCTGTTAGCATTCTCGGCCACAAGGTGTTACCAGCATAACTATCAACATACAGGAAAAAAAAGGGGTACAATGTTCACTCTATAAACGAATGCTTCTGGACTAAAGCTACGGCTCAGAGCTACATGGTGATTACACAGGTTCAACTATCTAACGCACGCGCTTCTGTATCACCTTGAGAGGTAAATAAACCGCCGATTGGGTTATTTAATCCAAGAAAGGGCTTCACATCGATCTCGGTCGATCCATTCGGTTCCGCCGAAGTACAGGCTGCATATCTTGGGCTGAGCATTTCAAGAGAGGGTTTGACATCGATCTCGGTCGATCCATTCGGTTCCGCCGAAGTACATGCTGCATATCTTGGGCTGAGCATTTCAAGAGAGGGCTTGACATCGATCTCGTTCAATCCATTCTGTTCCGCTGAAGTACAAGATGCAGATTCTGGGTTGAAACCCTCGCCGGGCAGGGTGCTGCCGTTTCCAACAGTACCTTGAATGTTAGGATGGCATGCAACGGCGTCTCTAGGTGTGTTATTTGGCCAGAACGCAGCATTGTGAAAGCTTCCAAGAATTGCCTGAAAGAAGTAGATTAACTGGATGAATAAGGTTTTCTGGTATCACTTGTCTGTTCCATGCAGGCAACGGAACAGAGGACTGAAATAGAAGGATGCAATTTCTTATATATATTCTGCAAACAAGCAGCTACGTGTAGCAGATAAGACTTTCTTATCCGCATGTTTCTTACACGACAAATACACAACAAGTTTCAATGCTAAAATAGCTGTTTGCAGTGGTGAATGGATTTGTTACACATTCATTAGATACCTGAATGGGTGATGCAGCTATGAGAGGCCCAGCTATGGTGCCACTGATGACAAAACTATTCATAGAAGCAAGGGTCACACGTAGACATGGATGGTCATTAGATGTCAAAATGGATCCTGACAACCGGATGATTTCTAAAGGACCCTGCAGAAATAGAATGAAGAGTTATTGCAAACCAATATTCATTGGAATAACAATGCTGATCAAAGAACTGCTCTCACTCAGACATTTACCAATACAAAAAAATTTAACTAAGACAAAAACTGAAACATCCACCACAAGGCTTCTTCAGGTAATTCTGACACATTAAAGTTTATTTGGTCATGAAAATAACTCACACCCACATTTGTATCTTTAAAATGTCATGCTATTATGCTATTCTTAATGTAGAATAGCTGTACCGGTAAAATGTTAAATCTTGAGGAACTAAGGTCAAACCTTGTGATTTAAAACAACACCAGATGGCTGGAGTAGAAAAGCTTCCTTAACAGCCCCAATAGCTGAAAGAATGCAGATTGACTTTGAAGTTAACTGTGAGACAGCCATGGCCCTTGATATGATATCCTGCAGAACCATTGTCAGATAATCCAATTTCTTGCCAGATTTTAGAGGAGAGAATATGTGATATCCTGCAGAACCATTGCCAGAATCATAGGTCCTCTGTTATAAGGTCCATCCAAATTGTACGTCCTATGTTAACAGGTTCATCAGGTGGTCCACAACCATAGCACTCGGAAACCCATGGGAGAGGGCCAACAAATGATACTAATGTTCTGTTAACAGTGACATCGTTTTGGATAAAGCCACCTGCCCACTTTTTCTCTTGACTAAGTTTGAGAGTTTAGCTTTTCTTTCCTTCTAGAGATACGATGTAATACTTCATAATTCCTGTCCAGTTAATTTGAAAAGTCAATTCAATTGGTTACTGACTTCAGCATATCACACACTCACCCCTCTTGCCATCAGTGGTTGGTTCTGCTAATAAGTTTGTTTGCATCAATATGTTAAACAGTAAGCAGAGATAATCGAGTTTGTTTGGAAATAACTGATTGCTACCAAGCCCCTACACCGCAAACAGATATAACCGAGTTTGTGACAGCCATGACATGGTTGTTAGCAACGCAAACTGCTACTAGATCAATCAGTAGTCAGTAATGCCATACACAGCACTCACATTTCTAGAGGAGGTTGCACATTCAAGGCTTTTAACAATAAATTTCTTCACCATTGAGGGGCATACAAAATCCAGATAGTCTATCGATAAAGCCGTCAGCACACAATTTTCTGGGCAGAGGCACCAAAACAATTTGCATCACCAAATTGCTACAGATGGAATTTGTTCCAGGGGTTGTAGTGGAATTTGCTCAAAAAGGTTGTACCCTACTAAGACTGAACGCACGGATGGTGACATCACCGTCTGGATTCCACCACGCGTTCCACGATTCCTGATTCTACGAGCATCACTACATGAACAGCATTGAATCAGTCAAGCAGATACCTCTCCTGCAGAAATGGTGAGCACGTGCGGCTGGAGCCCATCTAGCTTCCCTTTCCCTGTCCACCGCAACACGAGAAGATCTCAGCAGGCGCCAGACAGGCATCCATCTATGACCGGGTATGAGCACGGGAGGACTCACCTGGGGCGGGGGCAGCGGGAGCCTGGGTCGGCCGTGCGGCCGGCAAGGGCGCGAACCCCGGCGGCGGCGGGAGGCTGTCGGACTTGCGGGGGCGTCCTCGGCGCCGCTTCTCCGGCAGCGGAGGCAGGGGTGCCCGAGGAGGGGGAGGAGGCGGGTAGACGGGGCGGGGGATCGGCTCGGCGAGCTGCGGCGGCGGGGCGACTCGGGTGCGCATGGCCCACACGATGGGGGACGGGCCCCGCAGCTTGTGGAGGCCGGTTGGCGCGTCCATTGCCTGGCGTTGGGCGGCGGGGCTGAAGCCCTAGAGGCCGGGGGAGGAGGCGAAGGCGGAGGCGGCGGCGGCGGAGACGGCGAGGAGGTGGCGGCCACAGTTGTCCTCACCGGTTGACACGCTTTCCGTTTTTTAAATCTGCGTTGAAGTTTGCTTTGCTTATTGAAACTCGTTGGATTTATATTATATACTACTCCATTAGTTTCAAAATATAAGATTATTTAGCTTTTTAACCTATACACTAAAGAACACTAACTAAAGAACATTAGATACACTACATTCACAAAGCTAAAACTCTTATATTTTGATACGGAGGGAGTACTCCGTATTATTTTATTTAAGAAATTCTAGGAATGGTGGTGAGTGGTGACCATGAAGTGTTTAGATTCATAGAATTATGGACAGATTATAATACTCCCTCCGATCCATATTAGTTGACTTGGATTTATATAGATTATCTAGTAGTAAAAACATGTCTGAAAATATCTGAATCTAGATAAATTCGAGTCAACTAATATGGGTCAGAGGGAGTATAAATATTTATTAAAATAGGAAAAATGGTACCTATCCTCCGGGAAAGAAGTAAATGATGCCCCCATCGCTAGCAACCGACGCAACGCCTCACGTGGGACACTAGTATGGTGGGCCCATCCATCCTAGGCCTTATCTTCTCCCACAAAAACACCAACACGGCGCTCCTTCCTAGGTCGTCGTCGTGTCGCTGCCTTGCGCCGCCTGGCTAAATCTCCCTCGTCGCAACTCCCTATTGCTGCTGCTGCACCTAGATCCTACGAGCTCTGGCTCCACTTGCACGCGGAGATCGAGCGCTGCCATGGGCACGACCACGACGTCGCCCCCGTTGCCCACGTCTCCCCGCGTCGTCGTCGCCGGAGATAGTGGCTATGACGGAGGCACTCACCATCGTAGCTCGTTGCTCCCTCCTCTCATGAGCGGGCACCCGTCGCCTTCCCGCCATGGCTGGCCCTGCCGCACGTTGCCCCAGTCCTTGCCACTGGTGTTGCGTGTGCTGGCGTCGAGGACGACGTGGTTGTCTTTCCGCCATGGCCTCGCTTCGACATAGTTGATCAGCCGCGCGCCAGCGTTGCTACCCAAGGGCACCGGCTTTGCTACCCAAGGGCACTGGCGTTGCTACCGAAGGTCACCATTGCTGCTACGTACGTTGTCGAGGTTTGCTACATGGGGTTGTCAGCGGTGGTGGTGCTATAAGTGGCGTGTTTTGCTACATGCGGTCAACGGTGGTGCTACAATAGTATAAATGTTTTGCTATGCGACCCGGCGAGGTCTCCAGCGAAGTTGGATTTGCTATAATAGGATTTTTTTTTGCTACACTGGTCTAGTGGTTTTGCTACAATAGTGCAAAGTTTTTGCTACATGGTCTATGGCGAGGTCTTCTGGCGTAAGTGTCTGACAAGGTCGGGTTTGCTACATTAGCACAATTTTTTTCTAGAAAGTCTCCGACGAGGTCTCCTGCGAAATCTCCGGTGAAACCGTCTTTTTTCTGTTTTTTGCCTGAACAGTTTTCTGCTATATGTAGCAAAAAAGGGTCTTTTTAAAACAAAAGCGCGTATGTTTGTAGCAAAATCAGAATTTGAGGGCTTTTTAGGACATGTATCAGCAGGGGAAAGCTTGGATTCGAGGGAAATATCCAAAGGAGGACGCGTAGCACTACCTATTTCTTGCTTGTAACATGTGGCAGAGGCAACGTGTGAGGAACACTGAAAGTTGACTCACATTGAAAACTGACATCTCTTGGTTATGTGCAGTAGAGTGAGTAATGCAAGTGAAAGGGCATGTATGCCCCATGTGTGGTTTTGGTAATTAATGACAATTCCTATGGATTAATGTGCAAATTGAGTTTCACTTGTAGGTTTGTCCATTGGCATCGCTTGGACCATGTGTTGGTCTTAAGGATGAAAAAGAAGAAGCATTGTCCAAGGGCTTTGTGCATATTGGAATCAAGTAGAATAAGAAGATCAAGTATGTCTTGAAGAAGAAGAAGAAGATGGACTTCCTCATGGCTATCTTCAAGACATCGTCAAGAATTGTTGTGCAAGCTCAAGATGCACCATCTCTAGAAGATCTCATGCTTGAAGCTTGCCTCCTCGGCGTTCATGGAGTGATGAAGACAAGGTCAAAGAAGAGATTTCCCCATAGAGTATGGGGGAGCCATTCGCAAGTCTTCATCAAGCAAGAGCAAGCACGAGCAATCAAGAAAGGTGTTCCATCTTGAAGGTGACAAGATCGTCTTCATCAAGCTCAAGTGGGATGCTCAAGGCAAAGGTATGATCTTGATAGGGTTTCTATTTTACCGATCTCGTGTAGTGTTGGGAGACCGGGTTTAGGATAGATAGCCGTACTATCAAGAGGGGCTCTCGAGTGGGTGACTCGTTCGTATCTTTTGGAGAGAGCTCAAACCTTTGCATACATAGCATCATCTTTCTTGGTTGTTGTTTGGTTCTTGTCCATGTGAGGATCTAGAGCTTGTGGCTATCTTCATAACAAGCTCTAGTTCATCAAAAATGGATTTCCCATGCATATCTTATTGCGTTTTTGATCTTGCGGGTTTTCCGGCTCCACACCTTGGGAGGTATCTCACATATATATTCATGATATTTTCTCCCTTGGTGATATCCAATATTTCGAACAAAATTGGTTTCATCTCGTTTGGAGTTCGGACGTGAAAGTTATTCAGTTTTGGTTTCTGAAGTTTCTCTGACCGCAAGTACCGACCAGGCGCCGGAAGTACCACTCGAGCAGAAATGCCGCCGGTAGTACCGGTCTTAATTTCGGCCCAACTTCCGGCAACCCCGATTTTGGTTCTGTACCATCTCTGTCTTGGGGTGCGTATTTGACGGAACTTGGATCAGATTTTCAGGCGGTAGTACCGCTAGGACATTCTTGCCACCGGTAGTTCCGGCGAAGCGACGGTAGTACCGGCCAGGATCGCGTTTTTGTTCTTTCTCTCGTTGTTTTCTGACCGTTGGCTGGGTGCCACCGGTAGTACCGGCCACCCACCGGTACTACCAGCCGTGCACAAAACTGTGTGTAACGGGCAGATCGGAGAGCCCTTTAAAAGGAGCTCCCCTTCCCCCTTCGGGGTTAACTAGCTTTTTCTTGGTTCTTGCTCTCTCTCTCCTCCATTGTTGACCTTGAAGAGCTTGCCCTCTCCCCTTCTCCCTCCAATGATTCTTGCATCTTTTTGAGGGATTTGAGAGAGGAGATCTAGATCTACAAGCCCCACCAAGAAAAAACCCTTCTTTATGAAGGAATCCTTGGGATCTAGATCTTGGAGAGTTTTGTGTTCTCCTCTTGTGTTCTTTCTCTCTTATTACCCCAATAGCTTTTGTAGCTTTGGTGGAATTTGAGAGAGAAGGACTTGCCTCTTGCATTTGGTGCATAGGTTTGAGTTCTTCTCGGAGATTCGGCGAGTTCAAGCCCTTGGGCTTGTTTCTCTCGGGTTCTTGGAACCCTAGACGGTTGTGTGGAGTTGTGGTGTGTTCTTGGGGCTCCAATTGAGTTGTGGAGGTTCCCCAAGCTTGTTGGCCTTTCGTGGCATTGTGGAGCCTTTGTGGCATTTCTTGGAAGCCCTCCAATTGAGTTATGGAGATTGCCCCAAGCCTTGTACGGGTTTGGTGACCACCCTCAAGTGTCCCATAGTGGAACGTGAGTAGGCCTTTGTGGCGAGCTCACGGGAGAATAGGGTGAGCCTTTTATGGCGTCGGTAGGTTGCGTGTCTTCGCAT
This sequence comes from Avena eriantha, assembly GCA_910589775.1. NCBI lineage: Eukaryota > Viridiplantae > Streptophyta > Magnoliopsida > Poales > Poaceae > Avena > Avena eriantha. Next base: position 5,262,157 of record OU342742.1, read on the forward strand.
CTTGGGCTGAGGCTTTGTGTGGCGTTGGGTGAGCATCGTGCCACCACACCTCGAGGTGAGCCACTTGTGGCGTTCGAAGTACATTGCGCCCCCACACCTCTTCAACGGAGACGTAGCTTCTTTGGAAGTGAAATTCGGGAAACAGATCATCGTCCGCGTCCATCGATTATCTCTCAACCGAGCCCTTTACTTATGCAATTTACATTGTGATAGCCTTCGTGCTTGAAGTATTATATCTTGCTATCACCTTGTTGCTTGTCTTGCTTAGCATAGGTTGTTGGTGCACTTAGTGAAACTAGTGGATATAGGTTTTGACTTGATAAATTAAACGTTAAGTTTTATTCCGCATTTATTAGAGCCTAAACCGTAATATTTTTTAAAATGCCTATTCACCCCCCTCTAGGCGACGTCCATTTCCCTTTCAGCAAGGATCACACTGTGGTGTGTAAAAACTAGGCTTAGATACTGCAAATCACTTCTATCGCTGAGAACATACGTTAATTCATCTAGAAATTAACCCGGTTCACTTAAGTCTATACAGTGCGCTAACCTTGCCATACCATAATTTTCATTCATTCTCCGCCACTTCTACCCATAAAATAGACAAGTTAACTTTGACCAAGTTTATCAAAACTAACCAAATATATGTACTACAATGAACACCTATGTTCCGATGAATAAGACTTATATATATCTATTATATATACTAAATGTAATATAAGGATGTCTAACCCAAGCACTAGGTTAGTCTACGTATGCTACTCTTGGTGTGACTTAACTTTATCTAGATTTGTATGTATCTATACACTAAAACATGTTTAGATACATGTGAATCTTGACAAATCCAAGTTATTTATTTCTGGATAAAGAGAGTACTGAAATTATTTGATTCATTGATCTTACTTTTCATGGATAGGATTTAAAGCCTAAAAAAGTTACGTGAACTATAATTATGTACAAATTGTCATGTAGGTACCCAAAAAGGAAATCCTGTCCACGATCTTTTGCCTCCTCTCTAGCGCCGTCGGAAAAATTGGGGCGACTAACCGGCCGGCCGATACGTGAGATCTCCACCAAAATCCATGACCTCAGGAGCAGCTGCCTCCGTGCTCTACAGAAGCCACCGGATCTTTTTAGATGCAAAGGGATCACTCCCTTGGCTCCATTTCATTAACAAAATAAAACCACCCGAGTTCAACACACCACACACGCCAATACAGCTACCAAATCCAAGGAAAAGCTCCAAGAGTTTTTCCATGGAGAAGCAAAGCTAAAACAAACTACAGACTTTTTAGGACATGAACAGAAAACAGACAGTCCGATGAGCCCCAACATGCTCGAAGGCATCCAGAAAGCCCCTAACATAGGATAACATGAATTGAGTCCTCCTCTTTAGGGTGTGCCTTCAGGTACTCCAATGAAGCTCTCCCATCATAGTTAGACGAGGCACTGGTTTTCTAGGTGGAGATCCACTCAAAGCCAGTGCACTTCAGATCACCGAGAGTGCTAGGGACATCTTTAGTTTGCTTGTCATTCTGTTCATGAACATCTCTAGCTTTCCACCCTCTAGGTCCTTGAAAAGAACTTTCCAGTTCCGAAGGTACAGGAGCACCAAGCGCCAAATCTACTTCATATTAATCCATGAGCAAGAATTAAAGACTAAGTTATTTATATTATTTCAAATACTCCAAAGGACTGCAGCAGAAACAACATTAAAATGCATATGCCTCTTGTTAGCAAGCCATTTAGAAGCAATGGAAAGGAAACTATCTATTGTGGTATCAAAAACTTCAAAAACATCATCCCATAGGAGTCTAGAGATAGTGCATTCAAAGAAGAGGTGTTTCACAGATTCTATTTCCTCACACATATTACACTCTAGGGGTTTAGGGATCCCTCTAGCCCTCAAGTTGTCTTTGGTCATGATTTTATTTTGAGAAAACAACCAAAGGAAAACATTTATTCTAGGTGAGATTTTCAGAGACCACACCATCGGTAAGTAAATTGGAGTGACCCCTCTAAAATTAATCACATCATACATAGATCTCGAAGAATAGACTCCATAGGATTCATATGTCCAAATCAGTTGATCCTCTAAATCATACAGAGAAATGGTTGCAGCAATGTTCCTAAGGTCAAACCATTGCACCATCATTTCATCTGAAAAAATCCTCCTAAAGTCACATATAAGTTGAGAACCATCCCACAAATCTGCTATAGTCTTAGTTTGCTGGTTGGAGATTAGGTAAATGTCCCAAAACTGAGTAGCTAAAGGTGAATTACCAAACCAAATATCCTCCCAGAACCTAATGTGTTTACCATTTCCAACCTTCCACTTATACCCTAGAGACACAACCCTAGAGTCCCACATCACTCTCTTCCAAAAGGTGGAAGGATGAAGATCTCTACAACAGAGGATGTTTGGGGATCTAGTATGATATTTAGCATATATAACTTTCCTCCAAAGAGTCCCCTCCCCCTGAATATATCTCTTAACCCAAGAACCTAGAAGGCACAAGTTCAGGTCTTTGAGATTGGGTATGTCCATACCCCCAAAATCCTTTTTCATGCAAATAGAAGCCCAGTTAGCAAGGTGAAGTTTATGGTTCCCTTCCTCATCATTCCAAAAGAAATTTGCTAAATGGGAGTCTATTTTTTTAAAGCCATTTTAGGAAATTTGAAAAAGGATAATAAGTAGATGGGAATGCTGGAAAGGCAAGCTTGAATTAACACTCTCTTAGAAGCATAAGAAAGAAGCTTCCCTCTCCAACCTACAATCCTATGTAGGATGCTTTCAATTAAAGGTTGTAAATCTTCCCTCTTAAGCTTATAAAAATGGAGGGGGATACCTAGATATTTAACGAGAAAGCTACCTAAATCACATTGGAAACGTCAACAAAAGGTTGACAGTCAGCTTCATCTAGATTTATAGGGATAAGTTCACTATTAGCATAATTAATCCTCATCCTAGAAAAATTCTCAAAACAGGTAAGGATCCATTTAAGATTAGTAGCTACCCTTTCATCATTTTCTAAGAATAATAAGGTATCATCAGCATTTTGCAAGCAAACTACCCCATCATGGACAAAATCTGGGCATAAACCTTTAATAGCCCTAGATCTAGTGCCTTTAATCAACATCCTAGCAAACACATCAATCATGATGTTGAAAATAAAAGGGGCAATAGGGTCCCCTTGTCTAAGGCCTTTACTAGTAAGGAAAAAATCACTTCAACATCATTAACCTTAACTCCTACAGAACCACCTTGAGAAATTTGCCTAATCAATCTAATAAAGAACGGGGCGAAGCCTCTAAGCTCCAAATGTCAAATAAAAAATCTAAGTTAACCCTATCATAAGCTTTCTCATAGTATATCTTGAAAACTAATCCCTTATCCTTTTTCCTATGCACCTCATGAATGAGTTCATGAGCAGTAACTACACTTTCTAAAATAAATCTACCCCTAATAAAAGCAGATTGATTGTTAGAGATAATCCTGCCAATAACCCTAGCAAGTATATTGGTTATAACTTTAGTGAAACTTTTAAAAGAGCAATTCAACAGACTAATAGGCCTAAACTTTTTCATGGTTCTAGCATCATTCTATTTTGGGATGAGAGTGGTCATGGAAAAATTTAACCTAAAAAATATCCAGCTTATCCTCATCCCAGGCTTCAATCATGGCAAACAGATCATACTTAATTATTTTCCAATAATTCTGGTAAAAGAGGAAGGACAAACCATCAGGGCTAGGAGCCCCTTCACCATAAGAACTAAAGAAAACAACCTTAATTTCCTCCTCAAAAAAGGGAGATCTTAGAAACATATTTTACTCTACACTAATTTTCTCATCCAAGCTAAAGAAATCCTGATTTAAACGAATGTCAGGTCTGTCTTCTTTCCTAAAGAGATCTCTATAATAATCAGTGGCCACCTTCAACATATCTCCTACTTCAATTACTGGAACATTTGGTCCCTCTAAGTCATGGATAAGTTTTCCCTTCTACGTTGATTAGCAACGGCATGGAAGTAGGCAGTATTCGTATCCCCTCCATGATATTTCTATCCCTTGACCTCTGTTTAGCTTTAATCTCTTCTATAACCCCAAAAGAGTTTAATTCCATCATAATAGCATCCAATCTGTCCTTCTCCAGGGAAGAGAGGACATTAGTTTCAGATTTGATATCCAGAGTATCATACTCCTCCATGAGCTCTTTCCTATTGTTTCTAAGGGAAGCTTCAACATTAATGTTCCACCCCTTGGACAATTTCCTAAAATATCTAACTTTATTTTGCCAGACATCTAAGATATTATTACCATTTTAATGATCCCGCCTGGCTTGATTCCAAGCTGGGAAGATCTTTAAGACCTTGTAAATTATCTTATAAGTTTTATATTACTATTTTAGTTTTACATTAGTTCAAGCTTAGAAATAAAGTTTGCATCAATTGAATTCCCTTAAGGAATAGTCGATCCCATTTGTGAAATTCCGAGTATATTATCATATATGAAGCATTATTGAGTCTGTGCTTGTCTTATCGGATATATATGAATGGCTTGGGTATAATTTTACTTTCACTTGATATGCCCTAAAGAAAAATAATAAAGAGAGTTTATTATCATAGCTTATTAGTTCATAATAGTTTTATATCATGCCATAACTGTATTAAGTGATAACAATTATACATGTGTGGTATATAAACAAACCAAAAGTCCCTAGTAGTCTCTAATTAACTAGTTCATTGGGTAGCTGATGATCAAAATTTCTTGATCATGATGCATTTATGCCAACTGGCAATGAATTCATATCATCTAAAAATGATGTGATGGACATTACTCACCGACGATTATTGCAACACGATCATGTCACAAAGTTCACAATTGCAATTGCAAGAAACGAAGTGTCCTAATTCTTAAACCGTGAGATCATATTTAGTCACTGTCACCCGAGACTGCATCAACCGTCATCACCGTAAATGGGTGACTATAAAGATATATGTTGGGTATTCCAAAGGAGCATATTGAGACGTATGTATCAAGATCGGGATTATTTCTCCTGTGTGACATGAAAATACATTGGGCCAACTCGGTGAATTACATCCATACAGCTATGCAGCGTTTGACTAGGTAATGGGGATGGACTATCATGTGAACGAGTAAAACAATACTTGTTAGAATAGAGATTAAACAAGGTATAAAGATACCGATAATCAGATCTCAGACGAGTCAAGTATCAAAGTAACAAGGGAATTGCATTCGACGTTTATGGTTCGACAAGACCTTGTTTCATGGAATGCATGAAAATCATTATGGGCATCCCAGTCCCATTATTGATTCGAGATCGTATCGATAATGTCTGTGTCATTCTTGAACCCTCGGGTAACACACTTTAGGGCTTTGTGATACCTGGAGACTGTTCTGAAATAGATGAAATCATAAAAGAAAGAGAAACCGGAAGTGTTACGTGAGAGAGTCAGAATTGCTCCGAAGAGGATCCAAAGCTGTTCGAAAGAAGAAGAAAAAAGACAAAAATATGTTTTAGATAAATAATAATTTATAATATGCATTTATATATATTAATTATGAATTAATATATATTAATCCCAAGAGGAAAGCCACCCATAGGGCAGCCGCCGCTACACCAGAAAGCGGGCGAGCGGGGCAGGTCAGCCCACGCAGGCGACTGCTGTCGGGCGCGTAGGCAGGCCACAAGCAAGGCCCACCCGGCCGACACTTTCGCGGGCTGGACTGGCGCAGGAGGCTGACCTAGCGAGCCACAGGCTGCTGCTCGGCTAGCGCGCAGTGGCCCATATCCCAGCCGGCTGGCGCCTCCCCTCCTCTCCTTTGCCTCTCCTCTAGGCCCACCCGGCCAGACGATTCACGCGATAGAAATATGTGTTGGATTCCAAGCGAAGATAGAAATGCCTGATCCATCATCAAGCGAAGAACGTTAAAGGGAAAACAGATATAAGTCCAAGTTAGGAGTACATCAGAGCAGCACTTTCAAGTCGGCGGTAGTCTCTAGCTTCCCTAATCGCATCTCAATGCTTCAGCCCAGAAAAAGATCATCTTTGCACAAGCTCGACTAATTTCATCTATCTATGTTTTAAATTAGCGCACATAAGACTTGTGGGAAATAAGCTGTCTGAGATGCTGCTGAACTACTTCCTCAGCAGCACTACTGGACTATGAAGGAGACAAAACAAAACTGTTAGGGAACCCAAGACATCGTCGTCACCGCCACCTTCCCGTCATGGCGTCTATCAGTCATCAAACCACGTCGAATTTATAAGAATGAGGCGGGGAGACCAGGGGAGATGCCGCCTTGTCGGCAAACGCGCGCCGCCGCCGCCCGCCGGAGGCGGAGTCGGAGACGGCACGCGCGCGGCATCTTCTGTGGGGGCAAGAAGTTAAAGCCTGCAACTCCTATTCAACCACGGTACAGATCGTGGATTCCGGCAGCTGCTGACTCCAATTCCAACTCGGTTGGCCCAAAAATCCCGAATCCTCCTCCTTTATATCATGGGTCCGGGCGCGCGATGGAGATACGATACGAGGTGCAGGCCGCGATGCTTCGTCCGGGGTTTGCCACCATGGGGAGGATCCTGTCCCGCCGGTTCTTCAGCCAGGCAGCAGCCGCGTCGGCTGGGTCACTGTCGCCGAGGCCGGCCGGAGCTCGGCTTCTAAACCTGCATGTACGCTTCTCGCTTAACTTTCTTCTCTGTCATAGCTGTTGTTACATTATTATTATTCAACCTATTTTTCTTTTGGTAATGATCAAATTGCAGTCTCAGAGGAACGTTTCTGCAGCTACTACTGCTGCTAGCCATTGCTTTGGCTTCTTTCCCGGGTAAATCTCTTGACACTGCGACAAGTGATTTAAAGATTTATAGTCCATCAATCACGATGATATCTATGCATGGTGGCCAAAGCAAGTAAGACTAGTCATCGATAGATCTGCTCACTTAGTTGATTGATTGCGAATTCCCTACGGTACATATGACAATAGTGTTCAAGGTATCACGAAGCGATTTTGAAGCAGACGTATGAATATTTCTGTCAACCTTATGAAGCTCTACATGTATCGACCCTCTAAGTTCCCTCAAAACAGTGTCGTATATCTTTTAGAAATCGTCCTCGACTGGGACTGTTTGCAAGGATTGCGATTAGATCTCCATGCTTCGTCGTCGGTCTTGGATTTTGGCTTCCGGATCCGGAGGAGGTTGAAGAACATGTTGAGAAGTATGCCCGCCCGTCAGAGATTGACTGGGTCAAAGCTGGTGTCGTTTCTCCAGTCGTGCTGAATCAAAAAGATTGTGGTAAGTGTCTCAAACTTGATGTTCTCCTCTGCTTTCAATTGCTCTAGAGAAGCTGCCATGCCACTGAAATGCCTCACACAATCCCTTTACACTGCCTTCCATCGCAGCCTTAACTTGAGCATCTGTTGCAGGCTCATGTTGGGCCATGGCTCTTGTAGCCTCAGTAGAAGCAGTACACTATATGAAGACCTCGCAGCCGATCTCCCTCTCAGTTCAGGAGCTCATTGATTGCAATAGAACTAACAGAGGCTGCAAAGGTGGTAGCACTCTTCTTGCTCTCTTGTATGTATGGAGGAATGGACTCTCGCGCGAAGCCTCCTACCCTTACATGGCTCAGAGAAGTATATCCGGTTGTAAGAGGGACAAAACTGTAGCAGCAAGGATATCGGGCTTTCAATTTGTTGACAAGACTGAGGATGCCCTGGAGAAAGCGGTAGCGAAGCAGCCAGTGGTTGTCTGCTTACAGAGCACTACTAATTTGCAGAAATATAAAGGAGGTGTCATGGAGTATGAAGCCTTGCCACCACCAGCTGCAACTGATAACGGGCATGCCGTCTTGATTGTTGGTTATGGCACGGATCCCGATGGAGTTAAGTATTGGCGTTTCAAAAACTCATGGGGACAGGATTGGGGCGAGGGTGGGTTTGGGAGGATCTGGAGACACGTGGCTGACAAGCGAGGTGTCCTGGGTATATTTGACATGCTGGGCATCTATCCTGTGCTTAGTATCTAACACATTTTGGTTGGACCCTTTTTTATCCCTCTTATCTATATGTTTAGATCTTAACCCTTGATTTTATGTCTAATCTATGAATAAACTCTTACCTTTTCGATATCAAAGTTGATTCTTCACACATACTGCAAAGGTGGTAGCCCTCTTCTAATCTACGAATAAACTCTTACCTTTTCGATATTGGGTAGTCCTTTTCAATTATCTACAATGTAAATATGCTATTGCTTCCTGCACCACTCTTCTTCATCTATATTACTAGTCTATCCTAAAATAAGTGACTCGGACCTTTTTAAATTTCTATGCGTATCTACATACTAAAACATGTCTACGTATATATGTATCTAGACAAAATCGAATCAATTATTTTAGGTTGGGTAAAAGAAAATAATACTCCCTCCGTCTTCATCCAATTTTTGACAAACCTAAGACATCTATTTTGAGACGGAAGAAGTAATAAATTAAAAGTTTGCATCACATCCATTCTACAGACTAGGGACCAACTCAATTAGATCTACTGCTCTATTAAGAGCTACCCTGCTACGTATCTGGCCATGTGAGACGAGATGCATCAGCCCATCACGATCGCACGCATGCGTCCCTGTTGGCTGGCTGACTAATGCATATACAAAAAAAATTGCACTAAATCTTGGGTATTCACGATGAATACAGGGGCATACCCCTGTAGCGGTTTCTTTAAATGAAATCGACGGCGCTAGCCGTTACGTCTAAAAAAAAAGAAGAGGACGACCTCTCGGTGAGAACCATAGAAAAAACCACAACGGCAGAACGGAAACGCGACAAGCCCGTCCGCGGCCTAGGCTGCTGCTAGCTGCAGGTTTGCCCTACTGCGCGTTCGTCGTCGTACCCGGTCGCTAGTGTCTCGCTCTGTCGTTTCACAACCTAGAACTCCAACACTGATCAAGGTTTGCACGATCTTGTTCAATTAACTCATCATCTCATGTCTAATATGTTTAAGTTATTTATGGTGTCTGATTTGATCTTAATCCTCTCTTTGTTTGAAATAAGTGACTTGTATTTGTCTAGATTTACATGTATCTAGACATATTTTAGCGTACTGATACATGCGAATCTAGACAAAGTCAACCACTTATTCGCGGTCGGAGGATTCAAATTAATTGACTCACTTTATCTACATTCAGATGTATCTAGCGTGTCCAATCTGTGTGGAGTAGAACGAGAGGATAATTTTCATCCATTCCTGCGGTATACGTATTCGAAGAACCTGTGGCATGCTATGTCTGAAGTTTGGGACCTGCCTCCGATCGAGTCGATTGCAAATACTGGGAAAGAATGTCTCTTGAACCTATTTGGTAACCTACCAGGTGATATAATAAATAAGGTGCTGATGATTTATTGGCGCTCCTAGCACGTTCGTAATGAAGTGCTACATGATAAACCGGCAACTCCAACTGAAGCCTCTAGGAATTTCTTGATGAGCTATATACACTCCTTTATCCAGATTAAGCTTCATCCGCAAGAGGATATTTTAAAAGGCAAGTTTATCACATGCGCTGCTGAAGGGCCTTCCATTCTCAGGTTGAAGTTACGCTATCGCATGCTCCGCAATGGTGCTGCCCTCCGCCAGGTTGGCACAAGTTGAATACTGATGGGTCTTATATTGCTAATGGAGATGCAGGCTTAGGTATGGTGTTGAGAGATGATAGGTGACATTGTGATGTCGTCTTGCCATCAGTTGTTTAATTGCAGTAGTGCTTTGGAAGCTGAATTGCTTGCTGTCCGAGACGGTATTTCGCTAGCACTACATTGTACATTGGAGTGATAAACCTTTTATGGTTGAGTCGGATTGTCTGGAGATAACAAAGCTATTGAAGACGGATGAGCTAGACAGATCAAGGCATACTACAATTATACGGGAGATCAAGGCCCTTCTTAGTATTCCAGAAATTTGTATTACGCATGTTCCTAGAAGTCAAAACACTAGTAGTCATTTTATGGCTAACTATGCTAGATCTAGTGCTCGAACGGCAGTGTGGCTATCCTCTAGTCTGTTGGGTTTGGCAGAAACTTTCCACGTTCCTGTAACTCTTGATGGTTGAGTAATATAAGTTGATTGGAAAAAACATCTCCAAATATATCCGATTCTAAACAAATTTGATTTAATTAATTCGAATCAGAGGGATTATTATCTTTTGTCAACTTGTTGCTTTAGTGCCACCTTTCAGTAAAGTTAATTGATATATTTATAAATATTGTAAGAGATAGCACATATTGACATATATAATTAAGTGAAACTGTGTTTTTTTTTGAATTTTGGCCCCTTTTGCGTTTAGCTTGGGGGCCCCTAATTTCTGGAGACGGCATGCATTGGCCAGCCGTGTAGAAACACATTGCTTGCTGTAGACTAGACTTAGCTGCAAAATATGAAGGAAATGATCAGATAAATAACCAAAGTTTTCAAACCACTACTGTACTTCCTTTCACATACACCTATGCTCCGACGAATGGACCTGCTTGACTCGTTATCCGTCGACAGAGATGAATTGGCCGCGCTAGAATCTGTCTTCATATAAATAACAACACGATAGGTCCTCGCGCAAATTCTGTCGGCCTTCTTCTGTGCTCAAAATCCTTGAACCAAATCCTCAATCAAATGATGCAAAAAATAGGGCGTTGTTTGCACGCTAATATGCTATATCATATTTGGAGAGCTCACACTAAATTTTAATAATTTTGCTCTATCGCGCTATTTTTGTTGTTGCATATACCCCAAAAGGATGAGTCTTCCTCCTTGTAGAGAAGAAGTTTCTTCTTATTTGATAAGCATTATATGTGAGATGATGCAACACATCTCACTAATACTTCTCTAATAGGAAAACATCCACAAACTAGATTTAGGACAAACACATCATTGCCTTTACTTTTATGACATGATGCTGATTGCAATTTATACTGCCTCAAGAGATATCATATTACCTAAAATTGTCACTAGAACATATTAGTACAGCTCCGATCTAAATTAATAAACTTAGAATTGTCTAGATTCGGATGTATCTAGACATGTTTTAGTGCTAGATACATCTCAAACTAGACAGACTTGAGTTAATTAATTTGGACCGGAGGGATTACATGAATTCATTTATCCTCAATGAGGTAACAACGGAAAGGTAAAAATCAAAGTAGGACTCAATTTTTCTATCGCTGTCTAGTTTCATACTACCAAGTTACTCCAACTAATACACATGTTTCCTCTCTAATGCATTATTATACTAGTTGGATTAGAACAAGTAATCAATAACGACATACATAATATACATCTACTTATACATCAAACACAATCTGAAAATTCAAATCTTAAATACTCAATTCATAAAAAACAAAAGATCCACCACAAAGGGATTATAAATAGATAGCTACAATCATGATGGGCATCTCATAGGTCACTAAGACATCGATAGCATGAGATAAAGATAGAAAAAGCTACCTCCACAAACTCATAGTCCATGGGTAGATTACTCTCTCTCCATCATGGTGATGATGGAGAGGTTGGAGATACGAGCCGGCGATGTTACTATCTCCGTTGAGTGTGTTACTCCCAGATCATGATTGGGGCATTATATATAGGCGTGTTTATGTGAAAATGAGTCCAGGGGCGAAAGAATCTACCGCATCGAAGCAGTGGTGCACCAGGTAGGCCCCATGGCGCGGCTAGGGTATCAGGTCGCACTAGGAGCAAAAACCTTACTTGTGGTGTTCGAAAAAGGGGGTTGATGGCGTTCAATCCGCCCGTCACAAATCTCATGTCACTAGTAACTAATACTGGTAGCGTGACCCTCAAACGCAACCAGTAAAATATAGACTAGTGACGTGCTAATTGAACGTCATAAGTAATGTCCTCACTGGTAGCGTATTCTAATAATGCCACTGAAGGAAATATGCCCTGAGAGTCAATAATAAAGTTGTTGTTATATATTCCTTATATATGATAGATGTTTATTTTACATGCTAGAATTGTATTGATCGGAAACATCAATACATGTGTGTTTAATAAACAAAAAGGGTTCCTAGTTATGCCTCTCTTATAGACTAGCTGGTGGATTAACAAGATGATCAAGGTTTCCTGATCATGGACATTGGATATTGTTAATAACAAGGTCACACCATTGGTGGAATGATGTGATGAACATTCATCCGAAGTATAGCATTACGATCAAGTCATTATGTTTATATTGCTATAACATCATACGAAGTAATCTTTATCCTTAGACCATGAGATCATGTTAATTGCTAACACCGGAAGAGTATCTTGATAACATCAAACGTCACACCGTAACAGGGTGACTATAAAGATGGGTTCAGTACTACGAAGGTGTTATGTTGAGGCTCATGGATCAAGAGTGGAATTTGTCAATCCAGATGACGGATAGATATACTCTGGGCCCTCTCGGTGATATCACATTAAGATAGCTTGCAAGCAAGTGATGTGATCACTACAATGTTATATCACGGGAACGAGAAAAGAGTGCATGTCGGTAACGAGATCAAACTAGGTATGGAGATACCGATGATCGAATCTCAGACATGTAATATATCGAGAGACAAAGGGATTTAGTTACAAGCGTTAAAGGTTCTCACGATCACAGAAGTCATCGTTGAATGTGTAGGAGTCAGTACGGATCTCCAGGTCCCGCTGCTGATTATTGATCGGAGAAGGGTCTCGATCATGTCTGCATTATTCGCGAACCGTAGGGTGGCACACTTAAGAGTTACCGGACACCATTTTGGAGCACATATATTTCAGACGAAAGAGTTGCAAAGCGCATGAATTGTTTCAATAGAAACCGGAAATTGTTTCGGGTGAATGTTTTTTAATTAAAGTAATTAACAAAATTCTGAATAAATTTAATAAAAAGAGTTTTATTAAATGAGAGAGCATTAAATTTGGAGAAATTTAATGCATTTAAAGTGGAGACTTTAAAAGGGAATGTGAAGAGGCATTTTAATGTGGAGGGGTTACCACCACATGAATGGGGGAGGTGAGGGGTCACCTCCCCATGCGCCGGCCATGGAGAGAGGGGGCACCTCCCCTCCTTGTATAAAAGGCCACCCATTCCCTCCTTCATCCACACACCTCCTTGTGAAGGATCTCTCTCCGCCTCTAGAATTATTCCCCCATGGTCTCGGATTAGGGAGATACATGTTCCCGGTGGCATTTCGTCTGGAAGGAGTTGCTGCTTCCGCTGGATCGCTGGAGCGAGGAGGTGGAGGTTGTCCGGTGGCTTGAACGTGTGTGCGAGTGCGGATGCGCTGCTGAGTTGCGGCGCTCGGACTTCCTCACGATCTTGAGATCGACAAGTGTACGACTACATCAACCACGAGTTCCTACTCATTTAACAAAACTCGTTGTCTTCGAGGGTAAGTTCTCGTTGGATCTATGTCCACACGTTGCTTTGTACCTAGTAGATAGATCTTGGCGTGTAGTTCACACCGTAGGAATTTTTTTGTTTTCTATGCCGCGGACCCAACAGTGGTATCAGAGCCTGATCTATGCGTAGGTGCTTTGCACGGGTAGTACACATATGTTTATATGTGGGCGATGATGATCATGTTATTGCATCTTCTATGTATTTTGGATATTGGTGGCATAGTGGGATGAAGCGGCCCGGACCAACCTTACATGTCATCATACATGAGACCGGTTCCATGACTGACATGCAACTTGTTTTGCATAAGTGGCTGGCGGGTGTCTGTCTCTCCTACTATAGTCAATATCTGATTTACAACGAGTTGCTAATAACTTAGTTATCCTCGTTGTGGTTCATGTTCGTAGGTGAGAACGGTTCTATCTCCGAAAGCCCTAAGCCACGTAAAACTTGCAATTGATAAATTAGAGGCGTCTAGTTTAGATCGTTGCTGGGCTAGTGTATTGATATGGTATTGTTGTAAGTAGATGTATGATAGATACTCTTACAACACACTCAACGTGTAAGTTCCATAGACCTTGGCCTTACACACAAAGGAATGATAGAGATCATACCACAATGCAAGTGATAGAGATCAAATTCATGGACCATATCATCTCACTTTACACATTAGATGTTAGCATCTTATACTGCTAGTTTAGCGCTTTTGGTAGCATTATAAGATGATCCCTCATTTAGATATCAAGATAAAAAATGTGTTCTTCCTTAACTATGCACCGTTCTGTGGATCGTGTTTCGAGACATCACGTGATGATCGGGTGTACTCGAATCTACGCTTTCATAGGAACGGGTGTAAGACAGTTATACACATGCGAATACTAAGGTTCTTACTTGGCGAGCCTAGCATGTACAGACATGACCTCGGAACACGGACCGAAAGGTTAAGCATGAGTCATATAGTTGATATGATGCCCATATAGATGCTCGCCTTTGAAGCTAAATCAACTCACGTGATGATCGGACTTGGTGTAGTGGATTTGGTTCATGTAATCACCAAAAAGACACGAGAGATGTCGTTTTTGAGTGGGAGTTCATTAGTAATTTGGATTAGTTGAACTCAATCTATCATAAACTTAGTCTAAATAAACTTCACAAATTTTGTTGTAGATGGCACCACCTGCTTTTAATTTCAATGTGTTTATGGAGAAAGAGAAACTTGCTGCGAATGGTAGCAACTTCACCAACTGGGCTATGAATTTGAGGATTCTCCTCACTGCTGCACAAAAGCAATATGTGCTAGATGCGCCGCTAGGCCCCCTACCAGCTCCTGATGCCCCTGACGAGGAAAAGAATGTCTATGTGACTCGTCAGGAGGACCACAACTTAGTTCATTGCGGCATACTGTATGGGCTAGAGCCAGAACTTCGAAAGCGTTTTGAAAATGGAAATGCCTTTGATATCATGGGAGAATTGAAAATGATTTTCGATACCCATGCTGTCGTAGAGAGTTATAATGCTACAGAAAAGTTCTTTAGCTGCATGATGGCGGAAAACAGCTCCGTTAGTGAGCACGTACTCAAGATGTCTGGGTACGCCGATAAGCTTGTGTCCTTGGGAATAACGATTCCCATTGACTTAGGCATACATCGTGTTCTCCAATCTCTGCCACCTAGCTACAAGAGCTTCGTGATGAACTATAATATGCAGGGCATGAAGAAGTCTCTTCTCGAGCTTCTGTCAATGCTTAAGACTGCAGAAGTGGAGATTAGGAAAGAACATCAAGTGTTGATGATCAATAGGACCACCGGTTTCAAGAAAGACAAGAAAGGCAAGCATAAGGGAAAGAAGGGTGGCAAGTCTATTGCCACGCCTGAAAAGAAACCCCGAGCTGGCCCTAAGTCTGACACTGAGTGCTACTATTGTAAGGGGACTGGCCATTGGAAGCGCAACTGCCCCAAGTATTTGGCGGACAAGAAGTCCAGCAAGGCAAACAAAGGTATATGTGATATACATGTTATTGATGTGTACTTGACTAGTACTCGCAGTAGCACCTGGGTATTTGATACGGGATCGGTTGCTAATATATGTAACTCGGTTCAGGGGCTACGGAACAAGCGACAACTAGCAAGGGATGAGGTCAGAATGCGGGTCGGCAATGGATCAAAAGTTGATGTGATCGCCGTCAGGACGCTACCTCTCCATTTGCCATCGGGATTAGTTATAGACCTAAATAATTGTTATTTAGTGCCTACACTGAGCATGCACATTGTATCTGGATCGTGTTTGATGCAAAGTGGTCATTCCTTTAAATCTGAAAATAATGGTTGTTCGATTTATAAGAATGATATCTTTTATGGTCATGCACTTATGTTGAATGGTTTATTTCTGTTGGATCTCGATAGTAATATTACACACATTCATAATGTTAATGCTAAAAAGATTAAACTTAATGATGATACGTCTACATATATGTGGCACTGCCGTCTAGGTCATATTGGCATTAAACGCATGAAGTAAACTCCATTCTGATGGACTTTTGGAATCACTTGATTTTGAATCATTTGATACATGTGAGCCATGCCTTATGGGCAAGATGACTAGAACGCCGTTTTCCGGTTCAATGGAACGGGCGACAGATCTATTGGAAATCATACTTATGTGTGTGGACCAATGAGTGTGTCGGCGCGAGGTGGATATCGTTATTTTGTTACTTTCATGGATGATTTGAGTAGATATGGGTATATCTATTTGATAAAACACAAGTCTGAAATTTTTGAAAAGTTCAAAGAATTTCAGAATGAAGTGGAAAATCATCGTAATTGAAAGATCAAATTTCTACGGTCTGACCGTGGAGGAGAGTATCTAAGTTACGAATTTAGCACACACATGAAAGAGTGTGGAATAGTTTCACAACTCACGCCTGCCAGAACACCACAACGTAATGGTGTGTCGGAACGTCGTAATCGTACCTTATTGGATATGGTTCGATCTATGATGTATCTGACTGACTTGCCACTGTCATTTTGGGGTTATGCACCGGAAACCACTGCATTCACTTTAAATCGGGCACCATCTAAATCCGTTGAAACGACACCGTATGAATTATGGTTTGGAAACAAACCTAAGCTGTCATTTCTTAAAGTTTGGGGATGCGATGTTTATGTGAAGAAACTTCAACCGGATAAACTCGAACCCAAAGCGGAAAAATGCGTCTTCATAGGATACCCTAAGGAAACAATTGGGTATACCTTCTATCACTGATCCCAGGGCAAGGTTTTTGTTGCCAAGAATGGATCCTTTCTTGAGAAGGAGTTTCTCGCGAAAGGTGTGAGTAGTCGGAAGGTAGAACTCGAAAAGGTTATTGAACCTTCTCTTCATGGAATGGCGAGTGGCGCAACACCGGAAGTTGTTTCGGAGTTGACTTCACCTGATGAAGAGAGATCTAATGATAATGATCATGAAACTCCGAAAGAGGACACTACCGAACCTCGTAGGTCAAGCAGGACACGTGCAGCTCCTGAACTGTACGGCAATCCTGTTGTGAATTTCATGGTTGATGAAATGGATGACCCTGCGACGTATGAAGAAGCGATGATGAGCCCGGATTCCAACAAATGGATAGAAGCCATGAAATCCGAGACGGAATCCATGTACGAGAACCAAGTTTGCAACTTGGTGGACTTACCTCACGACCGAAAGGCCGTTGAGAATAAATGGATTTTTAAAAGAAAAACTGATGCTGATGGTAATGTGACCATCTATAAGGCTCGACTTGTCGCAAAGGGGTTTTCGACAAATTCAAGGAGTTGACTACGATGAGACATTCTCTCCCGTAGCGATGCTTAAGTTGGTTAGGATTATGTTAGCAGTTGCTGCACATTTCGATTATGAAATATGGCAGATGGATGTCAAAACTGCGTTCCTCGATGGTAATATTGAAGAAGAGTTGTATATGATACAACCTAAGGGTTTTGTCGATCCTAAGGATGCTAATAAGGTATGCAAACTTCAGCGATCCATCTATGGACTAAAGCAAGCATCCCGGAGTTGGAATCTCCGCTTTGATGAGGTGATCAAAGAGTTTGGATTTGTCCAAACTTATGGAGAGGCTTGTATTTACAAGAAAGTGAGTGGGAGCAATGTGGCCTTTCTGATGTTATATGTGGATGACATATTATTGATTGGAAATGATATTGATCTTTTAAACAGTGTTAAAAGTTATCTAAACAGCAAATTTTCGATGAAAGACCTTGGTGAAGCATCATATATATTAGGCATTAAAATCTATAGAGATAGATCAAGGCGCCTAATTGGGCTATCGCAGAGTACATACCTTGATAAGATATTAAAGAAGTTTAATATGGACGAAAGTAAGAAGGGGTTCTTACCTATGTTGCAAGGCAAGACATTGAGTAAGACTCAAAGTCCGGCTACGGCGGAAGAAAGAGAGATGATGGATAAGATCCCCTATGCCTCGGCCATAGTATCTATTATGTATGCCATGCTATGTACAAGACCGGATGTGGCACATGCTATTAGTTTGACTAGTTGGTACCAATCTGATCCAGGTTCGGAACACTGGATAGCGGTAAAGAACATCCTCAAGTACTTGAGAAGAACTAAGATATGTTTCTTATATACGGAGGTGAAGAAGAGCTAGTCGCTAAGTGTTATGTCGATGCTAGCTTTGACACCGATCCGGATGACTCTAAGTCTCAATCTGGATACGTATTTCTCTTGAACGGAGCAGCAGTCAGTTGGAGGAGTTCCAAACAACCTGTGGTGGCTGGATCAACGACGGAGGCGGAATATGTTGCTGCTTCAGAAGCGACTGCAGGAGGCGGTTTGAATGAAAGAGTTCATTACGGAACCAGGTGTGGTTCCTAGTGCGTTGGACCCAATGGTGATCTATTGTGACAATAATGGAGCCATAGCCAACGCAAAGGAACTGAGGTCTCACAAGAATTCCAAGCATATGAAGCGCCGGTTTCACTCCATCCGCGAGCATGTAAAGGATGGAGATGTAAAGATTTGTAAAGTACACACGGACCTAAATGTAGCAGATCCGTTGACTAAAGTTCTCCCTAGGGCAAAACATGATCAACACCAGAACTCCATGGGTGTTAGATTTATCACTATGTGAACTAGATTATTGTCTCTAGTACAAGTGGGAGACTGAAGGAAATATGTCCTGAGAGGGCAATAATAAAGTCGTTATTATATATTCCTTATATATGATAGATGTTTATTTTACATGCTAGAATTGTATTGATCGGAAACATCAATACATGTGTGTTTAATAAACATAAAGGGTTCCTAGTTATGCCTCTCTTATAGACTAGCTTGTTGATTAACAAGATGATCAAGGTTTCCTGATCATGGACATTCGATGTTGTTAATAACAAGGTCACACCATTGATGGAATGATGTGATGAACATTCATCCGAAGTATAGCATTACGATCAAGTCATTATGTTTATATTGCTATAACATCATACGAAGTAATCTTTATCCTTAGACCATGAGATCATGTTAATTGCTAACACCGGAAGAGTATCTTGATAACATCAAACGTCACACCGTAACAGGGTGACTATAAAGATGGGTTCAGTACTACGAATGTGTTATGTTGAAGCTCATGGATCAAGAGTGGAATTTGTCAATCCAGATGACAGATAGATATACTCTGGTCCCTCTCGGTGATATCACATTAAGATAGCTTGCAAGCAAGTGATGTGATCACTAGAATATTATATCACGAGAACGAGAAAAGAGTGCATGTTGGTAACGAGATGAAACTAGGTATGGAGATACCGATGATCGAATCTCGGACATGTAATATATCGAGAGACAAAGGGATTTAGTTACAATCTTTAAAGGTTCTCACGATCACAGAAGTCATCGTTGAATGTGTAGGAGTAAGTACGGATCTCCAGGTCCCGCTGCTGATTATTGATCGGAGAAGGGTCTCGATCATGTCTGCATTATTCGCGAACCGTAGGGTGGCACACTTAAGAGTTACCGGACACCATTTTGGAGCACATATATTTCAGACGAAAGAATTGCAAAGCGCATGAATTGTTTCAATAGAAACCGGAAATTGTTTCGGGTGAAATTGCAGAAAGTGGTTCTGCATGTGATATTGAAATATTGCAAGGGGCTATATGTGAATGTTTGTTAATTAAAGTAATTAACAAAATTCTGAATAAATTTAATAAAAAGAGTTTTATTAAATGAGAGAGCATTAAATTTGGAGAAATTTAATGCATTTAAAGTGGAGACTTTAAAAGGGAATGTGAAGAGGCATTTTAATGTGGAGGGGTTACCACCACATGAATGGGGGAGGTGAGGGGTCACCTCCCCATGCGCCGGCCATGGAGAGAGGGGGCACCTCCCCTCCTTGTATAAAAGGCCACCCATTCCCTCCTTCATCCACACACCTCCTTGTGAAGGATCTCTCTCCGCCTCTAGAATTATTCCCCCATGGTCTCGGATTAGGGAGATACATGTTCCCGGTGGCATTTCGTCTGGAAGGAGTTGCTGCTTCCGCTGGATCGCTGGAGCGAGGAGGTGGAGGTTGTCCGGTGGCTTGAACGTGTGTGCGAGTGCGGATGCGCTGCTGAGTTGCGGCGCTCGGACTTCCTCACGATCTTGAGATCGACAAGTGTACGACTACATCAACCACGAGTTCCTACTCATTTAACAAAACTCGTTGTCTTCGAGGGTAAGTTCTCGTTGGATCTATGTCCACACGTTGCTTTGTACCTAGTAGATAGATCTTGGCGTGTAGTTCACACCGTAGGAAATTTTTTGTTTTCTAAGCCGCGGACCCAACAGTGGTATCAGAGCCTGATCTATGCGTAGGTGCTTTGCACGGGTAGTACACATATGTTTATATGTGGGCGATGATGATCATGTTATTGCATCTTCTATGTATTTTGGATATTGGTGGCATAGTGGGATGAAGCGGCCCGGACCAACCTTACATGTCATCATACATGAGACCGGTTCCATGACTGACATGCAACTTGTTTTGCATAAGTGGCTGGCGGGTGTCTGTCTCTCCTACTATAGTCAATATCTGATTTACAACGAGTTGCTAATAACTTAGTTATCCTCGTTGTGGTTCATGTTCGTAGGTGAGAACGGTTCTATCTCCGAAAGCCCTAAGCCACGTAAAACTTGCAATTGATAAATTAGAGGCGTCTAGTTTAGATCGTTGCTGGGCTAGTGTATTGATATGGTATTGTTGTAAGTAGATGTATGATAGATACTCTTACAACACACTCAACGTGTAAGTTCCATAGACCTTGGCCTTACACACAAAGGAATGATAGAGATCATACCACAATGCAAGTGATAGAGATCAAATTCATGGACCATATCATCTCACTTTACACATTAGATGTTAGCATCTTATACTGCTAGTTTGGCGCTTTTGGTAGCATTATAAGATGATTCCTCATTTAGATATCAAGATAAAAATGTGTTCTTCCTTAAGTATGCACCGTTCTGTGGATCGTGTTTCGACACATCACATGATGATCGGGTGTACTCGAATATACGCTTTCATAGGAACGGGTGTAAGACAGTTTTACACACGCGAATACTAAGGTTCTTACTTGGCGAGCCTAGCATGTACAGACATGGCCTCGGAACACGGACCGAAAGGTTAAGCATGAGTCATATAGTTGATATGATGCCCATATAGATGCTCGCATTTGAAGCTACATCAACTCACGTGATGATCGGACTTGGTGTAGTGGATTTGGTTCATGTAATCACCAAAAAGACACGAGAGATGTCGTTTTTGAGTGGGAGTTCATTTGTAATTTGGATTAGTTGAACTCAATCTATCATAAACTTAGTCTAAATAAACTTTACAATTTTTGTTGTAGATGGCACCACCTGCTTTTAATTTCAATATGTTCATGGAGAAAGAGAAACTTGCTGCGAATGGTAGCAACTTCACCAACTGGGCTATGAATTTGAGGATTCTCCTCACTACTGCACAAAAGCAATATGTGCTAGATGCGCCGCTAGGCCCCCCACCAGCTCCTGATGCCCCTGACGAGGAAAAGAATGTCTATGTGACTCGTCAGGAGGACCACAACTTAGTTCATTGCGGCATACTGTATGGGCTAGAGCCAGAACTTCGAAAGCGTTTCGAAAATGGCAATGCCTTTGAGACCATGGGAGAATTGAAAATGATTTTCGATACCCATGCTGTCGTAGAGAGTTATAATGCTACAGAAAAGTTCTTTAGCTGCATGATGGAGGAAAACAACTCCGTTAGTGAGCACGTACTCAAGATGTCTGGGTACGCCAATAAGCTTGTGTCCTTGGGAATAACGATTCCCATTGACTTAGGCATACATCGTGTTCTCCAATCTCTGCCACCTAGCTACAAGAGCTTCGTGATGAACTATAATATGCAGGGCATGAAGAAGTCTCTTCCCGAGCTTCTGTCAATGCTTAAGACTGCAGAAGTGGATATTAGGAAAGAACATCAAGTGTTGATGATCAATAGGACCACCGGTTTCAAGAAAGACAAGAAAGGCAAGCACAAGGGAAAGAAGGGTGGCAAGTCTATTGCCACGCCTGAAAAGAAACCCCGAGCTGGCCCTAAGTCTGACACCGAGTGCTACTATTGTAAGGGGACTGGCCATTGGAAGCGCAACTGCCTAAGTATTTGGCGGACAAGAAGTCCGGCAAGGAAAACAAAGGTCTATGTGATATACATGTTATTGATGTGTACTTGACTAGTACTCGCAGTAGCACCTGGGTATTTGATACGGGATCGTTTGCTAATATATGTAACTCGGTTCAGGGGCTACGGAACAAGCGACAACTAGCAATGGATGAGGTCAGAATGCGGGTCGGCAATGGATCAAAAGTTGATGTGATCGCCGTCGGGACGTTACCTCTCCATTTGCCATCGGGATTAGTTATAAACCTAAATAATTGTTATTTAGTGCCTACACTGAGCATGAACATTGTATCTAGATCGTGTTTGATGCAAAGTGGTCATTCCTTTAAATCGGAAAATAATGGTTGTTCGATTTATAAGAATGATATCTTTTATGGTCATGCACTTATGTTGAATGGTTTATTTCGGTTGGATCTCGATAGTAATATTACACACATTCATAATGTTAATGCTATAAAGATTAAACTTGATGATGATACGTCTACATATATGTGGCACTGCCGTCTAGGTCATATTGGCATTAAACGCATGAAGTAACTCCATTCTGATGGACTTTTGGAATCACTTGATTTTGAATCATTTGATACATGTGAGCCATGCCTTATGGGCAAGATGACTAGAACGCCGTTTTCCGGTTCAATGGAACGGGCGACAGATCTATTGGAAATCATACATACTAATGTG
The DNA here is from genome assembly GCA_910589775.1 of Avena eriantha. Lineage (NCBI taxonomy): Eukaryota > Viridiplantae > Streptophyta > Magnoliopsida > Poales > Poaceae > Avena > Avena eriantha. The sequence goes on from OU342742.1 coordinate 5,285,006, forward strand.
TGTGGACCAATGAGTGTGTCGGCGCGAGGTGGATATCGTTATTTTGTTACTTTCACGGATGATTTGAGTAGATATGAGTATATCTATTTGATAAAACACAAGTCTGAATTTTTTGAAAAGTTCAAAGAATTTCAGAATGAAGTGGAAAATCATCGTAATTGAAAGATCAAATTTCTACGGTCTGACCGTGGAGGAGAGTATCTAAGTTACGAGTTTAGCACACACATGAAAGAGTGTGGAATAGTTTCACAACTCACGCCTGCCGGAACACCACAACGTAATGGTGTGTCAGAACGTCGTCATCGTACCTTATTGGATATGGTTCGATCTATGATGTATCTGACTGACTTGCCACTGTCATTTTGGGGTTATGCACCGAAAACAGCTGCATTCACTTTAAATCGGGCACCATCTAAATCCGTTGAAACGACACCGTATGAATTATGGTTTGGAAACAAACCTAAGCTGTCATTTCTTAAAGTTTGGTGATGCGATGTTTATGTGAAGAAACTTCAACCGGATAAACTCGAACCCAAAGCGGAAAAATGCGTCTTCATAGGATAGCCTAAGGAAACAATTCGGTATACCTTCTATCACTGATCCCAGGGCAAGGTTTTTGTTGCCAAGAATGGATCCTTTCTTGAGAAGGAGTTTCTCGCGAAAGGTGTGAGTAGTGGGAAGGTAGAACTCGAAGAGGTTATAGAACCTTCTCTTCATGGAATGGCGAGTGGCGCAGCACCGGAAGTTGTTTCGGAGTTGACTTCACCTGATGAAGAGAGAGCTAATGATAATGATCATGAAACTCCGAAAGAGGACACTACCGAACCTCGCAGGTCAAGCAGGACACGTGCAGCTCCTGAACTGTACGGCAATCCTGTTGTGAATTTCATGGTTGATAAAATGGATGACCCTGCGACGTATGAAGAAGCGATGATGAGCCCGGATTCCAACAAATGGCTAGAAGCCATGAAATCCGAGATGGAATCCATGTACGAGAACCAAGTTTGGAACTTGGTGGACTTACCTCACGACCGAAAGGCCGTTGAGAATAAATGGATTTTAAAAAGAAAAACTGATGCTGATGGTAATGTGACCATCTATAAGGCTCGACTTGTCGCAAAGGGGTTTTGACAAATTCAAGGAGTTGACTACGATGAGACATTCTCTCCCGTAGCGATGCTTAAGTTGGTTAGGATTATGTTAGCAATTGCTGCATATTTCGATTATGAAATATGGCAGATGGATGTCAAAACTGCGTTCCTCAATGGTAATATTGAAGAAGAGTTGTATATGATACAACCTAAGGGTTTTGTCGATCCTAAGGATGCTAATAAGGTACGCAAACTTCAGCGATCCATCTATGGACTAAAGCAAGCATCCCGGAGTTGGAATCTCCGCTTTGATGAGGTGATCAAAGAGTTTGGATTTGTCCAAACTTATGGAGAGGCTTGTATTTACAAGAAAGTGAGTGGGAGCAATGTGGCATTTCTGATATTATATGTGGATGACATATTATTGATTGGAAATGATATTGATCTTTTAAACAGTGTTAAAAGTTATCAAAACAGCAAATTTTCGATGAAAGACCTTGGTGAAGCATCATATATATTAGGCATTAAAATCTATAGAGATAGATCAAGGCGCCTAATTGGGCTATCGCAGAGTACATACCTTGATAAGATATTAAAGAAGTTTAATATGGACGAAAGTAAGAAGGGGTTCTTACCTATGTTGCAAGGCAAGACATTGAGTAAGACTCAAAGTCCGGCTACGGCGGAAGAAAGAGAGATGATGGATAAGATCCCCTATGCCTCGGCCATAGTATCTATTATGTATGCCATGCTATGTACAAGACCGGATGTGGCACATGCTATTAGTTTGACTAGTTGGTACCAATCTGATCCAGGTTCGGAACACTGGATAGCGGTAAAGAACATCCTCAAGTACTTGAGAAGAACTAAGATATGTTTCTTATATACGGAGGTGAAGAAGAGCTAGTCGCTAAGTGTTATGTCGATGCTAGCTTTGACACCGATCCGGATGACTCTAAGTCTCAATCTGGATACGTATTTCTCTTGAACGGAGCAGCAGTCAGTTGGAGGAGTTCCAAACAACCTGTGGTGGCTGGATCAACGACGGAGGCGGAATATGTTGCTGCTTCAGAAGCGACGCAGGAGGCGGTTTGAATGAAAGAGTTCATTACGGAACCAGGTGTGGTTCCTAGTGCGTTGGACCCAATGGTGATCTATTGTGACAATAATGGAGCCATAACCAACGCAAAGGAACTGAGGTCTCACAAGAATTCCAAGCATATGAAGCGCCGGTTTCACTCCATCCGCGAGCATGTAAAGGATGGAGATGTAAAGATTTGTAAAGTACACACGGACCTAAATGTAGCAGATCCGTTGACTAAAGTTCTCCCTAGGGCAAAACATGATCAACACCAGAACTCCATGGGTGTTAGATTTATCACTATGTGAACTAGATTATTGTCTCTAGTACAAGTGGGAGACTGAAGGAAATATGTCCTGAGAGGGAATAATAAAGTCGTTATTATATATTCCTTATATATGATAGATGTTTATTTTACATGCTAGAATTGTATTGATCGGAAACATCAATACATGTGTGTTTAATAAACAAAAAGGGTTCCTAGTTATGCCTCTCTTATAGACTAGCTTGTTGATTAACAAGATGATCAAGGTTTCCTGATCATGGACATTCGATGTTGTTAATAACAAGGTCACACCATTGATGGAATGATGTGATGAACATTCATCCGAAGTATAGCATTACGATCAAGTCATTATGTTTATATTGCTATAACATCATATGAAGTAATCTTTATCCTTAGACCATGAGATCATGTTAATTGCTAACACCAGAAGAGTATCTTGATAACATCAAACGTCACACTGTAACATGGTGACTATAAAGATGGGTTCAGTACTACGAAGGTGTTATGTTGAAGCTCATGGATCAAGAGTGGAATTTTTCAATCCAGATGACGGATAGATATACTCTGGTCCCTCTCGGTGATATCACATTAAGATAGCTTGCAAGCAAGTGATGTGATCACTAGAATGTTATATCACGAGAACGAGAAAAGAGTGCATGTCGGTAACGAGATCAAACTAGGTATGGACATACCGATGATCGAATCTCGGACATGTAATATATCGAGAGACAAAGGGATTTAGTTACAAACGTTAAAGGTTGTCACGATCACAGAAGTCATCGTTGAATGTGTAGGAGTCAGTACGGATCTCCAGGTCCCGCTGCTGATTATTGATCGGAGAAGGGTCTCGATCATGTCTGCATTATTCGCGAACCGTAGGGTGGCACACTTAAGAGTTACCGGACACCATTTTGGAGCACATATATTTCAGACGAAAGAATTGCAAAGCGCATGAATTGTTTCAATAGAAACCGGAAATTGTTTCGGCTGAAATTGCAGAAAGTGGTTCTGCATGTGATATTGAAATATTGCAAGGGGCTATATGTGAATATTTGTTAATTAAAGTAATTAACAAAATTCTGAATAAATTTAATAAATAGATTTTTATTAAATGAGAGAGCATTAAATTTGGAGAAATTTAATGCATTTAAAGTGGAGACTTTAAAAGGGAATGTCAAGAGGCATTTTAATGTGGAGGGGTTACCACCACATGAATGGGGGAGGTGAGGGGTCACCTCCCCATGCGCCGGCCATGGAGAGAGGGGGCACCTCCCCTCCTTGTATAAAAGGCCACCCATTCCCTCCTTCATCCACACACCTCTTTGTGAAGGATCTCTCTCCGCCTCTAGAATTATTCCCCCATGGTCTCGGATTAGCGAGATACATGTTCCCGGTGGCATTTCGTCTGGAAGGAGTTGCTGCTTCCGCTGGATCGCTGGAGCGAGGAGGTGGAGGTTGTCCGGTGGCTTAAACGTGTGTGCGAGTGCGGATGCGCTGCTGAGTTGCGGCGCTCGGACTACTCACGATCTTGAGATCGACAAGTGTACGACTACATCAACCACGAGTTCCTACTCATTTAACAAAACTCGTTGTCTTCGAGGGTAAGTTCTCGTTGGATCTATGTCCACACGTTGCTTTGTACCTAGTAGATAGATCTTGGCGTGTAGTTCACACCGTAGGAATTTTTTTGTTTTCTATGCTGCGGACCCAATAGCCACAAGTAACAACCTTAATAGTGGCATTCAGGTTTATTTAAGCGCCGCTAAATTTAATTCAAAATAAAAAAGATTTTAAATTATTAAATTTTATAGCAATTACATATGAGGAACTAGATAATCATATGTAGTGGCAGTGAAAATAAAATAACATCGCATATAAGTTATTATTACTAAATTTAACTAGTTAGCTAGAGCAATAACATGCATGCATAGTGTAATAGTTAGCTAGTTAAGCTAGCTACTTGTCGTCATACCCATTGTCATACCCATCCTCATCTTGTGACCAATTGGGTCAATGCAATCAAAGTAATTGATCCAATGTACACAGTAGAGGGTGAAGATGATGAGGTCCCCGATGTTCATTTGGTAGCGATTGACAAATTGTGTCCAAATAGATCCACTGAAAAAGGATAAAGTCTACACGTTGGTGACTTCAACCGTGAAGGTTGTCGAGGGGTGACCTCGGCAATGCCCATTGTTATAGGCTTGGTTTGATGGGAAGGGAGAGTGCTGGTGATTTCGCCGGCTTAACAGATTTAGACTCTCGTAGAGGAAACCCTACTTCTTGCTTGTCTGCTCGTATTATCAATGAAGAGTACAAACTCGTTGAGTCGACTAGATGTAATCTCACCGAGAGAGAGGAGCATGTATCTGATGTCTATTGTCTAGATCTATTGTGTGGTATCAGGTGTCCTCCCCATTGGCCCTTCCTAGCCTTTATATATGGGAGGCTAGGTATCAGTTACCAATATGTGTTGGTTACAAGTTAGAGTTTGTATGTACTCTAGTCTTGGACTTGTCTTATCTTGTGCGCTTGGAGTCAGTGTCCTTTGTAGGTTTCGTATCTGTTGAACCGTTAGGTAACACTCTGTAACACTCTTTTTTTATAATCAGGTAGGACTTCGACTCACTTTTTTGTCTGATAGGCCGATAAAAATCACCAGCACTCTCTTTTCCATCAAACGCAAGTATATAATCATGGATATTGCCGAGGTTACCCTTGACAACCTTATTGGGAATTTCCACCTCTTGGCCTAGAACTTTACTAACCGCTACCGCGTGTATGTGAATATGGTCACACCCGGGAGCTATATACTGCCTCTATGAACATTGCACCAAATTTGTACACATATGCCAGAGCTACATGAATTTTTTTAGGTATTCCCACACTCCAATGGTCGGTTTCCACCGAAACCATGGACTGGGGCCCCGTAGATCTACCTCTTTGGCCGTCCTCCAACGACAGTTGATCAATGAACTTTTATCTTCATTTTTGTTTGTTTAGGTCATAATTACATGGAAAACAAAGGATGAGACTATTTTACCACACGATTCACTCCGTTTTCCCTGTAGCAGAGTTTTTGAGGTATTCCACCACATTTCTATTTTGAATATCTTTTAAAATGTGTTATACAAAATTACAAGTAATATTTTTATGTTTGACGGCAAAGTGTCGGTGTGAAACCCGGGCCGCCGTCATCTTAGGTGTGACCCCGTCGCCTCGCCATCACAGTCTGGTCTTCCGGGCCCATGTGACACCCCCCTAGGTTGACGGTATTCATACGTCGACGGCTGCCGTCGGCCTACCATGTCCTACGTCTACAGTTGCCATTGGTCAATCATTTCCTACATCGTCGGCCGTTTTGGTAGGATGCCCGGCTTGTGCCCTATGCCGATGGCGATTCCGCCATTGATCCTAGTTGTTCATGAAATCCGTAGTACTCTGTCGCCAAGTCCTACTAGAATTAGTTAATTATTATCATTCTAGTACTAGTCGGATGCGGCAATTCGGTTCATAGGTGCAAATGCACCCATTGTGAGGAAACATATTTTGAAATGTTAAAAAATCAAAAAAAATCTACATATATACATTCGAACATTTTAGGTTGGTTCACAAGTTTTCGGGGTGAACAAACATTATATGTGTCGTGTATAAAAAAGACAAAAAATGTCACAATAGTCGACATAATTTTTCTTTTTATACACGACACATAAAATGTTCTTTCATCCCAAAAACTTGTGAATAAACATAAAATGTTCGGATGTATACGCGGATTTTTTTTTCAAATTTTTTGATATTTCATAATATATTTTCTCACAATGGGTGTATTTGCACCCGCAGGCCTAAGTAAATATCTATAGTCAGCTCTTCTATTTCTGTTTGGAGTTTCTTATGACGTGGTAATACTAGTGTCCAACTATCCTAGTATTCGACTTTATATTTTAAAAAATATTAAACAGTCTTGTCAAATTTTCTTCTTCTTCTGAAATACGTCCTTTAAAGCGATACGGGTATCTGAAGTAACCAATGAGGGAAAGTCGCAATGGAGAGCACGTTCTTTCTCATCCCGGAGGTTTTGTGTTGCGGTACGGTTTTGATGCACACGGCGGTGGTCTCATCGATCATGCAGGATCTAGAGCCAGGACGACGACACCGGAAAGGCTTATTGGCCTACAGATAGGACGACAACCCCGGAAAGGCGGTGCGATGGTAGCATATTTGCCCTATATGTGGTGGGAGCAGTAGTCTAGTGGTTGGGTCGTAGTTGGCGCAGCCCAGCGACCGGAGTTTGATCCCTGTCAGAGACAAATTCTCACACCGACCTACTTCTACTATATCAAAAAAATGTATAATTACTCCTAGCACTGTTTCATGTTTTTTACACAATGTGACAATCCAATGGTACAAGGAAAATAGAATTTGTCGATGTTGCTTTGGCTATTACTGTATTGTTGTCATGGACGGCTCATCCGCTTGGAACACTCGCTATGGCGCGGTGTTCTCTACTCCATGGTTAAAAATCACAAGGAATTAATCTTGAGACCTTTCTTGTTTGGTAGTTTAATGATTCGTCCTCTCTTTCATTGTAACTGATTATATCTCCAATTTTTCTATACAAACTCTCAACACCTACGGAAATGCAAATAGTGTACGTGGGCTTAGTGGTGACCCAGTTTTACACTAGTCAATTCGCAAAAGAAAAAGTTTTACACTAGTCAGCGCCACTCAATATTGACTGTTGTAAAGAGTAACTTCCAAATTTTACATTGTTAATTGCATTTGGACCTAGCGATGGATGGTTTTTCGAATAGCAAAATAGTTGAGAAATATAATAGCATGTGCAACCGTTGCACTATTACTTGGAAATAACAAATATTATTGCTATATTTGCAAAAACAACCCATTCGAACTAGTAAAATTCTCATATATTTTCCCCTACCATAGTCCACTGGCACATAAAAATTTGGATGTGAGGGTTATAGACTTTTTGTTGAAAGTTCAAAATACACTTTCCGACTATTTTTTCTTCAGCATGGGCGCACAAAAACCAACATCGGAAAAAAAATTCAGAAACGGACTAGCGAATATAAGCCATAAATTTATATTCATGAGGCTTAAGATAAACACTCCAAAAGCCACTGCTTTGCAATATAAGCCACAAACTTAAGTTGAGTACAATATATAAGTACTTGACTTGGACATAATAATTTGGGTACACTACAAAATATTGTTAATTCCCATGCAAACAACCAACGGTGCCATATGTGAAGACCATATGGCATAGCAAACGTCCAAGGAATTATATAGAGAGTGCACCACTTGGGGCCTATAGCTCCATTACACTAGCAAAATAACAGATTCCTTAATGAGCACCTCAAATTCGTGAGTGCAAGGATGAGAATCATGTCGACGCGCAGCTTTTGCTGTTAAATGTTGACCCTGCGTGCAGAAGAGGTAAAATAAAACAAATTTTGGTCAGAATCTGGGCATGTAAATATGAAGTCGTTCTTTGTATGTATAGTGAAAAATAAGAACTAATATCCCTTCATAGAAAAATCATAACTCGGACTTCAGTAGAATAGAAAATCAGTACAACATCTCATAAGAAAACGGATTTGCTAGTTCTAAGGCGCCTGAGAACTTGCTTGTTCTCAGTTGATACGAGGACCTTTGGATTGCGATGCTAAGATTCGTGCATTTTAGAATGACCGTGAGGCTGGGCTGAGATCGGGCGTTTGGTAGTGGGCCCTTTTTTACCGTGCATATTTTGTTCCAGCAGCATGCATGGGCCTTTTTCTTTTGTATACGTGCTTCGCTGTCTTTCTGTTTTGTGCACACGGATGATTTGAAAGGTGAGACTTTGGGATTTTGTGAGCATGCTGAACCCTAGTTTCTCTAAAAAAAACATTGGTAACCTAATGTTTTTTTTATTTCTGTAGTAGCTATTGTTTATGTTGCCTTTCATTACAGATTTCAGGGTTTCTTCCTTTTGAACAATTTTTCATGTTATTTTTTTTGTTTGTTGTTTTTAAAATTCTTTGTCCGTTTTGCATCAGTTTTTTCACAGTTTCTGTTTGTTCCTCAACTAGAAAAAAAATATGTTGGTTCTATTTTTGTAAGAAATGGTTAGTCCTTAAGTTCTATTATTTTATTGATACCCGTTTCAGTCAAGGAGACAGACTCAATGGATGTGACAAGCGATGAAGATCATTTTTCAATAGCACCCAAAGAATTCTAAGCCCTGACTAAGATTTTTGTGAATTGCAAGTGAGTTGTAATCGAGATTTTCTAGTTGCAAGTGGGTTGTAACTAAGTTTTTTTTCCAGTTGCAAGTGGGTTATAACTAAGTAGTTTTCTTGTAACAAGTGAGATGTAACTAAATATTTTCTAGTAGCAAGTCGGTTGCAACTCGATCTTTAGTCCAGTTGCAACTCAGTTGCAACTCGATCTTTATTCCAGTTGTGAGTGAGTTGGAACTTAGATTTTCTAGTTTTAAGTGGATTGCAACTGGTTTTTTTCAGTTGCAAGTAGGTTGCAATTCAGATTTTCAATTCTAAGTGGGTTGTAGATGAGTTTTTTTTCCAGTTCCAAGTTGGCTGCAACTAAGAGAAAAATCTTTTATGTCGTGATTCATCTTGGATGCGAGTTACAAGTGGGCTGCAACTCAGATTTTTTGATCTCATATGACCGAAAATTAAGCTATTTGTCTGCCATATGAGAATTAATCATAGCCAATTTTTTTTAATAATTTAAACTCTTTTTATGAGAGAGCATCTTTTTTAGGGTATCATATGTCAGGTTGCGATGGAGTGATGGTCAGCTAGCAGGCCTTGGATCATCACCTAGCAAATAAGTTGGTATAAATTAAAACAAAAAGCGAGCAGCAACTAGCAAGCCCAAAACAAAGGCCCATCATCCACGGGAATGTTTACCTACAGACTACATGTCCATGCCTGAAAGCAAACACACGATCGTGCTCCAGGCAAAGCATCGACCGGGATTAATGATGGCTCCAGGCATCGACTGAGCCGCTGCGGTGATGGAGACCAAGTTAGTTCTCAGTCGACTGAGCACCAGGCGGTCCCATAAGAAAAATAGTATAGCATCTGGCATGTATATCGCGCAAAATGAATCAGATGGTATGCATACTTATATATAGAACAAGGGTTCAGTCCACTCAGCTTGGTTCGCATCAAAAGTAAACTGATCTTAAGAAAAAATAACATAAAATCAGAGAAGCATCACCAAAGCATGTGGACTATCAAAGTGTCAATTTCTTAAGGAAACAAAGAGCACATAAGAAGCTAAAGGTGAATCATCCTCAAACGGATAATTGTCAGGCCATTGACACATTATAACTGATTTATATTTTTCTCAAAAGAAAGACAAGGACATACCATCACTATACAAGTTAATAGAAAAATATACTTATAACAAATGAGTTTAGACTTTTAAATTGCACAAAAATAAAAATAACCTTTGCATCCATGATAACAATGCATCAGATCTGCATACCAGAACTAAGATCAATATTGCCTTCAGCAGAATCTCAGCATGGAAATATGAAGTCGTTTATTGCATGCATAAAGAAGAATGCATAAAACAAAAAGGTGACTCACAGAGACTAAAATATTCACAGATAAAAATCTGAAGATGTATTAACAAATTCAGAAGTAATATACCCTCAAAAAAATTAGCACTAATATAGCGTATTTAGTAAATTAGTACAGGGTAGTTATTGCTTATAAATAAAGTAAGGGTTTAGTCCTCTTGCGGCTTCCATTAAAGGAAAACTGAGTCTAAGCAAAACACTAGCATAAATATAGGATTATTCTTTTTTAATAACAAAAATAAAAGAAAAAATACGAATCCAAAACATCGCCTAAGCATGGAGGACCATGGTGGTGTCTATTTATTTGCCAAGCAAAGAGCGTGGTACGAAGCTAAAACTATGTTAGCCTTAATCGTATAATTTCCAAGTCATTGGCACGTCATACCACCCAAAAATTTGCACGATATAGAGTGTACGAGATAACATTACCATATAAGTTTTAGAGCAAAATACATAGACAAGGAAAATGTCTTAGTTTAGAACTAGACAACGATAAAAAATAATAAGCATCAATAAGTAAGCAAACCATACATCACACCTGCTTACCTGCACCAAGGTCAATCTTGCATTCCACAATAGGATACGCCTTGACGAAGTTGTTTATTTTTGTGCACCAATCAACACTTGGAATGACACCGTCTGATAGCTTCATAGTGAAACTTTTCAGCATTGGAGCACGTCTAATTATCACTTTCAAGAAATCAACCTCATGATCCTCCCCTTGGACTCCTACAAGTTCCACCTTTTCAAGACCAGCCAAGGAGATTGATGACGTTCTCCAGTCCTTAGGCTCATCACAAAGACAATCAGCTCGACATGCATCCTTCCCCGCCTATGACATATTTAGATTAGCATAGAAGTATAGCACATTGGTATATATGTCCCACTATTATTGAGACCATAGATCATGAATGTACCTATATAACATTTTTACCGAACTCGTACTTTGTATATTCGAAATGAAAAAAATGGCAGAGGAAAAAAATTACCTCAGATATTAGTAGGAAGATCCTAAGGTTGCGTATAGACTTACGAATTCGCTCCATCCCAAGGAGACCGAACACAAGTGCTCCAAACACATGACCCGTTGATCTAAGATATAAGTCCAAACTAGAGAAGTTGGTAACCATATGTTTATTTATCTCTGCGGGAAATCTGAGCTCCGCATCTGAAGATCTGAATGGAGCCTGCAAAATCAATTTGGTGGAACAACCAAGAGAAATTTAGTTTAGCCGACAAATAAGGTAAATTGAACAAGCTAAGCAGGGGATGGAAAATACCTTTTGAGCACACATGTGCAGGGACAGGACATTGACGATTGGTAGCTGTGACGAACATGTGTCTTTCCCAGAACCATTTTTTCCATGGATATCTTTGGTCTTTAAGCCCACCTCTGAAAGGCCAAAAATTCCGAGCCTGTAGATCTCGTAGGCGTACGAGCAGTTGTTAGATTTGCGACAAGTAAATAACGAAGAACGAAAAACAAAATCACAGCAAAGGGACACAGATTTAACGTGGAAAACCCTCTCCAACAAAGAGAGGGGAAAAACCACGGGCGCCAGCCAGCGAAACTTCACTATAACGGAGAGTGTTTACACAACGTCGGGAATTTCTCAGATGCAACTTATCCCAGCCGGCGGCTTACAAGAAGTATATATAGCGGTGGTAACCTAGGTCATCAACGATCGGCCCAAGCCTCCGGCGACGGGCCTCGCTCCGCTCCGTCAGAAGTTGGCCTCTACTTTGTAGAATTTGGATCAACATATAACAAACTCCACCTTGAGACAAATTCCTTCTTGTAGCATCAACGGTAATCATGTCCCTGAACAAACAAAGAAAACACTTTCGGCGCCAATAGCCACTTGGGCTAAGCAGTTATACCAACTAAGCGTGAGCATAGCTCAAACTTAGCAACAGGAACAGGCTTTGTCATCATATCAGCAGGATTATCATGAGTGCTTATCTTGCATACCTTCAGTGTACCTTGTGCAACAACATCACGAACATAATGGTACTTGATATCAATGTGCTTTGTTCTCTCATGGAACATCTGATCCTTAGTAAGGTAAATAGCACTTTGACTGTCACAGAACAGGTTAATGCAAGAATCATCCTGACAAAGCTCAGCATACAAACCTTTCAACCAAACAGACTCTTTGCAAGCTTCAGCAACAGCCATATATTCTGCTTCGGTTGTAGATAAAGCAACAACTGGTTGCAGCGTTGCCTTCCAACTCACGGCACATCCACCTACCGTGAACACATAACCTGTGAGGGACCTCCTCTTATCCAAATCGGCAGCAAAATCTGAATCCACATAGCCTGCGAGTCCCTCACCAGTCTTGCCAAATTTCAAGCAAGCGTTGGATGTGCCACGAAGGTACCTGAAAATCCACTGAACAACTTTCCAATGTTCTTTACCAGGATTAGCCATGTAACGACTCACCAAACTCATAGCATATGATAAATCAGGGCGATAACAAACCATGGCATACATCAAGGAACCAACAGCACTAGAATAAGGAACTCGAGACATGTACTCAATATCTTCATCAGAACTGGGACATTGCAATGCTGACAATTTAAAGTGAGGAGCAACAGGAGTACTAACTGACTTTGCATCATGCATATTAAAACGTTGAAGAACTTTCTCAACGTAACTTTGCTGACTAAGAAACAACAACCTAGATTTTCTGTCCCGTTTAATTTCCATACCTAGGATTTTCTTAGCAGCACCAAGATCTTTCATCTCAAATTCACTACTTAGGTGTGCCTTCAAAGTAGTGACTTCTTTCATGCTCTTGGCAGCAATTAACATATCATCAACATATAACAGCAAGTAAATAGGTGACCCATTAACAAACTTTATGTAAACATAGCTATCAAACTGAGATCTCTTAAAACCTTGTGAGATCATAAATGAATCAAACCTTTTATACCACTGTCTTGGAGATTGCTTCAAACCATAAAGCGATCTCTTCAATTTGCACACAAAATCCTCTTTTCCAGGAACTATGAACCCTTCAGGTTGGTCCATGTAAATCTCCTCCTCCAGTTCACCATGCAGAAAAGCAGTCTTTACATCTAGCTGCTCAAGCTCAAGATCATGCATAGCAACAATACCAAAGAAAGTACGAATAGAGCTATGTTTCACAACCGGAGAGAAAACATTATTATAGTCAATACCTGGAATCTGGCTAAAACCTTTTTCTACTAACCTTGCCTTAAACCTTGGAGGCTCATTAGGAGACAAACCTTCCTTTCTCTTGTATATCCACTTACAGCGGACAGCCTTCTTCTGTTTAGGCAAGCGCACAACTTCCCATGTGCCATTCTTATCAAGCGATTGCATCTCTTCTTGCATAGCAGAAACCCACTTCTCGCGGTCAACGGATGCAATAGCCTCATTGTATGTAGCAGGTTCAGTATCATGCTCCACCTGTTCAGCACAACTCAAAGCATAATGAGCAAGATTACACTCTTCAATTAAACGACGAGGTGGAACTATGTTACGCCTCGGTCTATCAGCAGCAATAGATTCTTGTGGCTGCTGCAAAACAGTAGGTGAGTGCTGAACAACATCATCATCAATATTTTCCTCATGAGTATCATCAACAACAACATTATTATCAACAGTTTTCTGTAGGTGCTCCACCTGCACACGAACTCCCTCCTCTCCAATAGCAACAGGAGAGGGATCTGATGGCAAGCTGTCATGATACATAACGGAATCATTGAAAACAACATTCCTACTCAACAAAATCCTTTTAGTTTCAGGATTCCATAGTTTATATGCCTTAACTCCTGAACCATAACCAAGGAATATGCACTTAACAGCTCTAGGCTCTAACTTTCCATTATCAACATGAGCATAAGCTGTGCAACCAAAAACTCTCAACTGTGAATAATCAGCAGGCGAACCTGACCATACCTCAATGGGAGTTTTCTTCTCAAGTGGAATAGAAGGTGACCTGTTGATGAGGTAGCACGCTGTGTTGGCTGCTTCAACCCAGAAACGTCTATGCATACCTGCATTGGACAACATACAACGAGCCCTCGAGATGATGGTTCTGTTCATGCGCTCAGCCACGCCATTCTGCTGAGGAGTGTAAGGGATGGTGTAGTGCCTAATCATACCATCGTTACTGCAAAACTCCTCAAACTCATTAGAACAGAATTCCATACCATTATCAGTACGTAGTACCTTTAACTTCTTTTCAGTTTGCTTTTCTACCATAACTTTCCACTTCTTAAAAGCATCAAAAACATCAGATTTGTGTTTCAGAAAATATGGCCACACTTTTCTTGAGTAGTCATCAATAATAGTAAGCATGTAATTAGCACCACCAATAGAAGTCTTACGGGAAGGTCCCCATACATCAGCATGCACATAATCTAATATGCCTTTGGTGGTATGAACGGAAGCATTGAATTTAACTCTTTTATGCTTACCAAAAACGCAGTGCTCACAGAACTGAAACTTACCCAAGTTGCAACCATCAATCAACTCTCTCTTAACCAATTCTGCCATGCCATGTTCGCTCATATGCCCAAGACGCATATGCCACAGATTTGTTTTACCACAATCATCAGAATCATTAACAGTAACAGCAGCAGCAATACCAGGCAAAGTGCTACCTCTAAGAACATATAACTTAGCAGAATTCATATCACCTATCATGTGAATAAGAGAGCCTTTCGATACCTTTAACAACCTACGCCCACCGGCGTACTTGTATCCTTCAACGTCCATGGTACTCAGGGAGATCAGATTTCTGGCCATGCTTGGTATGTGCTTCACCTCATTCAACGTACGCGTCACGCCATCATGTGTCTTGATCTTAACAGATCCAACTCCAACAATATGGCATGGGTTGTCATTCTCCACACGTACAAAATCTCCAGTCTGCACAAACTCATATGAACTGAACCAATCTTTGTTACAGCAAATATGAAACGAACATGCAGTATCAAGAATCCATTCATCATCACGAGATGCACAAGCAGCAAAAACGGCTAAACATTCACCGTCAGAACTATCACCAGAAACAACAGCAGCCTTACCATTACCCTGATCCTTATCTTTCGGTTGGTAAGTACCGTTCCTTTTCTCCTTATTCTGCAGCTTCAAACAATCATCAATAACATGATTAGATTTCTTACAATACCTGCAGAACTTGTCCTTTCCCTTGGACTTCGAACGACTTATGCCGTCTTTGCTCTTATCTCGGTTGCCATAGTTGTTAAATCTCTGATCGGTCCTGCCACGAATCTGCAGAGCTTCAGCCTTGGAAGACGCCCCATCTGCCTGCACCATAGATTTCATCTTTTCCCTCTGTTTGAGGGCATCTTGCACTTCATCAAGGGTTATCTTATCACGGCTCAACAACATTGTATCACGAAAGTGAGTATAAGAACTAGGCAACGAGCATAAGAGTAATAGAGCTAGATCCTCATCATCATATTTTACTTCCATAGATTGCAAATCAGAAATAATCTCTCTGAAAAGAGATAAGTGATTCATTACCGATCCACCTTCTTGCAATCTATGCGAGAACAACTTCATCTTCACATGCATCTTACTGGTTAGATCCTTTGACATGCAGATCGATTCCAGTTTCCCCCAAAGGGCAGCAGCAGATTTCTCTTTCAAGACTTCCTGCAAAATATTATTGGATAGATGAAGTTGAATCATAGACAAAGCCTTACGGTCCTTCCGCTTCTCTTCGTCAGACCAGCTCTTAGCATCCTTTTCCCTGAATCCATCCAGCGCATCATCCAGATCTGAAGTTTGGGCGAGAATCGCCCGCATCTTCACCTGCCACAAGCAGAATCTTGTGGAGTAGCCCAGCTGCGGTAGATCGAACTTCAATGACGACATGTCGCAAACCCTAGATTAGAACCTGGGGCTCTGATACCACTTGTTAGATTTGCGACAAGTAAATAACGAAGAACGAAAAACAAAATCACAGCAAGGGGACACAGATTTAACGTGGAAAACCCTCTCCAACAAAGAGAGGGGAAAAACCACGGGCGCCAGCCAGCGAAACTTCACTATAACGGAGAGTGTTTACACAACGCCGGGGATTTCTCAGATGCAACTTATCCCAGCCGGCGGCTTACAAGAAGTATATATAGCGGTGGTAACCTAGGTCATCAACGATCGGCCCAAGCCTCCGGCGACGGGCCTCACTTCGCTCCGTCAGAAGTTGGCCTCTACTTTGTAGAATTTGGATCAACATATAACAAACTCCACCTTGAGACAAATTCCTTCTTGTAGCATCAACGGTAATCATGTCCCTGAACAAACAAAGAAAACACTTTCGGCGCCAATAGCCACTTGGGCTAAGCAGTTATACCAACTAAGCGTGAGCATAGCTCAAACTTAGCAACAGGAACAGGCTTTGTCATCATATCAGCAGGATTATCATGAGTGCTTATCTTGCATACCTTCAGTGTACCTTGTGCAACAACATCACGAACATAATGGTACTTGATATCAATGTGCTTTGTTCTCTCATGGAACATCTGATCCTTAGTAAGGTAAATAGCACTTTGACTGTCACAGAACAGGTTAATGCAAGAATCATCCTGACAAAGCTCAGCATACAAACCTTTCAACCAAACAGACTCTTTGCAAGCTTCAGCAACAGCCATATATTCTGCTTCGGTTGTAGATAAAGCAACAACTGGTTGCAGCGTTGCCTTCCAACTCACGGCACATCCACCTACCGTGAACACATAACCTATGAGGGACCTCCTCTTATCCAAATCGGCAGCAAAATCTGAATCCACATAGCCTGCGAGTCCCTCACCAGTCTTGCCAAATTTCAAGCAAGCGTTGGATGTGCCACGAAGGTACCTGAAAATCCACTGAACAACTTTCCAATGTTCTTTACCAGGATTAGCCATGTAACGACTCACCAAACTCATAGCATATGATAAATCAGGGCGAGAACAAACCATGGCATACATCAAGGAACCAACAGCACTAGAATAAGGAACTCGAGACATGTACTCAATATCTTCATCAGAACTAGGACATTGCAATGCTGACAATTTAAAGGGAGGAGCAACAGGAGTACTAACTGACTTTGCATCATGCATATTAAAACGTTGAAGAACTTTCTCAACGTAACTTTGCTGACTAAGAAACAACAACCTAGATTTTCTGTCCCGTTTAATTTCCATACCTAGGATTTTCTTAGCAGCACCAAGATCTTTCATCTCAAATTCACTACTTAGGTGTGCCTTCAAAGTAGTGATTTCTTTCATGCTCTTGGCAGCAATTAACATATCATCAACATATAACAGCAAGTAAATAGGTGACCCATTAACAAACTTTATGTAAACACAGCTATCAAACTGAGATCTCTTAAAACCTTGTGAGATCATAAATGAATCAAACCTTTTATACCACTGTCTTGGAGATTGCTTCAAACCATAAAGCGATCTCTTCAATTTGCACACAAAATCCTCTTTTTCAGGAACTATGAACCCTTCAGGTTGGTCCATGTAAATCTCCTCCTCCAGTTCACCATGCAGAAAAGCAGTCTTTACATCTAGCTGCTCAAGCTCAAGATCATGCATAGCAACAATACCAAAGAAAGTACGAATAGAGCTATGTTTCACAACCGGAGAGAAAACATCATTATAGTCAATACCTGGAATCTGGCCCAAGCCTCCGGCGACGGGCCTCGCTCCGCTCCGTCAGAAGTTAGCCTCTACTTTGTAGAATTTGGATCAACATATAACAGCAGTGCCATGCGACCTTCTCCACTGTTGGTGCCAACAACATGGACACCTCGAGGTTTCCGCCGGCAGAGAATGAGAATGTCAATTGCTTAAGAACTGGATTCTGGACATTGACACTGTGTACCAATGCCTTGTCGCTGCTTTCGACCAGGAGTTGATGCAGCGACGCCGAGTGGATGGTGATGCAGCCCATGCCCATGGAGGGGATGTTCATGGTGAGCACGCGCAGGCATGGGCAGCGAGGTAACAAGGCGGCGAGGTCGACATGGCAGCCGGAGAGGGCGTGTCTCTTGAGCGAGGTGAACCCGCCGCTACTGGCTAATGGCGGCAGGGCAAAGCGAAGGTACGGCGAGCATAGGTCAATGGAGGTGGCGCGGCAGAAGCCGGGTATGTTCACCTCGAGATAGGATTTCCCTGGGAGGACGAGGCGCAGCTCCACCGGCAAGAGACCCGCGGCGGCGCAAAGCAGGATGGAGACGCTGGAGGAGGCGACCAAGTCGTCGTCTTGACCAGGGACGCGGATGTCGAGGTAGTAGTGGCAGATGCCGGGACGTTCTTCTGCGGCGCGGCGGAGCGCGTCCTTGAGCGAATCGAGCCGGATGTCGTGGAGGGCGACGGTGACCTTGGGGAGGCGGGTCCATAGGTCGCGCCACCGGCGGGAGACGAGGCCGGTACGCACGGCGGCGCGGGCGCTGCCAAGGCGCTCGAGGACCTGGAGAAGCAGATCGTCCGGTAGGGTGCTGATGAGGTCGACTCCTCCGCCGTCGCGTGCTCCACTCTCGTCGTCCATTGCTGGGAACATCGATGCGATACAGCCCCACATCGACCTGGAGAAAAACTCTATGGGACTAGTGGCCTTCATGCTGCTGAGACTCTTTCCGAGATTGCTCCATGATCGATCGGAAGCGCGGGGCTGATTATTGGCCATGAGCGAGAGCTACCGCGTGAGGCCCTTTCCCAGATTTCTCCAAGATCGATCGGGAGCACCGGGCTTATTAGCCATGAGAGCGAGCACAGGTGTACACATGAGAGGAAGATAATAAATCACCGGAAACAAATTGGAGGCGCCAATTACGGGCGAGATTTAAGTTTGTCTCGAGAGGTTAACATTGCACTGCATTTATAAAGAAATTTTCATTGATTCAATTCTTATGTAAAAGAATCCTTTTTTTCCTGATATATGCACTATGGTGCGGACTTAATAATCATGTTGTATACAAGTACGCTAGATCAACCAAAAAAATAGCGCGCTATTTGCTTTAGCGCCGCCTCTCTCCAAACGCTATGCAAGTTATAGCGCGCTAATAGCGTGCTATTTTTCAAAATAACGTTTTGCAAAATAATAATAATTTTTGATTGATATAGTCTGTATACTAAGGATTTCAGTGCTAAAAAATTATGCAAAGTAATACATGCATAGCAAATTAACCAGTGATGACCAAATGACAGAGTACGGATCAAAATGATCACCAAATTCAAAATGAAGGACATATATTTTACAGACAGTCACATAAAATGGTCATGTTCCTTCAAAAAACCAGTACATCTACACACGTTGCATCTGCATCACTAATTCACCTAATTAGTAATTACTACATCAGCACATCACTACATCTACAATACTAAATGCTACATCAGTACATTCGGGTGCTCTCCAAGATGGAGAAGAAGTGGAGATCTGCGGGGCTGAAGCTAGGCGGGGCGTCGCTTGCTGCGGCGTTGCTAGCTGCACTCCTTTTGGTTGGGGACGTGCCGGATGGAGGCGGCCGGCTGGCCGGAGCTGTAGGAGAAAAAGGGAGATGCTACTGCTTGCAACCGCTACCACCGTCGCGTGGTGGGGAATTGGATGCGACATGGGGCTGGGAGTTGTGTGAGCTAGCTTTGTTGACTCGTGCGGGCTGAATGAGCCAGATGGACTGCCGATATTTTCAAGTTTTTTGTAGCGCGCTATTACGTTATAACGTATAGCGTGTTTAGCGCCATTTAGCGCCGCTAAAACGTGATTAGCGTCATAGCGAGCATATTATGCATAGCGTAGCGTCTGCCTCCCGAATACGCTATAGCGATGCTATAGCGGCGCTATAGTGCGCTTTTTTTTCATTGCGCTAGATGCAGCCTTTTTCCGAGTCATGCAAATTAGAGAGGCTTTAATCTACACATGACTTTGCCACATTGGGCTGTCTAGGGCATAGGCAGGAGGTCCGGTGTCTCAACCCTAGATAATCCTGCTTTTTTTCCTAAAAAAGATAGCCCTGCTTTTTTTTCCAGGTGCAAAGCACGAATAAAAACCTGCTATTCAAAACTTTACAGAACCCTAGTTCACCTTCAGCGTATCGCCTGCTAGGCCGAGGTCCACCGTCAGCGTAGGAGGAGGAGGGGACGAGGGTCTTCCTCCTAGAGGACGAGGACACAATACTAGACTACTTAACATGGTTGCCCCTCCACCTAGGCGTGGATGACCGCAGCGGGCATTCAACGTCCAGCCTTAGTGAGGTATTAATTTCTATTACGCCCAATAACTTCTATTATGCGTACTAATTTATATTATGCCTACTAACTGCTATTATGCTTAGATACCCTTCGCTAGTGGCGCTGCAGCTTACGAGGAGTCATGGGAGGAGGTGGAGGGTGGGGTGGGCCGCTCGTTTGAGGAGCAGCAGGAGGACGAGGAGGAGGTAAACACTTTTATCCTTTTTGTCCACTTCCTTTCATGCACTTGTATGTAATTCACTCTTTTCAGGAGTAGCAGAAGGGCGAGGAGGAGAAGGCGGAAGGGGAGGACGAGGAGAAGTAAGAGCAGTGGGAGGAGGAGGCTGGAGGTGAGGACGAGGAGTGGTTACCCCTTTTGGGGAGCAGGAAAGTAGTGGGTCCGCGAGGAAGAGGTTGTGGAGTTTGATCTTTGGGGGTTAAGTGGTTATCTCAATCATATTTTGAACATGTAATTTCGTTTTGATGATACTAACTTAGGATTGATGGGTTCGTAGCATGGAAAACAAAAATTTTCTACCGCAAGAACGAACAAAACCTAGATCTAATCTAGATAAAAGCCAAGATCTAATCTATGAGACATGAGCAACGAGATAGATAGGAACTAACCCTCGTAGATCCGAAAGCGTTAACGAGATTAGATCTCGTGGTTGATGTAGTCGATCACTTGCCGATCTCAAGATCGTGTGGACGATCCTTCCGGCGTCGCGATCCAGCAGCGCTTCCGCCCTCGGTCAAGCAGACGATCCTTCCGGCGTCGCGTTCCAGCAGCGCTTCCGCCCTTGGTCAAGTAGACGATCCTTCCGGCGCCACGATTCGGCAGCGCTTCCGCAGTCGGTCACACATGCGGAGTCGAAGCAGACCTTCCTCTCCCCGTTCCAGCGAGCAGCGGAGGTAGTAGATCTTCTCCACGGAATCCCAGCAGCACGACGGCGTGGTGGTGGTGGTGGAGTAGAGAATTCTGCAGGGCTTCGCCTATGCCTGTGCAGAATATGGTGGAGGAGAGAGGCGGCAGAGATTAGACGTTATGAGAGTGTGTGTGGAGGGGGCGCCCCTGCCCTTCTATTTAAGGGGAGGAGGCGCGCCTGGGGAGGGGGAGTCCTTGTAGGACTCCCCTCCTCTATGGCCAACGAATTTGGGGAGGGGGAGGAGTCCTCCTCCCCCACGAATCCGTGTCTTGACCCACCAGGACTCCTTGATCCCTATCTTGATTTTCAAGCAAACTCCAAGATATCTTCTAGAACCTTCCGGAACATTCCGAAACCTTCCAGAATCCTCATACAAACACTCCAGAACATTTCCTAACTCATAAAATGATCTCCTATATATGAATCTTATTCTCCGGACCATTCCGGATCTCCTCGTGATGTCCCGAATCCAATCCGAGACTCCGAACAATATTCGGTCTCCAACGCACATTCCATATCTACTTAAAACAACTTCGAACCTTAAGTGTGTCACCCTACGGTTCGTGAATATGTAGACATGATAGAGACACATCTCCTATCAATAACCATCAGAGGGACCTGGAGATCCATAATGGCTCCCACATACTCAACGATGACTTCGCGATCGATTGAACCACTTACATATGAAACCAATTCCCTTTGTCTCGCGATACTATACTTATCCGAGGTTTGATCGTTGGTATCTCCATACCTAGTTCTACCTCGTTACTGATAAGTACTCTTTACTCGTTCCGTGATATGTCATCCCTTGTGACCTAGTCACATGCTTGCAAGCTAACTAGATGACATTCCACCGAGAGGGCCCAGAGCATATCTATCCGTCATATGGATGGACAAATCCCAATCTTGGTTCATGCGCTTCAACACATACTTTCAGAATACCCAATGACACTTTTATAACCACCCAGTTACGAAGCGGCGTTTGATGTCATCAAAGTATCCATCCGGTGATGGTGATTAACATAACCTCATGGTCGAAGGATTAGGTTACTATGCATTTAAAAGCTTACAGCAATACGAACTTAATGACTTGATCTTATGCTACGCTTACTATGGGTGTGTGTGTCCATCACATCATTCTCCTAATGATATAACCTTGTTATTAACGACATCCAATATCCATGATCAGGAAACCATGATCATCCATTAATCAACAAGCTAGTTTAACAAGAGGCTTACTAGGGACTCTTTTATGTTTACAAAACACACATGTATTAGTGTTTCCTAATAATACAATTATAGCATGGGATGTAAACATTTATCATAAACATAAAGATATAATAATAACCACTTTATAATTGCCTCTTGGGCATATCTCCAACAGTCTCCCACTTGCACTAGAGTCAATAATCTAGTTAAAAACTTGTGCATTCAACACCTATGGCTTTCTGGTGTTGTATAGACACTATTGGTAGTGGTAAACATAATCTTCGGATCTGACACTTCCAGGTCCGTGTGTATTTGCATGTCCTTGCGTCTCTACACATTACTCATTCTCCAATGCTCTTTCCCGGCGGATCCTCTTATCCCGGCAGAAACAAGCAAATGCTCCTTCCGCAAAATTTGTGCCATTATCAGTTATGATACTGTGGGGATAACCGTACCTCAAGATTATATCTTTGAGAAACGTTACGGCCGTAGCTCCATCACATTTTCTTATAGGTTTTACCTCAATCCATTTCGTAAACTTGTCCATCATTACCAGAATGTGAGTCATGTTTCCCCTTGCTGGTTTGAATGGGCCAACCATATCCAAGCACCATACGGCAAATGGCCAAGTGATTGGTATGGTCTTGAGTTCCGACATTGGCATATGTGTCTTGGTGGCATACCTCTGACAACCATTACATTTTCTCACCAGATCTTCCGCTTTCTTTAAAGCATTTGGCTAGTAGAATCCGTGCCGAAAAGCTTTTGCTACCAAGGCTCGAGATGAGGCATGATGCCCGCATTCCCCCTGATGTATATCTCGGATGATTTCAAGTCCTTCTTCTGGGTCGACACATCGCTGGAGGACATTGGTCACACTTCTTTTGTATAGTTCGGAATTGATGATTGTGTAGGCCTTTGCCCTCCTCTGTGTTTGCCTGGATAGCACTTCCTCAGTGGGCAACGTTCCGTCCTTCAGGAATTGAAATATAGGCAATGCCCAAGCTGGTATTGCTCGCACAGGGAACACATCCTCATCAATCTCCATCTGATCCACCGGCATAACTTCAACCGGACTACGCTGAGCAGTCCCCGGGTTTACCGAAGTAGTCCCCGGGTTTGCCGAGGCAGTCCACGGGTTCAGCGCTCCACTTCCCGTGTCCACGTCCATGGGCACAGCTCCGGATTCGGTGTCCTCCGGGACGTAGATTGACTCGGATTCTGGGGATGGCCTGATGGATGGTTTCCTGAGGTGCTCTAATGCTACACCCGGTGGAATTGCTTGTCGGGTTGACCCGAGCTTCGACAGCATGTCGGCAGCCTCATTTTCCACCCGGGGTACATGGTGAAATTCACATTCCTCAAAGTAACCAGATAGCTTCTGCACATGAAATCTGTACAGCGCCATGTTTGGATCCAAGGCGTCCCACACTCCCGACACTTGCTGCACCACCAAATCCGAGTCGCCAAAGCATATGATCCGACGTATCCCAATTTCTTTTGCTACCTTAAGCCCATGCACAAGTGCTTCATACTCAGCGACATTGTTTGATGCGGTGAAATGGATCTGCAGCACATATCTCAACTGGTCCTTCTTCGGCGATGTGAGTACGACTCCGGAACCTAGCCCGGTTTTGATCTTTGATCCGTCAAAGTGCATTCGCCAATAATTCGGATCCGGAAGTGGCGGTTCGTATTGTACCTCGGCCCAATCCACGAAAAAGTCCGCCACAGCTTGAGATTTGATGGCCTCTCTTCTGTCATACTATGGCGCATAAGGAGCTAGCTCAATTGCCCATTTTGCAATTCTGCCACTCGCATCCTTGCTACTCATTATCTCGGATATGGGGGCCTCGCATATGACCTGGATGGGATGCTCCTCAAAGTAGTGCTTCAGTTTCTTGGCGGCCATGTACATGCCATATGCCACTTTCTGATAATGTGGATAGTTCTGCTTTGAGGCTGACAACACTTCACTCAAGTAATACACCGGCCTTTGCACCGACTTACCTTCCTCATCGCGTTCCACCACTATCACTGCACACTTACAACTCGGTTGGTTGCGGCTATATAGAGTAACATTGGCTCCTTTGATAGTGGTGAGGCTAGCACTGGTGCCGTGGCTAACATCTTGTTCAGGTGGGCAAAGGCTTCATCAGCCTGCGGTGTCCAAATGAACTTATCCGACTTTTTCATGAGTTGGTAAAGAGGCAAAGCCTTTTCTCCCAACCGACATACAAACCGACTTAACGACGCCAGGCAACCTATGAACTTCTGGACATCGTTAAGACACTTCGGCAGTTCCATTCGTTCGATCGCCCGGATTTTGGTTGGATTAACCTCGATACCTCGGCTGGAAACAAGAAAGCCGAGCAATTTCCAGCCGGGACACCAAACGTGCATTTTTCCGGGTTAAGTTTCATCCGGAACCTTCTTAGGTTCACAAACGTTTGCCTGATATTGTCAAGGAGCGTTTTGCTTTCCTTGGTCTTGATAACCACATCATCCACGTACACCTGTACATTTTGACCTATTTGGTCGTGTAAACATTTTTTGCATACACCTCTGGTACGTTGCCCCTGCATTACGTAAACCAAACGGCATGGTGCGATAGCAATAAGCCCCATACGGGGTAATAAACGCAGTCTTTATTTGATCATCCGGATTCAGAGGTATCTGGTGGAAACCAGAATAAGCATCAATGAATGACAACAGTTCACATCCAGCAGTCGAGTCTATGACCTGATCTATTCTTGGCAGCGGAAATGGGTCTTTTGGACACGCCTTGTTCAAGTTCGTGTAATCGATACACATACGCCAAACCACTGCCACGTTCGGGTCATCCTTCTTCTTTCCCACTAGCACCGGATTAGACAGCCAGTCCGGGTAAAGAACCTCCATGATAAATCATGCAGCTAGCAACCGAGCTATCTCATCTCCAATGACTTTCCTCCTATCTTCGGCGAAGCGGCGGAGAGGATGCTTCACCGGCTTGGCTCCGGGTCTCACATTCAAAGAGTGCTCGGCCAACTCCCTCGGAACACCTTGCAAGTCCTGTGTGGACCAAGCAAAAATGTCCTGATTCTCACGGAGGAAGCTGACGAGCTCGCTTTCCTATTTATCACTTAGCCCGGCACCAATTGTTATGGTGCGCTCTGGGAACATGTCATCAACGGGAACCTTCTTGGTATCTTTCGTGGCCTGGAAAGAGACAGTTCCATGCGGGTTACTCAGCGCCGGCATATACTGCTGCGCGGACTGAGCCAATGCCGCCACCTCTTGAATTTTTCTTTTTTCCTGCGCGATCACAAGTGACTCGGCTAAGTTTGATCCGGCCGACGCACACTCCATGGAACGTCAGAAGTCCCCAGCAATGGTAATCTCTCCGTTTGGTCCGGGCATTTTCATCTTCAAGTAGCTGATATGACAACTTGCCATGAACCTGTTCAGCGCTAGCCTTCTGAGCAACGCATGATACGCGCTTTCTAAGTTCACCACTTCGAACTCCGGATTTTCAGTTCGGCAATTGTCCCTCGTGCCGAACAAGACGATAACCCGGACCTTACCTATGGGCTCGCAAGAAATGCCGGGTACAATGCCATGGAAAGTTGTCCTCGTGGCCTGGAGCATGTTCTCCGAGATACCCAACTTGCGCATTGTGTCCACATACATGATATTTATGCTACTGCCGTTGTCGATCAGTACCTTTGAGAACCTTACGTTAATGCTAGGTCCAATGAACGTAGGATCCAGCACCAACGCATACGAACCAGGGCTCGGCATGAGCTTGGGATGATCCCTAATGCTCCAGGTGATTTCCTGATCGGACCAAGGCATGTACCTCGTCACTGCAGGCATTACTGCATTCACCTCCATATGCCTATGCTGCAAGCTTTTTCTATCAGTTTCTTCTGTGGTAAATACACAGTAGCTCTGGTGATGCTCCCTGTACTCGTTTCTCCCCTCATTTCCGGGGTGTCTCTGATCCGGCTGATGCTGATTTTCTACCTGATGCACTGCATCCCTTCTTTCATTGTTATCATACCTCGGCGGAGGGGGAGGCAACATTAGTTTTTGCGTGTTCGCTCCGGAGAGCAATTGCTTCCAGGGTAACTCCTGCCGAGGCTGATCATTCCGGGGTGCCTGAGCATTCCCCGAACCACCTTGCTCGATCTTGCGCATCCACTCGCATTGCCTCATCGTATGACCCGCTGGGTTGTTCGGATTTGGCGTGTGAAACTTACACGGCTGGTCCAACATCGACTCGTAAGTATACCTCGGACGGTCTTTCCTTTCTTGCCACTGCTTCTTTTGTTCCGGTGTCCAAGTTTTCTTCCCATCGTTCCTTGGAGTCCATTGACCTCCAGTTTTCTAGCGCTGGCTACCCCTTGCTCCGGGTTGATCTTGATTCACAATTGCAACTTGGTGCGAACCGTACCGGTGGTCCGGTCTATCATCTCTCCTTTTTACTCTGTAATCATTCCTCTGGGATGATCCGAATCCATCCCTCTGATAGTACTCATCGCTTGACTCGTTTGGCGCGAGCCTTTGTTGGGTCGGGTCACCCAACGCATACGAATCTGCAATCCGGATCATTTCTGCCAACGTAGCTGGCATTTTCCGTTGCAACTTCATCCACAGCTCGCTTCCATATCTGCACCCCTATGCAAACCATGCTATGGCCTGTGATTCTATCACACCCTCACATGATTTTCTCACGGTACACCACCGGGTCAAGAACTCCCGGTCTGTCTCATTGGGTCTTTGCTTGCACATAGCTAGGGTCTGTGGCCTATTTGGCCTTTGATACGTGCTCAAAAAATTGCTGATGAACATCTCCTCGAAATCTATCCAGCAGTTGATGCTTCCGGGTGGCAAATTGTTCAACCACACTCTTGTCGGGCCTTCCAACATCTGGGGTACATACCGTACAGCCCATCTCAGGTTGCCTGTGGCAATTTTTATAGTCGTAGCATAATTTATCAGCCAATCCTCTGGCTTGGTACTACCGTCATAGGTCTTGGTGCCCCTGGGCAGCTGAAAGTTCGGTACTGGTGGCTCTTTCATGATCCGGGGTCCAAAACACGCTGGACCCGGTGGACCTTGACATTCATTCTGTTCCGACCTATACAGTCGATCCAGTTTCAACCTTGCATCGTCCGGCATCCAATCCCTACTTCCCAATCTCGAACCTATCACATGATAGTCCGGTCTTGGATATCCCGCATTTGCCATCTCCGAATCACCGTCGTTGCACCCGTTTTGCTCTTGCGGCGCACCTTTCTGTTGCACACCTCAGCCGGCACTGTGCTCTTGCCTTAGTATATTCCGCTGTTGCGGTTGTCTTGTTCCAACTGAGTTTTGCTGCCCGGCATTGCTGTTGACAATGTTCCCTTGACCGGCATTGCCTTGGTCACGGTTACCTCGGCCAGCTTCGCCTCGGCTCACACTCCGTTGATCATCATTTTTCTACGCTTCTTTTTCTTTCCCTGCCCGTGTCGGGTCATACGGGACAATCTGTTTGTTCCATCTGGCCGAGGTTACCACCTCCTCTCTCCTTGGACCACCATGAGGGGACGATGCGGCTCCAGCGGATTTTTCCGGGTTACCCACCGCCGAATGGATGATCTTGGGGGCTCCAGCTCTCTCCGGGTTTGCCCTGAGTAGTTCCTCGTTTTGCCTATTTGCAATCCGAACCAGCTCGTTTACCCGATCTTGCTGCCTTTGCCGGGCTTCACCCGTCAGTCCCTCTAACCCGGACGCAGCTGCATCCGCTGCTCTGAGGTTCTTGGCCGGGGTACTATACCTCGGCAGCCCCACAGACAAACAGTTTTCTGATTCGTCGATTCCAGCATCACCTTCTCTGTTCATCTCGCTCATGAGATTTCTCCCTTTGACTTTTACATTATCAACCTTGTTCGCCTTAGCGTACTCACGCAGCGTCATGTTCAACGACTGCTGGGCCGCGGCTATTTTCTTTGCGCCCTCTAGTATTTTCTGCCTAGTTTCTTCTAGCTCGGCCTGTGCACGGGCCGGATCTTCCGCTGCTACTACAGGGTTTGCCAATCTATCCATTGCCTCTCTCAACACATTTTCCGGCCTCTCTAGCGGAGGACCTCTACCTTTCCTTGGTGCCTTGGGCGTTACCTCCAGATCTGGCGCCGGATCTTTGCTCGCACCCGCACCTAGCGCCGTCATCATTACCTCTGCATGGTCCGGGGAACGAGCGATACGCTCCCCGCGAGCCACAGTGAGGGGCGGTTCACCTGCTTCGACGACGTGGCGCGGATGAATGCTAGACACGTCCACCGCAACGTAGACCTTGTGCGCGCCGAGCTTGACGAAGACACCGTTGCGCGGGAGAGGGCGCGTGCCGAAGCAGCCTGCGTTGTCGCTGACGAAGTCCCGCGCTCCAAAGCGCTGAACGAGCCCGGAGACGATGCGCTCGCCGGTGGCGATGATGTTTCCCGTCCGGATCTTGACCCCTGCTAGCGCCGCTAGCCCCACGGTGGGCGCCAACTGTCGTGGTGGTGTCACGGCAGATACCATGTATAGGCTAAAGGTGGGGACTAATACTTGCTAGGGGAATCCAGGGAGGGATAGTGAAGTGATTCTCCACACAAGAGTTTGTATTGATTTACTTCCAAGGTTACAAGTGCTCCTAGAGCTATATTGGCGAGAGGAGGAAGAAGGAGCTCTCGTACTCTCACCCACAGATCACACCTGAAACCCTAGCCCAAAACAGAATCGCAGAGAGATCAACCACTTCTACAGAAGCCCTAGCCCCCCTCTTATAGGGGAGGCTCGGTTTCCGCCTAGGGCATACGTGGAGGCATATTCCTAAGAATATGCCTCCTCCCAAAGTGGTAAGCCGACCAGGGTGCTTTTTCCCCCACGTCACACATGCTTTAGCTACGTGAGCCTCTGCGGCACCCTCGTCAGCCGACACGGGCGTCGTCACGCTTGTCGGCCATGCCCCGGTGGTCCTGTCCTTGCTCGCTTCGCTCAGGCAGTGCGTACCGGGGCTCCTTTTGACCAGCGAGATTCCTTCCTTCTCCTAGAAGCTTGCTGTGACCCGGATGATGGTTCATCCGGCCACACCCGTTCCTGCATACAGGTAAAACATGCACTTCCGACTTACTGCTTAAGTCGGATGAGACCTAGTTAGGCGAACGCCCCCAGGTCTGGATTACCCTGTGATTCGGCCTGCCTTGAGGTGACCCGGCCAGCATCTGCTTTGGCCTTGCCGAACCTCGGCTAACTCGTCCTTTATACCCCGGTGTGACCCTACCCGGGGGTATCCCCCCAACAGTCGGTGAGGAGATGGTGTGTTCGCTTGCTTATGCCTCTAGGTGTGGTGGTGATCTGTTGATAGGGGTGTATTGCTAATAAGACGACTGTGATGCTACCTCTGCTCCGGTACGGCAAGATCTGCTACATGGATTCCACGATCTGGATATGGTCCACATGGAACCCGAAGGCAAATTCGAAGATGTTTATCCCGGCATGCCATGTTCTCTTTCTTGGATCCGAACACGTCGAGCCGCCGAGACCCCGAGTGCGTCGACATGGACACCCGAAGCCGGGAACCCCTAGACCTCCGACATGGAACGACAAGAACTTCTACTGGAGGGGACGACCCGGAACTCCAAGTTCTCCTTCATGGACTCAAGATCTCCTTCCCAGACCCGAAGACCGATCTGTAACACCTAGGTCTTCTTCACGGACGCGGATCCAAAACCCGAACCTAGACTGAGACCGATCCCGTCGAACCCCAAGATCTTTAGACCGCCATGTGTGACCCCTTTTTTCCGAGACCCTTATTTTTATAATATGACATATACCTTGTTGCATTAAATTGTTTATGCTCGCATACATATTCATATTTTTGGGGGTACTTTGTTGATTCACCTAATAATTAAATATGGAGGCTATATGCAGACTTTTCTAGTCTTATATTGACTCCATTTAAATTTGTGTAGAGAACCAATGCCATGTATTGATACAACACTTAAATTGCAGGGTATCTAAAC
Organism: Avena eriantha; assembly: GCA_910589775.1. NCBI lineage: Eukaryota > Viridiplantae > Streptophyta > Magnoliopsida > Poales > Poaceae > Avena > Avena eriantha. Next base: position 5,315,468 of record OU342742.1, read on the forward strand.
AACTTGAACCATATAATTAATTGTCGGGACCTCGGTTCCTCTTAATATTGCCTAATTGCATCGCATCTTTGCCATGTCATGCATCATATCATGAACATGCCCGATCTTCTGTTGTAGTATTAAATAGTGCATCCGGTGTTTCTTTTAGCGTTTTGGTTCTTTGCGGATTAGGCTGTTGAGTGATGCGAGTATCGACAAGTTCTTCAGATAACGAACCTTCGGCAGTGTTTCCCAGGCGAGCATTCTCCCCCTTTCTACCTATTTTGTGTTTATAGTCTTTATTTCCTCCTGTTGATTGATACATTCCTAACGTATCCATAATTTTTGATGTTCCGTGCTTGGTTTTATCTACTTTCTTGTGTTTTGTTCCAACTTTGGAGTACTTTCTATACACTTTCTTAGACTAACCTACTAACAAGAGCCACAGCGCCAGTTGCCTGTTTTCTGCTGTTTTTGGTTCCAGAAAGTCAAAAAATGAATATTCTCGGAATTGGACTGGATAAAAGCCAAAGTCGTTATTTTCCTGGAAGATTCACGGAGCCAGAAGGAGAGACGAAGAGGGGCCACAGGGTGGCCAAACCACCCCTAGACGCGGGTCCCCCAGGCCATGCCAGGGCAAGGTGTGGGCCCCCTGGCTGGCCACCGACCTCGCCCCTTCGCCTATTTATTCCTCCCGATACAGAAACCATAAATCGTCAAGCCTCCAGCCACGAAAAGTTCAGCTGCGCCGCCGCCACCGAAGGGGAGATTCGGGGGATAGAAAGTCTCTGTTCCGGCACCCTGCCGGGACAGGGAAGTGCCCTCGGAGCCATCTCCATCGATCTCCACCGCCATCTCCATCACCGTTGCTGATTCCCATGATGAGGAGGGAGTAGATCTCTCTCGAGGCTAAGGGTTCTACCGGTAGCTATGTGTTCATCTCTCTCTCTATGCATGATCTTATTGAGATCATGAGCTTGTAATCTATAGATCTACCTTGCTACTCAAGTGCTTTAATAGATCTCTTCTCCCCCCATGTGTGTGAAAGTGACAACGTGCACACCATGGTGGCACTTAGGCTAGAGAATATGAATACTTGTTATGAGTTATATTTGGAGTTGGATGTCTCTATAAAATTGTGGTGTTTGCTAGAACCATCTAGAGGTCAAGGTGACAGTGTGGGGTTATCTAGATGGGGAAAGAGAACTTTGAGGAGTGCTGTTATAGCCCTACCATGGATTAGAGTGTCCAACCGGAGAGTAGTTCAGAGTAGTATCATGAAGAGAATATATTTATATGAGAGTGTTCACTAGTGAAAGTATGATCCCTAGGCCTTGTTTCTAATCATTGAAACACGGTTTGCAACTAGATCTATTACATGTTTTCTTGCTTCCAACTTTATTTCAGTTTGCCTTTAGTCTCTTCCACGCCATGAAAGTATTTTCTAGCACCGTTATCTTATATTCCATACCACTTGTATTTCACTATCTCTTCACCGAACTAGTGCACCTATACACCTGACAAGTGTATTGGGTGTGTTGGGGACACAAGAGACTTCTTGTATCTTGATTGCAGGGTTGCTTGAGAGGGGATACCTTTGACCACCTCCCTGAGTTCGATAAACCTTGGGTGATCCACTTAAGGGAAAACTTGCTGCTGTTCTATGAACCTCTGCACTTGGAGGCCAACAACTGTCTACAAGAATAGAAGTGCATAGACATCATTGATCTATGGCTACTTGTGTTGTGATGCTTTAGTCTTCCCGTACCCGTGATATCCCTTGTAGCCTTTATATTGCCTTGGACACCTCCTATTACCTATTGTTTGGTAGATAGACGGCCTTGCGTGTCGTAGTCGCTTGCTCACGTGCTGCTTCGTGTCGTCAAGTACCACATTTGTTGGAAGGTTACCATATGCTTTATGTTGGAGATGATCATGACTTTAAATAAAACTTGATATTAAAATGCTAGGAATAGTTATAACTAATACAGAGGCACCGATGGGCAATAGAGGTTATTTGGTTTTTAACCGCCCACTTGTGTCCCGTAGGACCCCGAGTACTTGATACCTGTTCCTTGACTATCGCACTATCCGCATGTGGGACCATGAATGCCCTTAGCCAGAGCTTGATTCATTTCTTATTTCTTGGAGCCACAAACTAGTTTGGGGCTTTATTACTATCCTATACTTATGCCATGCTTTACTGCTTTATTTACGATTGTGTGTGGAGCACCTGTACTGTTTTGGAATGTGGAATGTTTTCGCGGTATCGACAAGCCTAGTCACATTTTCAGGTTCCTAGTCGTTTATAGCCATTGTCACAAACCATGGGTCCACCTCGGAGCCAACCAACTTTGTTGCGGGTAGCTTACTAGGGTGCCCCCCTGAAATATTTTATGAATCCTGTGATTGCTTTGTCGTGAAAGCCTCATTGGGTTTTTATTTGGTTTTTCCGAGGTTGATCTTGCATGTGCTGCTATTTGTGCACCCCTGTAGGGTAAAACCTTTTGAAATCCGTGTCCACAGTTATTGATGACTTGGAGCACAGTATCTCGATCATAGATAACCATAACTAAAGTAGTACTATAAATTTGACTTTAACGTGTCAAATTTTCAGTTTTATTACAATGGAATGAGTAAATAAAAGTGCCAACAACTATTGGATCTAGGATATCTTATGCTAATTGTATTTGACTAGTAAGTATTGCAACTACAACGGAATGGTTAACCAAAACTGCCCACTTCTTATGATATTAGGATGACTCATGGTATCTATATCTAACTAGTAAGTATTGCAACTATAATGGGATGAATAAAACTGCCAACTGTGTGAGTTCCTCGGTTTGAGTTCCTCGTTCGGTCTTGAGGGGGAACTACCAGGATGGTATGATTGGTGTTAGTATCAGGTTGGTTTCGAATAGGTCTTTCTTGTCTCTCTCCAATAGCCAACAGTTGTATTGAGTCTCTATAGGTTGTTTAGTGCATGCTTCGCTGCCCCTTCAGTCCACCATACCTATGTAGGCGAGAGCCGCCGAATTCTAGACTCCTCGTGTACTGGCCTCAGTACTTCCTTTGCCCTTTGTCAGCACCCCTTTTGTTTTAGCAGGTTTGAGATTGACGTCGTTAGCAGGGTTACCCTTCTGGCTTGGCCTGGGTAGGGTTATGGACACCAGTGGTTATTCTTCAAGGCTCTTAACCCCATTTGCATCTTATCCGTACTCAGATGTTATATCGTTTTCAAGGTGATTTAGATCTTTGCACTGTATATTTGTATTTTCTTGACTCGTGGAGTCATTGTTCTATGTATATGTTCTGTGGGTTCCATCGTGGATTATTGCGTAATGATATTACTTTGTTTTTCCACCCGCACGCAAGTGCTTGGTGGGCACCTTTGAATCGTTTCTATGCGGGTTTGGTGGGAATCGCTAAAACTTGCATAGAGCCGATCCGAGGGTATTACAAAGTGGTATCAGAGCCCAGCTGTTGTGATATCCCACTGGTCTAGCCTGTAGGATAACCTAGATAACAACCGATGTAGAGTGTCAAAGCTATTTTGCAAAATCGGTTGGATAGATCTGATTAGGTCTGTTTTACTCCTTACCTCTATGCCCTTCTCCTCTTACCTTTGCGTGTTTTAAATCTGCTCTCTCATCTTTTCTTCGAGTATAGGAATTCTCGTGGTTACGTTTCCATCGTAGCTTCAGGGTTTCGTTTCCTCTTTTGGTAACGGTGCTTCTACATCCGGTCTTCATGCTATCTGAGTAATTTTTCTCTATGTACCTTTCAGTGGATCGAAAATTCACTAAAAGTTTTCTTTATATCTTCTGGAGTTTTCCAACACAACGACATTCTCCACATCAGGTCCGATGTAGAGCCTCCATCAATCCTTTGTTTCCCAAATGCTGTTTGTGAAGATCTTCGGTCTTAATTCCGAGAATGGGTTGCACGATTTTTCTATTGCATGTGCGGAGTAATAGTTTGGGTGCGTGATGGATTGCCCCCCATGCCGACTACTCATTCTATTTGCTTGCATACATTGAAGTGGATTAGGTTGCACCTTTTCTCTCCTTCTACCGAAGATAGATGTGTCCTTATATTTTGAGACTTTTACCTTCGTCCTTTGTTTATCCGGAGTGATCTCTCGACGAACGTGAGCAACGACGTCTTGTTGGTGGTGTCGTTGATCTCAAGATGGAGCAAGAACACTTGTTAGTGGTGTCGCGAGGATCTACACAAAGCGAGAAGATTCAGTCCGTCAGCTTTCTTCCCCGTTCCATGAGGCGGATCTCGATGGCGAGACCATTGTTAGTGGTGTCGAATTGTAGCACCCCGATAAAATCACTACTAGAAAATCGACGTGTTTTTGTTTGGTGCATCATCATGACTGCATGCTCATGTCATCATGCGACATTTCATTTGAGCATCATCATCATCATGCATATGTTTGCCTAAAACTATCTTCTAAAAGCCTATCTTTGTTCTCTAAATATCCCTGTCTTTATTTCAAATCAAAACCCCGGTCTCCTCCGGATATTTTTTTGTCTAAAAATTATTTACAAAAGGTCTTTGAAATAAAAGAGAAAAAAAATATAAAACTATTTTTCTACCTGGGAGGCCGCCACCGGCCAGGACCAAAGGCCCAGCTAGCAGCAGCCTACTACCCAGAACCAAACCCTAACCTAATCCCTAGACCCTCACACACCGCAACGCAACCGCTACGCTAGCGCGCGTCCTAGCCTCGCGTTGACCCGGCCCCACCGGCGGACCCTGCCACCCCGCGTGCAGACCGCGTACCTCCTACCTGCCCCCGCTCCTCCTCGTTTCCTCCCGACTTAAATCCCCACCTACCCCCGTCCCCATCGTGCCCGGGCGCAGCGGCCGCGCAGCCAGATCCCCGCCGCCCGTAGCCGGCCCGCCTTCCTTGTCATCATGGTTGTCCCCGACATCATCTTCCCTGCGTCGTGGCCGCCTCCCTCGCCTCCGTCCTGCGGGGCTCCTCCCCAAGCTCCTCACACCGCGTTCGCCCCTTCATTCAGAAGCTCCTCCGGCCGAACGCCCGCCGTTGCGACACGAACCTGCAACCCCACTCGCCTCAGTAGTACCCCGGGTCCCTCTCGTCGACCTCGCCCTCGAAGCCTGTGATCTTGCCCACCACCTCGCACGACCTTCCCCACCGCCGCGGTCGATCCCACCAAATCTGCCCCGCGTCGTCGCCAAGGCCCACCGGTCCCTACCTGGCGCTGCCGCCCTGGATGGCCTCATCTCTGCTCCACGTGCCAGCTGCATCTCGTCGTCCTCTGCTCAGGTATACCCGCGTCGATGCTGTGGCCCTCTACTGCTCCGCGCGCCGTAGCCTCCGCTGCTCTGCTCACTTCTGTGGGTTGAAGAGTCGGTGAGGAGATGGTTGCTTTTTGCTTTCTTATGCATCTGGCCGTGGTGGTGATTGTTATAGGGGTTTTGTATTGCTAATAAGACGATGAGCATGCTACCTCTGCTCCGGTACCGGAAGATCTGCTACATGGATTCCATGATCTGGAGATGGTCCACATGGAACCCGAAGGCAAACTCGAAGATGTTTATCCTAGCACGA